>CM053588.1:157917881-157952398 GCA_028646515.1 Pseudochirops corinnae | reverse complement strand
TCATTAAATATAAGTTTTGATTTTAAACTATTGAGTTAAATATAAGCTTTAATTTTATGAGGTCAGGTTTTATTAGGCAAGACATTTCTGTGAAGATTATGCATCATAGTATATAAAGAGGCAAGTGCAGAGGGACAAAGCGATATAGGCCCATGGGAACTGAGGAAAGTGGAGATGGGCATATACTTGAACATTGTCTGTGCGAAGTTACTTCAAGATCTTGCTTCAAAATTCAATTAAGAACGAGCAAAACATTGTTATCTCCACCACAGTTTCACTCCTTGACTTTCTTAGATGAAATAGACACTTCCTCCTTACAGCACAGGTAGGTTTTGCTTGGAATTCACAGTGCGTTATATTATTGTTTCCAACAGACTCAAAATTTAAAATGGGACATAACATACGGGTGAAAACTATCACTTAAACCTACTGACTCTCAGTTTCCTCTCCTGAAAATGGGGATAATGATGCCTGCATTACCAATTTCACAAGGTTGTTTCGGAAATGCTTACCTTCGACCATAAAACACATACGTACTATTCATAGAGGCAAGGGTGAGCTGGAGTCAGCTCATACTGAATCTCTGGTAAATTTTTAGCAAGAGTATTTCTATTGTAGAAGCAAGTAAATGCTACAAATCAGCGCTTGATTTATCATTTTTTGATTGTCTGATGTAAAGTGAGAGAAAGACATTAATTAATGTTAAAAGCGTACAGTCAATCACCCCTGCCCCCTACAAGAAAACTAGTTGTTAAATCTCACCAGAACATACACACAAACATAGAGATGTTTTTATATGTGTATATATACATGCACACATATATGTACATATGTGTGCATGTATGCATAATTATAGTTATCCTTTCCACATTGTGAGGTTAGGGGAACAGTACCTCCATGATCTGGAAAATCCAAATAAAAATTTTTGGCCCTCCCTTTGTGCCAGAGAATAAGTTTGAGTTTTTTTTTTCTTTTATGTACTGTTTACAGTATCTTATTGCAAAATTTGGGTTGGTATTATACAATCTTATAAATATATTTTATGCATTTATGATTTTCTTAACTTGTTTTCTGTGTCATCTTCTGGCCTTCAGGGGCTGTCTGAGGCTTCCGTGAAACTCCTGCCACATTCCCATTTAATTTTTTATGCCAACCCATGATATATTGAAATTGCAATGGAGAATGTCACAATGTGGAAGAGATATCTATATCTTTAACCGTTTTGAAGCTTTGGTTTTACTGGAAAATTGTAACTCCAGTTCAGATAGAGAAAATAGCTATATAGTAATGTGTTAACACTAGCTGTTATTTATTTTGCAGGGACCTATAATTTCAAGGGATTTCCAATGAAGTAACTCCCACTACCAATGTGGGGTGGCAACTGCTTTGCCACTTTAGTCTTAGACTAGAGTGTTGTCTGGAGCACTGAGGGTAAACTGATGTGTCCAGGATCATTGAGCTGGGATGCATCAGAGGAAATCCTTTGAATTCAACCCTTGTTAACTAACTCTGAGTCTGCCTCTCTAGCTACACTTACTCTTAAGTTGTAGTTTGCTATTGTTGTTTTTAAAAGGGACTGTGAAATAGAAGAGTGGATTGAGGCCAGGAAGACTTTGGTTAAAATCACAACCTCAGGCATTTCCCAGCAATGTGAGCCTGGGAAAGTTACTTAACTTTTGTTTGCTTCAGATTCTTCATCCGTAAAATGGGGATAATAATAGGACCCTTATCCCCTGGTTATTGTGAAGATCAAACGAGAAATTTTTAGTACAATGATTAGTACAGTGTGCATTAGTGCCAGGCAATAGTAAGTGCTATATAAGTGGTAGCTACTCTAGTAATTGTTATGGAAATTAATAGCAATAAGTAATTTGATCTTCCACTTCCTCATATATAAAATGACTGCCCTACCCAACTCACGTAGTGAATATCCAACGAGTTAACGAATGGAGAAGGCCTTTATAAATTGTAGAGTGTATACAGGTGCCAGTCATTGTTATGGTGGATGTTATTGTTGATGTTGATTGGGCATGACCTGCCCAAAGTTATTGGAATGACAACAAACCCCATGGATATTTCCTGATTGTTCAGCATCACTGCCTCAATTTATAGAATTAGAAACAAATGGAAACTTAAGCTCTTATGGAAAATCAATTTTCATATTTCCTGGGGTAAGTCATTTAACCTATGAGCCTCAGTCACCTCATCTGTAAAGTAAAGGAGCTGCTTAGATGACCTCTAATATCTCTTTCAGCTCTCAAAAATTATATTATCCTATAATTCCATTGTTCTTCGACCCCTTTTAATGAACATTTTGTCCCCCAAATACATTTCACTGGCAGCGTTGCCTAAATGTGAAATTTTTAAAGTTAAAAGATTGTTCCATTACTTCTATGTGTGACTACCAACGGGAAAAACCTGGGGAAAAATAAAATGCAGAATATCACATAATTTTCTGCAGTAATGTAACTTTAAAATTATTACATAGGTCTAAAAGAAAGTTGTTTATTTTTAAATTACCCTTTTAACTAAGGCAGATATAGTGACTTGTAACCCCAAAGTCCACGTGTTTCATTGTTTTTTTTTTGAAACTTAATAGTCAGTAAAACTATGGACTTTTAAAACACATTAACATAAATCATTTCTTCTATCACTTTGACCTCTCCATTACTTCTCCCTAACTTACATTCCTTCTTATAGCTCTCCATTTTTTTTTTCAGGGCTTCGACCATATTTTATTTCTTTGTGGCTCAACCTGATTTTGTTTTTTTCTTTTCAGTTTCTTTCCACAACTTCTGACATGTACAGTCCTTGTCATTACTGCTAAAAAACCTGACCTCTATCACTTTTTATTCCTTAAATCACATTCTGTATTTAGCATGGTAATGCTTTTTGTGACCTTTGACACTAATCTTTTTCATGAAGTACTGTCCAACTTTCATAAGCCATTCCAAGTTACTTGGCAAGAATGGCCTAAATTATCATGCACTTTAGTCCTGTGTCTCTGGTGAAAAGCTTTTTTCCATCCCATTGATGCCCCCAAAGTCCTCTGAATATATGAACTCCCATTTTTCAAGGCAACTCCATTCTTAATAATACCTTGGATTTAAACAGGATTCTAAGAACAAGAGTAGTACTTTTCTTCCAGTAATCCTGTGAGGTAGGTAATACAAATATTGATATTATTACTTTAAACCAAAGTTAAGATTTCATTGGTAAATTGCATTCCCACTCAAGCAACCTGTATCTACAAATACAGTGTGGCACCCAATTTCTCTGTCACTTGGAGTTTAAATGACTTGGACAGTTTCATATATTCAATCTGTGCTGAAGGTTGGATTTGAATTCAGGCCTTTCTGACTCAGGCCAATTCTCTGTGCACTGTTTCATGTAGAATTTCTAATATTATTTGTCTATTTAAAGATAAGAAAATTTAGTCTCAGATGTTAAATGACTTTCCTACCTGTCATACAGCTAAGAACTAAACTAGGATTTGAAACTAGAATTTCCTATGCTGAAGTCAGTTTTCTTTTCACTCCCTGTCCTGATTTCTTATAGTCTCTTTGATACTGTGACTGTGAACCATTTATATATTTTTAAAATTTATTTTTCATTTTATACTTTAATACTAATGCTTAAATATATAGTCAGAAAAGTAAAAGAAACATTATTAAGTTAAATATTAAATTTAAATGTAAAATAATAAAAAAGTCCTATGCACAGCAGGACATAAGAGATGATTCAAAAATAGAGCAAGAAATTTCAATTTCAAGAAAGCCTATATTTTAAATATTATGCATTGTGTTGAAAATTGTCCATCTTTTCTTTGCTTCCTTGTAGATTTTCTTTTGTTCTCTTCTGTGCCCTTTTAGCTTTGTTCTCTCCCCCTTCCTTCCCCTTGCCTGCACCAACCATCTATAATTAAGTGCATATATATTTATAAAGATATATACATATAAATACATATAGAAACATATACTTTCCCTAGCAGATTCTACTCCTAATCTGTGTTTTTATGTTCATGCAACTGTGAACCATTTAAAATAAGATCTGATTTAAAATAATTAAAGCACCAATATGTACCAAGAATCAAGCGATAATTTCAAATATGGGACCGTTGTGGGCTTCTCAGTGTGCAGCACTAAGCATGATCAGAGATGTGAATAAGAAATGACCAGGACATGTGGGTAGTTCAAGGAAGAACCATGGACTCCATTTATTGATTCTTTGAACAAGGTTTTTAAAGATCCAAAAGACAAAGATTCAAGTATTTTTATACTATTCATATCCTGGAATATTATTACCAATAGAATAATCTACCATACCCTGGAAGTAGCTTGGATAAGATAAGGCTTTGTTATCAAGGACCCAGGAAGTCATGGGGAAAGTCAGTTGTCTCTTATCAAAGTATATTTACAGGATAAAGGATGCTTCCCTCCTCTCCCCTCCCCCATAGCAGGTTGCAATCTCAAAGACATCTGCATGAAAACTGATCCCCAAGAATCAAGTATTTTGACTTACAGTAGTATAAGGAACATGTTCTTTTAGGTGCCTGAAGTCTGGGGGGCAAAGGTTTTGATGTCAATATATCAAATAAAAGTCCTTTTAAGTGTATCTGGGGGGGGGTCTCTCAGGGAGCCAGTCTTTACAAGCTGCATACCTAGAGGAGTATTGGGGTACACTATCAAGATCTTTATCTGAGTCCTGGATCAGGCCTCCTTGGCTCCTCACATGGGACAAAGAAGAAAGTCTAGAACAATTCAAAAGTAGAGTGAGCTTACTCTATGGTTTTGCATAGCTCAAATGAGATAAGGGATGTTAATAACTTTGCAAACTGTAGAATGCTACATAAATGTCCGTTGTGGTTTTCATGGTTGTGTTGTTGGCCTCCAGGCACCACGACTCAGTCTCATGACTGAATACCCTATGTTTTTCATATCACTTCTTCAGAATTTAAGCTATGTTTATAGAGTATCACAGGGTTATCACAGGGGTGTGCTGATGAACTGGAATCTTGGGAGAAGGGTGGTAATGGGGAAGGGCACACACTTTTATGTTTAACATGCACTGCTAACATTTTCTTGAATCTAGACAATGAACAAAACAAAAATTGAACTGTGACCTGTATCTGCTAACTTATAAAGTATAAGTGCTCACTCAGAAAATTTAACAATCAGATCTAAACTAGAGAAAACTCCAGCATATCCCTGACTGACTGACTCCAAGGCAATGGGTTCTTTTCTGTCCTCCTCTGATTTCTTCAATCAAAAGCAGATTACCACTTATCATGTAACTTGCGAAGTGGAGCCTGATTTAGCAGTTTAGAATAGATGACTTCTGTGGTCCATGTCATCTCTAGAATTCTGTGATTCTAGGAATACTATTTCAGATTCTGTTTATTTTCTAAACATTCATAGTAATCATAACACTATCCTAATTTCTTTTCAGATCTCTCAATATTAGTTACTTGACCCTCAATGATTTCTCTCTCATATAAACTTTTCTAACATTTTGTCTGTATCTGTTCTTTGTCTTTTGTTATATACTAACGTCGTGTTAAATTTTTCATGACTTAATCTCTCATCTTTTTTTTTTTTTTTTGCTTTTTGGAGGAGGGAAGGTAAGGAAATTGGGGTTAAGTGACTTATCCAAGGTCACACAGCTCGGTTTTATGTTAAGTGTCTGAGGCCAGATTTGAACTCAGGTCCTCCTGACTCCAGGGCCGGTGCTCTATTCATTGTGCCGCTTAGCCTCCCCATCTATCTCTTATCTTTGAGCAACAGTGGTATAGTAGAAAAACCATTGGACTAAGAATCCAGGAAACAAAGATTTTAAACCTAGATATGCTACTTACTACTGATCAGACCTTGAACAAGTCACTTACCCTCTTTGTACTTCAGTTTCCTTGTCTGTAAAATGAGAGTCAAACTATATCTAGTTTTTGCCAACCAATGTTCTTTAATCCATAGATTCAAAGAAAGGTGAAAATGTGGTGCCTTCCCTTGAGGAATTCACATTTTAATGGGGGAGAGGAATGGCATGTAAATAACTGTACAAAAAAAGAAAGATATAGTGTAAATGGGAGGTAATCTTAGAAGGAAGGTGGATTTGAAACAGGGAAAGTGTTCTTGCAGAAGTTAAGAACAAAAGCAAGTATTCCAGGGGCACTGAAAATTTCCAAGTGTTTGTGAGGGCATAAAGTCTAAGAAGATTGTAAGAGCAAAGGTCTTTAAATGCTAAACAGATGACTTTATTTTGGATCCTAGAATTAACAATGAGTCATTTTAGTTTTTTTGGTAGGTGAGAGATGGTATTGTATGCCATAAACATATGCTTTACAAAGATCTGATGAAGAAAATTGAAAGGGATGAGATCAATCGTCTATAATTAATGATTTTCTTTGGCAAAAGAGACCAACTCTTCTGCTGAGATGCGGGTGAAAGTGGAGATAGTGGAAGAAGATACTTAAATGAGATGAAATAAAGAGGAGGGAAACGGATGAGTTATAAACGAGGCCTTTTAGCTTTGAATTTCTAGGATTCCATGAAATTATTGTTCAAACACTATATGTATAACCTCATGCAAGTCAGTTCACTTCATATTTAAAATGGGTATAGCAATATTCACATTACTTAATTCATGGGATTGTTGGGAAGACAAACTGACAACACCTTTAAAATGCTTCCATGTTCAAGATTCATTTCATCTGATCATAATCCTTTATTTTTTCTTCTCTCTCTATGCCTTACTCCTTCTAAACTTACTCTTCCACCTCAGAATGATCACCAATCTTTTCCCTACTCTCCTCTCCCTACCCCCACGACAGGGGTCAGCTGACTGTACTCCTAGCTTAGAGGTAGCTAGGTGGCATGATAGAGAGAGAGTTCCAGAACTGGAGGCAGGAAGAACTGAGTTCAAATGTGGTCTCAGACACTTAAACAGCTGTGTGTCCTTAGGCAAATCACTTAACCTTTGTTCCCCTCAGTTTCCTCATTTGTAAAATGGGCCTAATAATAACACATACAGCAAAGTGTTGTTGCTGTGAGGATTAACTGAGATGTTTGCAAACAATTAGCACAGTGACAAGTACATTTAAATGTTCAATAAATGTTTACTCCCTTTCTGCCCTCCTATTTTCCCAAACTGGATTCCTAATAAATAACTGCAAACTCTATGTTATCTGATCCTCTTGCATACATTGTTCTCTCCTCCTATTGATGGTGATCAGAAATTGCTCATAGTCTTGACACACTCTGAAGTTGGATTGCTGCCACCATCTACCTCCTCCATACCAACTCTTGGTTTTTGTTATTCAGGTATTGGGTTTTTGTGACCCCATTTAAGATTTCCTTTGAAAAGATACTGTAATAGTTTGCCATTTCTTTCTCCAGTTCATTTTACAGATGAGGAAACTGAGGAAAGCAAGATTAAGTGACTTGCCCAGGGTCACACAGACAGTAAATGTCTTAAACTGGATCTGAATTCAGGTCTTCCTGAATAAAGGGATGGTACTCTATCCATTGTACCACCTAGTTGCCCCTTCACTGTTACTCACATGATGCTTAAGGGACATGGAGATAAATCAAAAAGGGGTTGACTGGTCCAGTACAAATTTATGATCAACCATATCAACTAGACAATTAGTGCATTAAAGCAATGCTTCTATTCCTTAATTGATTCCCTATTCCACTCATTGGGGCAGCTAGGTGGTACAGTGGATAGAGGACTAGGCCTAGAATCAGGGAAACCTCAATTCAAATTTGGCCTCCCTTACAAGCTCTGTAATGCTTGAAAATCACTTAACTCTGTTTACAATCTCAGTTTTCTCCTCTATAAAATGAAATGGAGAAGGAAATGGCAAACCACTCCACTATCTTTGCCAATAAAACCCCAAATGAGGTCACGAAGAGTCAGACAGGGCTGAACAACAACAATACTACTAAATACAGCACTTATTTCAAATCTATTGGGATTTGATCTGACATCTCAAACTCAATATGTTCGAAATAGAACTTAATATTTTACCTGTAAAACCCACTGCCTTCAAAACTTTACTCTTCCTTTTGAGGACAACACTACCTTTCCTGTCACCTGGAGTTCCATCCTCTGTGGCATACTGGACTCCTCACTCTTGCTTGCCACAACTATCTAATTAGGTGCTAAATCTTGCCATTTCTTTCTCTACATTATCTCGCTGTTCACCCAGACAGACTATATCCTCTTCCAGGCCCCAATCATCTTTGTCTCTTTCAATTGCTTTCCAATTGTATTCACTTCCTCCAGGTATCTCCCAACTCCAATACATCCATCCTGTGTTTGGCAAAGATGTAACCATGTCATCCCACTTCTCAATAAAAGCTAACAACTCCTTCTTCCTTCTAGGATCAACTTCTAGCTCCTCTGTTTGACAATTAAAGTTCTTCACACTCTGGCTTTTTCCTGTCTTTCCAGTCTGCTTACATATCACCCCTCTCCCTGTATACCAGTTGTCTAGCAAGACTAGACAGCATGGTTTTTTTCACATACAGTTCTCCAACTTCCATGTACTCTGCAGGCATCTTGTCCATTTCAATCTAGGTATATTTTGTCTCCCCATTTAGAATGTAAGCCTCTTGATAGAAGAGACTTTTTACTTTTCCTTTTTATCACTAGAGTTTAGCACAATTCCAGGCACATAGTAAGAAATAGAAAAATGTTAGTCAATTGATTATTTGAAATTTATATGTATTGATATATGTAGATATGTAATATATTACTACATGTTTATTACTCTGTTTTATAATATTTACATCTACTAAATATATAAATAAATCAGCTATTATCTTTTACAAATAAATTATTAAGTCTTTGATAATTTGTATAAGCTGTTGTGATCACCTATTGTACAAGGCTTTTTTGAGTATGGCAGAGGCACAATAAACATCCAATGGATTGATTTCATGACTGATTTTTCTCAGAGGTCCTTGAACTAAATACACACTGAATTAAGAAGTTTTCATCAGCAACTTAAAACAAGTATTATAACAATACTAGGAGATACGGACTGAGGAAACTAACTATAATTTGACATTTGGGCAATCCACTGCTCTAGTATTTAAAGAGAGTGGATCTTTGAAGAAGAATTATACCAGTTTATCTATGTTTATAATTTGGCATATTTAAAGGAAGGTTAGGTGGCTTAACTAGACATGCAGGATTGCAAGCTTACAGGAAGATACAAAGGCAGAAAGGGAAGCACACAAGGACAGCAAGTGTCTCTTGTGCCCTCTCCAACTTCAAAAGAAAAAGAAAAACTGGAATAGTCTGTGACCAGGAAGGACAAAAAAAAAGATTACAGACAGAGCTTCAGGGAAAATCATCTTAGGGTCATGGCAGGACTGCACACTTGTCATGAAAGAAGCTGCATCTTGGATTTGACACAGTATTTCACTAAAAAAGTCCTCATTCTTTCTGAAGACCTATTCCATGGATAGGACTTTGGGATCTGTCACCATTTCCTACACAATGGATGCAGAAGAAGAGTCTGGGTTTTATTGAAAAAGGAAAGAGTTTCACTTACCTTCCCTACTTCCCACCATTGTCTCAGGCAGGGAAGCACCAGGGGTTCGAAGAGGAATGAGAAAATCTTATATGGAAAGTTCTAGACTTTGGATTTCAGAAATGGGAGAGAAGAGATACCAGTAGGAGGAAGAAGTGATGCATAGAATATAGACACACTGTCACAAGAAATAGACATGGAAAATAATTTAACAATAATAAATAATGATGATAGTTAACTTTTATATAGTGCTAACTATGTGGTAGGCACTCTGCTAATCACTTTTATCATCTCATTTAATCCAAACAACAATCCTGTCAAGTAGGTACTATTATTTTCACCATTTTACAGATGAGGAAACTGAGACAAACAAAGGTTAATTGATTTGCCCAAGGGTTACATAGTAAGTAAATAATTGAGGCCATATTTGAATTCAGGTCATCCTGACTTCAGGCCTGGCACTAAATTTCCTCAATTGTCAGAGGGAAGTTTTCAATTTTATGATGAAATAGGATTATACACACATGTATATACATAAACATACATAGGCACATGCATGTATAAACATACATATATGTATATATATGCACATATATACATGAATGAAAGGGGGTATGATTTGACTGCAGTATGAGAGAATCTGTACCTAATGTTTCATAGATTCATAAAACTAGAGCAGAAAGGGTGCTTAGAAGGTATTGCAGTCCAATTGTTCATTTTTACAGATTAGGAAACTGAGCCTCAAAGTTAAGTAGCAGAACTAGCCTTTTGATTAAAAATCTAGTACTCTTTCTACTGAGCAAATATAGTGTGTGAGATACAAAACCCATAAAGAGAAATTATCTTTGCTTTTGGGTTGTATGTGTCTTTATTATAAAACTTTTTAAAATTGTATTTGTTGTTCTCAGATAATATTGTTCAAGACTGAAAACAAGTAAATATAACCAGTTAAAGAGCAAATTCCAGTAAATAGCCCTAGGAGTAAAGAATGTTTAGGAAAATAATAGCTAGCATTTGCAGAATAATTAGCATTTTTATAGCACTTTAAGATTTAAAAAGTGTTTTACACATCAAATCCATGAGCTATGATAAACTACATTTATATCCCTAAGTTGACATTTTAAAAGTTTTTCTTTGGTTATCACTGATTTATTACTAAATAAAAATGGATTTACATTTCTATAAGTATATTTGATTGTTAAGAAATTATGCATTTCAGTTCTAGATGTATCACCAAGGAAAAGGGTTTCATTTTCTTGAGCAAACATTTGCAGTCTTTTGTTAACAATTGCCAATGAAAGAGAAATGTACATATAAGAATGATTCATGAATTTTTATTTTTTTTCCATATTGTGAAGATAAGCCCATCCTCCTTACACCCTTAGACTTTATCTCTGACACATTAATGTTTCTAATGTAGGGCAATATATTCCCAGTTAAGCCCTGTGAATTTTGAAAATTGTGAAGTTAAGCACTGTGGCAAACTGAATTCATTTATTTCATTTAGAAAGATGTACTTCAAGTTTTCAAAATTTTCCCATGATAAATATCTTCCAAAGGGAATAAAAATAGCCATTCAAAGAATTAAAGCTTTTTTTATTAAAGCATATGGCTGTGATGAGGTGATAATGAGGGAAATTGAATATCAAATTTAAAATCATATGACTTTACATCACATAGAGAAGTCTAGCATTCAAGCTTTTACTAAAATGTATTGCTGTTTAGGTTAATGATTACATCAGAATTTTTTTTTAATGTTTCAGTTACTATAGTTTGACTCCATGTATAAAAAATTTATCTAATAATTAGCTTCAGCATTCTCTTTCATCTGAGGTGCTGACTCTTTTAAGTTTTTTTTTCTTTTTCTACTCATTATCAACCAACCTTTCTTTCATACTTGCTGTTCACACAACATTTTAGTGTAATCAAGATTTCCATCAAGTAGTTGTATTCATTGCATTTTTAACATTATATCCATGAGTAATGTGCACTACTTTATACTTTAACTACCTAAACACTTCCTCAAAGGCTTAGATAACCCAGGACAAGTAGCATTCAAATGATTGTTCCAAAAATTTTGTGGTACTTAGTTCTGCTTAGATACTTTCATAGGAAGTATTTTATTTGTTCTATTTTTTCAAATAAAATTTCTGCTTAGGGACAAGCCAAGCTCTTTTGTTCCATTTGACTTGGGTAAAATCTAAAGTGGTATCACTTTAAAAAACAAAAGAACATTAAATTTTTAACCAGTAAGCTTGGCCCAAATCATAACTGCCCTTTTTTTTTTTTTACTGGTGTGATTTTGTACTGCTGTGTGAGCAGTATTTATTTTTTCCATCTTTAAAATGAAGGTAATTGAACAGAATACTTCTACAATGCTTTCTCACTCTAAATTTATGCTCTTTGGTCCTATGAATTTGCCCCCGAATTTTAGTCAATTGACAATAAAGCTAGGCATTTTGATATAGCATGCATGCCTGTGTGTACATATGGGTATGTATACCTAGACACACATGCATGTGTGTCTATGTGTGTTGTTCACTCATTTCAGCTTTGTCTGACTTGTCAAGACCCTATTTGAAGGTTATCTTCACAAAGATATTGGAGCGCTTTGCCATTTGTTTCTCCAGCTCATTTACAGATGAGGAAAATGAAATAAATATGGTTATGAGACTTGTCCAGATTCACATACCTAATAAGTGTCTGTGACAATCCTTGGACTGGTTTATTCAATGTTAGTTTTTGTTTACAGTTGAGTGTTTTCTTTGGATTTTGTGATTTGTTTTAGGGACTCTGTTTACCAGGGATTATTTTACTTGCCGTAGTTGCAGTAAAATCTATGTAATTCTTAACTTAATTGCCCCTGCCCCTCAATATAGTTCTCAGCAAAGTTTTAGAAGCAGACTAGTATTGACTATATCGACATCTGGACCAAGGCTTTATTATTTTTCTCAAATGAAGTCAATTCTCATTAGGTTATACATTTTGCAAGCCAGCACATTTTAAAGTACAGTTTACAAATTATTACTTTTCTTAATGTGTAGTTATGACAATACATGGTAGCCTTCCCTTTGCCCTGGAACCATAGCATTTACATAGGTTTACTGCCTCAGTAAGTAAAAAGTAGGTAGACAATACAATGATCCCTTAAATTCCCTCCAAGGAATTTCCAGCTGAGGGATAGAGAACAAAACATCAGCCACCATATTTTAGTTATATTTCTATATATAATCTTCTCTGTTCTCACCCTCCTCTGGCCATTCCACTCATAAGTCTTTCCTTCCAAATTTCTATCACAGATTTCTTGAGAGGTGAAAGAAGCCTCAAGGGTCATTTTGACCAATCTTTCATTTTGCAGGTCAATGGACATCTGAAGGACTGTTATGGATAAGGAAAAGAGCAGAGGCCTCGGGATGAGGACTAGGGATTTCTTACTCACAGTTAGTGGATGAGAGAACAAAAGCAAAGAGACAGAAGGAAAGGTCAAAAAGACAGGTGAAGGTTCAACAGAGTCTTGGAATCAGAGAAAAGAAAGTGTTTCAAGAAGCAGGAGTGATTGACAGTGCCTTACAGAGCAGTGAGAATCTTCACTATTCTTTTTTTTTTTCTCTCAAAGAAAATGGAGAAATGTTCTTTAGCTCGAAGAGAAAACTGTTCATATGAGTTTTTGGAATAAATCTGTACCATACTTGTCACTGGAAAGGGAAGTTGACCCAGGGAAATGTACACTAGATGAGTAATGCAGATAATGTTTGTTGCTTAACCAGGCTAACTGTAAGTCTAATTCATCACTGTCCTGATGGCTAATAGATTTATGGTGACCACATAAAAATTCATTTAAAACATGAGTTTGGGGCTCTCTTTTTATCATTATCTGTCTTGTTTCTGCCACGTTGACTACAGTAAATAAAATTTCATTTTTGTTCAGGCTGAAAAATTTCTAGGGGAGAGTATAGCTTATCCTATTAAAACGTCTTCCTCAACACAATTTCAGATATCAGAGTTACTTACTGATTCTGTGTCTCTAGACATTGTCATACAGGTATAATTTCCAGAAGGAACAATAGAATATTAATAGCAAATATTTTTAGGCAAAAATGTAAATATATTCTAACCTAGAATAAATGTTACAGATGCAAAATATGTGAAACAAAGTAGAGAAACTCATTTAACAGAAGAGCAAAAGCAAAAGTGGTTAATATTCAATTGTAGAAGAAACTGATTCTTTCCTGGAGTCCAGCAACACAGGCTAGCAAATTTCAAATATGTTTTACTTACACGGTAAACAGAACTTTTCAATACAGTAGAGCACCAAAAAAGTTCTGTTTGCCATTGATCTGGGGTCAATTTCATTGATTCTAACATTTATTGAGCACCTACTATGGGCAAGGTTTTGTGCTAGATAAGTTTCATGAAGGATGTAAAGGTGCATAAGATATTAACCATGCTATTGAGGAACTCACAATTTACATGGGGATATAAAACATGTACAGAAATAACGACATTATAGAAAGATTATATGATATCTTAAGAGTTGTATTAAAAGCTATAGGAATTCAGATGAGAGAAACTTTAATTCTCACTGGGGAGAAGGCAGATTCAGGGATAAGAGGTCATTTGCATGAGAACTTTGAAATGCATAGGATTTCTGTAGATAATGATTGAAAATAAGGGAGAAGGGAATGATGAGAGCCTACCTTGAGAACCTAGCATGACCAAATCTCAGAAAAGCATTAATTAAAATTATGTGATGCTTGTTAAAAAGCATAGAAAGGTAGATCATTGAAATAGAATAGGTTTTAAAAAATCTAGAATCTAGCATATGCATCAACCCACACTAGACAAACCTAAACACATAAACTGCTAGAGAAGGGGATCTTTATTCATTACAAAATTTGAGCAAAACAGAAGCTATTTTGGAACAAATCACTTTGAATTAACATCCTTTTACACACAGGAAGGAATTAAAGAAGAAAACATTAAGCTCCTAGAGCTTCACAATAGCCCTGGGAATAAGGTTTTATCATTTCTCCCATTTCATAGTTGAGGAAGCTATGGCAGAAAGAGGGTAAGAGGTACACATGGTTATAGAGATAATGCATTAATGGTCTCAGTATAAAAGGTCACACTACTAAATAATTAGTGAAGATATAGGATAGACTATGCTGTAGGGAACTGTGAATTAGCTCATCAATTCTGGAAGACTATGATTTTGTAACATTTGTAACAATTTATAATGTAAACATTATTATACCATTTTTGTGTAGTTATTTCAATTTTGTCTAATTCTTGGTGTCGCCTTTTGGGGTTTCCTTGGATAAAATACTTGAGTTGTTCTTCACTTCCTTCTCCTGGTCATTTTATAGATAAGGAGTTGAGGCAAACAGGGTTAAGTGATTTGCCCAGGCTTGCACAGCTAGTAAGTGTCAGAGGTCAGATATGAACTTATGAAGATGGGTTTTCTTGACTTAGGGCTGGCGCTCCATCTGCTGCACTACTTTACATATCTGTTGATCCACCAATCTCCTTACTATATTTATAACCCCAAAATTTCACTTATAGATCTAAAGAAACTAGAAACATATTCATAACAACACTATTTTTTTGTAGTGAAAAAGGTAGAATGAAGAGCATATCCATTGACACTTACAAAGACAGTATTGCATAGTGAGGCATTGCACTTGGAATCAGGAAGATCTGAGGTTCAAGTCTTACCACAGGCTTTTACTACTTGTAATAACAATAATAATAATAATAACAATAATAACAATAATAATAACAATAATAACCATATACTTTAAGATTGACAAAGTACTTTACAAATATTATTTTTGTTTTATCTTCAAAACAATCTAGCAAGGCAGGTGTTATTATTATCTTGATTTTATAGGTGAAAAATTGAGGCAGGCAAAAGTTATATGACTTACCTAGGGTCACACAGTTAGTGCCTGAGACCAGATTTGAATCTGGACCTTCTTGATTTCAGGTCCAGTGATCTACATAGGGATCTCTGATCCTAGACAAGTTATTTAACCACTTTTTACTTTAAGTATATTATCCATAAAATGAAGAGTTTACAATTGGCTTCCAAGTTCTCTTTTCTATAAATCTATGATTTGATGATACTATGAACAAATTATGGCATCTAAACATAATGAAATACTGTTGCACTATAAGAAACATAAAATATGAATAATTGAGAGAAACATGAGATTCCATGAATGAACCAATGGAAAAAAAGTCTTTAAAAGAAAAGAACAAGTTCACATGATTCTACTGATATGAAGACAACATAAAAAGAAAAGAGAATTCAAGATAAACGTAATAATTAAGGTGACTTCCAGATACCTGATATTAGAGGACACTCTTTTCTATTTGTTAAGAAATGGTGACAAGGGGCAACCAAGTGACTCAGTGGATAGAGAACAGAGTTAGGAGGATTTGAGTTCAAATTTGACCTATGATACTTAATAGCTGTGTGACACTCAACAAGTCAGTGAACCTCATTTGACTCTAAAACCAAAAAGAAAAAGAAAGGGTGAACAAACAAGAGATGAATTTTACATGTGCATTTTGTTCCATTTCCTATATCAGTAATTGGAACAAATCATATTTTTTTTAAAGTAATAGAGGAAGATTGACAAATTGCTTTATTTTTTTAGGGGGGAGAAGGAAAGTGGTAAATCTTGTATTAAAAGAAGAATAATTACATGGCCAAAATTAAAGTAACTAATGAGTATTAAAATGTATCACTCAGCAATTCTCTATTAAATATTTGCTATGTGCCAGAGCACCATGCTAAGCAGTAGGGATACAAAGAAAAACAAAAACAGTCCTTGTTCTCTTGGAGTTTGAATTCTAATATAGAGAGACAGCAGGTAATAACTATAGACAGATTAGATAGGTAGATAGATAGTACTTCTGTGTATATACACAGAGACACATATATACATATATATGCACACATATATGTAGATGAAAGATAATGTTCAATGCCATTGACAGATGACTATTTCATATTAATTCAATGCTTCAGTGAATCTGCGCATCCAAGAATGCATATCATTAATTCATCTATACATTCTTACTCTATAAAATTCTTTTTTCTATCATTTAAAACCACAAAATACTTGATGCTAATGGCATATTCCTCATTAGATTGTAATCTCCGTGAGGGTAATGACTGTCTTTTAACTCTTATTTTGTGTTCTTAACACTTACTATAGTGTCTGGCACATAGTGGATACTTAAATAATTTTTATGGGTGCATTCCTTTATTTATTGATAAGAAGATGATAGGGTTGGGAAGAAATGTGTGCTTGCTCTTATGTTCTTTCAATACTCAGATATACTTTATTGACTAACTGGTAAATTCATCAATGTGGCATCCCTTTAGGATCACAAATTGCAAGCCTTTTATAACTTCATAGACAGTATTTAAAAGTATCCATACCTGAAAAATCAACCCCCTTTCCAGCCAACCTGTGGAGGATGCTATGTAGATTTTATTAGACTAGTATTTAAACAATTTTGCCTATCACTAGCTTGCTAGTGGAAGCTTTTACAGCTTGGTGATACTTGCAATGATTTTTACTCTCCTGAAATATCATTTAAATTGTGAAAACTGAGAGTCAGGTTCATAAATTCTGATACATTACAGTAGGACTCCAGTGGAAAAAGGACAATGACAGCCTGCTAGTTATTAATTAGCATCATCTGAATCCTGTGTAAAATACAGCTGAAGAAAAGTTGCCTACAGGTTTTGAAGAAGGAGAGTATTTTTGTTCTCAAAACTACCCAATACCTCAATTTTGAACATTTGTAAAATTCAAGGGAGACAATAGTAATGAGTAAAGGAAATTGAGACAATAACCAGATGTCCCACAGAATGTCAATAAATTTAAAATGGGCAAAATTAAAAGCTTAGAAAATGGAAAGCAAAAGGATTGGGGTAAAAATCTAAGGTTCTGAACTATAAGGGTAGAGGTGAAATTTGATTTGTGTGAGAGATGTGCACAGCTCAGACTGAGGTTGCTGCTCTCTTCAGATTAAATCACACCAGTGTTTGATCTCTTAAATTGGAAGAAATTAGTATGGTAAATGAGGTTGATTCAATCAGAATATGAGACAAGCAATGAGTGACTTGAGAGGCATAAGGGCAGGGAAATTCTAAAGGCTAAGACATGAAAGAGAGACATGATTGATAGAAGAGAGTACAATCATTCACCAAAATGTGGTTGCGACAGATATGTTCAAAATGACATCTATTGATCCACCCATTTTTATGGTACCTGTATCTACAGGTGTTGGAAACATGGATTGACACCTTTAAAACCATGGAAATCAAGGTAGTTATCCAGTGTTACAACTTCTCAGAAGCCATAATTTTAAAATCTCCCCATTATATTACATTTTACTAAGTTTATGAAATAGCAAGTTTTTGTCACTTTTTTTCTTTAGCTGATGGAGATAATAAAATCTCATTAGCTTAAACAGAGCCAATATTGATTCCAGAAACTTTCTTATTATTTATGAGTCTTTTCTGTTCTGTTCTCTTATGTTGCCAAATAATCACTAAACAGGAGTAAAGAGTACACAGCCGAAATAAAATCTTCTTCCAAGAGGCAGAATAGCATGATAATAATGAACCTACACTTATTCCACCAGAAGCCTTCTGGAAAGCATCAGATATGTTATAATTTAATGAAGCAGCAGGGCAGTATTTAAGAAGCATTGTTAATGATGTAATTGTACAGAAAACATATTGTTTAAAATGTCATTATAGTATAATATGCTCTTCTTTCTGATGAGAGTTCTATCTTAGTTTTAGTATAATTTAGTACAAAATTAAGTGGTTAGGAGGATATTTGGATTTTTAAATATATCAAACATACGTGAGGCAATTTTAACACGTTCTTGGGATCATCACACTTAGATCTGAAAAAACAAATGGAGACCAGGTACAGCCTTCTTACTTTATAGTAAGTATACATAGATGAGGAACTGAAGTCTAAGTAGTTTAATTGATATAGTCATAGTCATGCAGGTAGATAGTAAGAGTAATAAGGATTTGAGCTGAGATGATTTTACTACTGATCTAACATTCTTTCAACTGTACCCCAGTACTTCCCCCCTGCTACAATAAAGACTAGGGCTTCCCTGAAGGTCTTGGTCCTCTCACTGCTATATTCAGCATTCATGGAGCTAAGAACTGAAGAATAAAATTGAACAAAAATGATCCTGTCTAAGATCACCTCTTCTAGGAATTTGCAAGACCCATTGACTAGTTTTGCTTTTGCCACTCTCATGTTTTGTAATCTGGACTTGACAAACCTGCCTAGACCTGTGATTCTTGTTTAGAGCTCAGTGTCTGAGCTGACCTACTTAGACTTGATATCTTTCTTTCCTAGAGGACCATTATCTCTCATACCTCTCCTTCTTATAGACCATGGTCGTGTGTATTCAGCATTGTCAATTTGCTAGATATATTCCATTAGAATATAACAATTATTCAATACAAATATGCCGAATGTATGAGAAAGTTCATCCAGTTATATGAGTGAATTATAACGTAGCATTTAATCACATTTTTTGGGTCCAGAGGAGGAATTGAGTATCTTCTTACAATAATAAAGTGTAAACCATTATTTTCTATAGTTTTTTAGACATTACAAGATTTTTTTCATTTCCTCCTGCAAAAAGTACAGCTATTACAAAAAGTTAGCAAACTTGTTTATTCTCCTTACCATCCAAAAGTCAATTGGATATTCATTGAAAAGGTTTAAAAATGGATTACTTAAGTCAAAAGAGAGATCAATTTATCTTACTGTTCTCTAACCTTATTTATTATAAATTCTAACCTTTTTTTAAGTAATCCCAACACATGTAAACATGAAGAAGAAAAGAACTTGAAAAAGAAAAAGAACATTAATTATTATTCTTTTGGTCCAGACCTTTGATTTCAGCAGAACAGGAAAACCCAGGTAGGGAAACTTCATATAATAATGCATACCTATACTTTCTCTGTAGTCATCTATGTATTCCAGCGAATATACCTCTGGATCTGAAATCGGGAAGACCTGAGCTCAAATCTGGCCTCAGACACTTACTGACTATGTGACCCTGGGCAAGTCACTTAACTTGTTTGTCTTAATCCAGTGAAAAAGAAAATGGTAAACTATTCCAATATATTTCCCAAGAAAACTACAGGGACTGTATTGGAGTGCTATGGTTCATAGGGTCACAAGGAGTAATACATGACTGCACAACTGATTTACAACAACACACTATCTTTGCAATTTGTAGTCTTATATAAGTGCCTGAGAAAGAAAAAGACTTATTCCTGGCTATGAAGCCAGAAACATGTCAGAATTAGGACTTGAATCCAGGTTGTCCCAAATACAAGTTCAGCTCTCTAGACTCCCTGTTAAGCTACCTCTCTGGGTAAATATTAAACATTAAAGATCCTTTTAAATTCTATTGAAAAGAGTAGAATTTTTTCAACACTCCATCAAATAATCATAATAATTTAATGTTCCTATTATACGTTAGGTTATTCTGTACACTTGTATGACATGGCAAATACCGACCAACATATAGTCTTTAACTGATCTCTTTCTCTTTCTGTCTCTCTCTTTCTCTGCATTGCTGTCTTTCTGTCTCTCTCTGACTCCTATTTTCTATCCTGTTTTTTGGTCTTGCTCATTCTCTCCTATCAAAATGTTCTGGTGAGAGTAATTACGCATATGTTGACCTAGTTGATTACTATTGAAATAGCCAGTTATTGCTTCATGGAAGTCATTTGACTTCTAAAATTTTGGAAACTTGAATTTTCTACTTTTACTTTCAAAACATATTACACAATGTTTGTTTTAAATTGATTTACAAAAATATTTAAAAATCTCATCTACCCAGAAAAATAAACAAAACCCCCAACAAAAATAAAAATGAAAAGTGTAACCAATGGGAATAACTGAGTGAAACAAATTCCCACATTACGCATATTCAAAAATAGACGTCTCTACATCTTGAGTACATCACCACTCTGTCACAAAGTGACACTTTTTACTTCTTAGCACCTTTAAGCATAGACCCTAGGTCCCAGCACCAGTCCTTGGCAAGCTGCTTGCCACTTGTTGACTTGAACTCTACATCATGGACACTTTATGATCTCATTAGAGGGGTTGTTCTTAACTCATTTTAGACACATATGAGAGTTTGTGGAGTTACAAACTTCATTTTTTGACTGGAAGGTAAGGGTTATTAAAAAAAAAAAAGTCCTGCCTTCCCAATCTATACACCTACACAAAAGGTCTCAGCTCTTCTGTAACTCTGAGCAAGTTGCATGCCCCATGTACCTCAGTTGTCATTTGTGGAATTGGTGAATTGGCTGAGATAGAATCTGAGATAAAACTTCTTATATTGTATAATGCTAAGTGCTTCCATATGTCTAGATTTCACTTTCTTCCACTTCACTTCCTTTAAAATTGAAAAGCTAAACTGACTTTTTATCTTTTTCTTGGATTTTTATTCTCTATTTTTTTATTCTCCAGAGTCCTTTCTTCCCCTCAGGGCCCTGTTTTCTTCATTTATAAAATAGGGGATGTGAAGAATTAAATGGCTTGTTAAAAAAAAAATAGGACACTTCTGAGTTGAACGTAGGTCCTATCCAGTACTAAAATGGAAACTATTACCTTGAGCAACTCCTCTCCCATCTTTGTACCTCAGTTTCTCCTATATAATCAGGGGTTGTAGTAGATAATTTTTAAGGTCCTATCCCACACCAGTAGTCTCTGATCTTAATTCTCTTTATATTCTAAGCATAAATTTCTTCCTTTATAAAACAATGGACTCAACTGGACAAAATGGTCTTTAAAGTCTCTTCCAACTGAATTCAGTCTTGTGATCTGAAGTCCCTTTTCTCTTGGTCTCATAAAATGAAATAAAGTAATATAAAATACATGTTCTAAGCATTTACTCTTCTTGTTCAACTTGAATTATGGTTAACAGTTTTGGGGAAGGTTTTTATATTTTTAAAAATTTTTTATCCTTATAATATTGTTATTATACAATTTATTCTCCTAGTGCTCCTAGCTCTGTATCATTGATTGGATGCTTGCTGCTTATGTAGATCATTAGCACAAACATTTTATGTAAATGGGAAAATCAGTAGGATGGGTAGCTTTACTGTTATCTTGGTCATACTTTGGAATATTACTAAAGGTATTTTTTGTGCAACCCTCCCACCCTGCTGCAGAATGTGGTCTATTATCCTGCTTCAGATTCTATGAGAATCTATCTTTTGATGACCTCACAGTTATGTCTTGCACAGTTCATCATATATATTTGGTCTGATCCAATTATTTTATTTTAATTTTTAATCCTTGTTCTTCATGCCTCTAACAATTCTATAAACTCATCTATCACTGTAATATTTGAATATGTGTGTACTGCCCATGTGATTAAAAAACATAAAAAATTTCAGTAAATCCTTTTCCCCATTATTGTTCCATTTGTTCCTTTTCATCCATAAGTGCCCTTCATATGACTTTGTTTAGTTGAGTCTCTCTCTAGATTTTTTTGAACTGATTTTATCCTTCATTGCTTCTCTCTGTTGATGAGGTGATATTTTTTAATATTACTCCTTCAGGCTGCTTTTTAAGATTTTACAAATCAATTTATATTCTAACCTGCTGTTGCCATTAGCTACCATATATTTCCACTTGTCAAGTAAAATTTTATTGAATAAAGTGTTTTTTATATTTTTTAAATTTCCTTATTATGGAAATTGTTTCACATCAATTAAACTTTTGCATGAATTATAGTCTGCTTCTGGTCCTTTACCCCTTTTTTGACCACTGGTAACTTGATTAGCTAAATAAGAATGAAATTATTTTGATTGTATACAAAATCATTTTCTCTCTTTTATTGCTCTAATTATGATCTTTGCTCTCACTAATCAGCAATCTGGCTATATGTAGACTGCTAATTGAGGAATGATTCTTAAATTAGTAATGACACATTTTAATGTTAAAATATAATTAATCCATTAAAATAAAATCAATTTCATTTTTGTGATGTTATTTAGGATGCCCATTGTGTCTGTAAACTTTTACTTCCTTTGTCTATGAAATATTTTGTGGCATATATGTATGGCTTCTTTATAGTTTTACCCTCATTGGTTTTTGTCCTTCCTTATTCCTGAATCATATTTTTTACCATCCTAATCTTTTATTTTTTTTTAACCCCCAATTAGAACTGCTTTATGGACAATAAGTGTTTGTACAATAAGTCTTTTTTAAAAGTACGAATGCTGTAAATTCATAAGCTTAGTTATTTTTCTTTTAAATAAATTTTTGAATTCCATCTGCCTTAGGAATAAGGAAAAAGCTAGAATCAGAGAAACGCTTTCTGTTTTTGTTGTTGTTCCAGTTTGCCTTTTAAAAAGTGTATTTTCTCAAACACATTTACAGTCATCGTGACAAACTGTCAATTCTGGCAAATGCCACTTTCTCATGACTAATTTTGCTCATTCTGTCTCTCAACATTTTCTGATCGTCTTCTTTATGCAGAGCATTGTGGTAGGAGCTGAGAGGTGGGGGTGAGTAAAGCACATGTAGCAAGTATGCAGTCATAGGAAAACAGAGTGTGACATCCACAAGAAAAGAAGCTTACAGTCCCTAGGAAATCTTGATCTTCACCCATCAGAGTTCTTATACAGAACTTCAGCTATGCTGAAAGACTTTAAAAGTTAGTATACAGCTCCTGTTGTGTATCCTCAGAAATGGATTCTAGGAGAGTGGAAATGAGTGAAAAAAATAGTAGAGAAGAGAAGGTTGGCATCTTGAAAACTTGTAAGTTGTGAACAGAATATAAAGCAGTTCCATATTTAGCACAATATCTTCTCTGAGGAGGGAGAGCAGATGCAAAACTGCAATGAAATGAGTGCCACAATGATTTTATTTACTTTAGATGAGCAATCCATGTTATCATTAATGATTTAATGTTTTTTTTCCACCTTATTTAGAGAGGTAGGCTTTTAAAAGAAATGAAGCAGCCAGATTTCTTATATCTAGGTATGATGGTTGGAGATCCTGTATTCCCTCCTTTTTATGAATGTAAAACCTTCCCACCAGGTATAATTATTGCCTTGACTCCCATTCTCATATCCTTCCAAACTAGGGTGACATAAGGTCCAAGTGCAAGTTTCAGTCTCTTCTAGGCCCTGAGACAAATTCACTCTATATAAAAGGAAAGTAAAAGGACCTAAATTTTCATAACTTATGTGACTTACAAAGTCATTTTGCTTCTGCTTCGATCTTAAACTTGGACCTTCTAGCAACTCCCATTTTAATATGATATTAATAATTTTATAGAATTTCAGAGCTGGAATGAATGTTACTGAACATTTGTCTAATCTCTTCCCTATTTTAAACACAAGAAAGATTATAATCAGCGAGTTTTAGTTACTTGATTGAATTCACAAAATGAGTTAATGGTGGTTGTTGTTGTTCAGGCATTTCAGTTGTGTCTGACCCTTTGTGACCCCATTTAGGGTTTTCTTGGTAAAGGTACTGGAATGGTTTGACATTTTCTTCTATATCTGCTGAGGCAAACAAGGTTAAATGACTTACCCTGGAGCACATAACTATTAAGCATCTGAGGCCAAATTTGAACTCAGGAAAATGAGTGTTTGTGACTTTAGACCTGACTATCCCATATACCACCTAGCTATTATTAGTGGAAAGCAAAGTAAGACTTAAGTCTACTAATGGATGGTATTGTATCCTTTCTAATTAGTTTAGAAAAAAAGAAGCTCATAGTATTTAGAGATAAATGGGCCTTAGTAGAATGGATATTCCAGTCCTCTCATTTTTATGTATTGAAAATCTCAAGTAAGCCACTTGCTTCACCACCTAAACCATATTTTGGTCCCCAGGGCCTTTTGCTTTCTAAATGAGGCCTTTTACTATACCTCATTCTCAGGACTTGGTTTTTGCCTTTTGTTTTCCTATGTTTAAGTTCTTTAAAGTTCTTAAAGTTCTTTAAACTAGGGACCTGGGGCATAGTAAAGATTGTGGTATAGAAACAGGAGACCTCCACAAGCTTCCCCCAATATCACCTCAACTACCTATAAAATATGACTCTAAACAAGTTTTAGAGCTCCAGACTCCACAAAAATGATGGAATAACAAAGCCTCCACTGAAGGCAGCCCAGAAGGCAGTCCTTGCAACACCTGGAAGCAGAGTCTAGCCCCATGAGGTTTCAGCCCCAGGGCATCCAGGAGAAACTGTGGCTTTAGCGTTCAGGAGAGCGGATCATCAGTAGCCGTGGTGATTTCGAGAATCACAAACCCACAAGAGCCAAGGACTAAAGGAAAAGGTCAGTGGAACTCGGCTAAATTTGGGGGAGATGGTCCAGCTGAACTGCCTGCAGACCTAGCAGCAGTTTGAAGCGGCAGCCCTGAAGATGCCTCCATTAGGCTGCTCCAGAAGGTCCCAGCCTGCAGATTGCAGGGGAGCCAAGTAATCCTTCAGAGGCTAAGTGCTCTTTCCTGGAGCTGCCTTAAGAAGATTGTCTTGGGTGGTAGTACTGAGGTACGTTTTCAGGGAGCCAAAGCTGGTGGGGGCTGCAAAAAAAAGGCAGCCTCTGAATAGCTCTGGAAGCTGCAAAAACCCCAGTGATTTGGGACAGAGCTCTCCCCTCTGAAAGCAGAGTTTTACTACTGAGCCCAAAAGCAAGTAACTGACTGGCAACATGAGCAGGCAAAGGAAGGAAAGCAAGCCCAGCAATCAAACCTTAGATTCCTTTTTTGGGGTCAAAAAGGACCAAAGCATGGAACAGGAGGAACACAACACAATCAGAACTCTCACACCAAAAGCTTCCAAGAAAATTGCAAAGTGGATAGAGGCCACATAGGAGCTTAAAAAGGATTATAAGAACCAAATAAGAGAAGTGGAGGAAAAATTGGGGAGAGAAATGAGAATGATGCAAGAAAATCATGATAAGACAGTCAACAACCTGACTGAAGAAAATAACACCTTAAAAAAATAGACTAATTCAAATGGCAAAGGAGACCCAAAAAGCCAATGAGGAGAAGAATGCCTTAAAAAGTCGAATTTGCCAGATAGAAAAAGAATCTTAAAAGCTCACTGAAGAGAATAATTCCATCAGAGTTAGAGTAGATCAAATGTAAGCAAATGACTTTTTGAGAAATCAAGAAACTATTAAACAGATCCAAACAAATGAAAAAAGAGAAGGCATTGTGAAATATCTCCTTGAAAAAAAAAAACAAAAAAAACACTGACCTGGAAAATAGATCCAGGAGAGACAATTTAAAAATTCTTGGACTACCTGAAAGCTATGACCAAAAAAAAGAACCTAGAAATCATCCTTCAAGTTATTCTCAAGGAAAATTGTCCAGATATTTTAGAACCAGAAGGCAAAACAGAATTTGAAAGAATTCACCTATCACCTCTTGAAAAAGATCCCCCAAAGAAAATGCCTAAGAATGTTATAGCCAGGTTCCGGAGTTCCCAGATCAAGGAGCAAATATTACAAGCTGCCAAGAAGAAACAATTTGGATACTGTAGAAACACCATCAGGATAACCCAGGATCTAGCAGCTTTTACATTAAGGAACCAAAGGGCCTGAAATATGATATTCCAGAGACTAAGAGATCTAGGATTAAAGCCAAGAATCAACTACAAAGGAAAACTGAGTGTAATGTTTCAAGGGAAAATTTCTTGAGGAAAAAACCAGAACTGAATGGAAAATTTTACATTCAAACACAAGAAGCATGAGAAGGTAAACATGGAAAAGAAATTATAAGGAATTTATCAAAGTCAAACTATTTACATGCCAACATGGAAAAATGAGAATTGTAACTTGTAAAACTTTTCTCAGTATAAGGACAGATGAAGGGAATGTAAATATACATATGTGTGTGTGTGTGTGTGTGTGTGTATACACATATGCATTATCATTAGTGTGTGTGCATGTGTATATATATAATTATTATTATTACTTACATGCAACTGGGAAATAAGGTATAGAAGCACTGGGATAGGGAGATCCATCTTACCCTGCCAGAAAGTCAGAGTGGTGATGGGGGAGGTTATAGGAGACAGCAGATTGATGGATGATGTATACAGTGGGATCGCTATTTTTAACATGTTCTTTCTGTCTGCTGGAACACCACAATCAAGGAATTTTGGAGTTGGAAGGAACCTCAGTGGCCATCTACTTTCACTTACAGTGGAAAAAGAATCGTCATCACAACATATCTAATATATGGTCATTTAATCTTTTCATTAAAGGGGAATCCAATACTACCTTTCTGATACCCACAGTTCACACTCCCCAACATCTGCTACTTTTTTTTTGTCCATCATACTCCCCTGATACTCCAACCCCTTGTACAGATTTCTTTCTAGTGCAAAATATGGGAATCATCTCAAATTGCCTTCTCTCACTCTGTTCTGCCTTTCTCAGGGGTAATTATCTTTGTCCCATATGAAACCTGACCAGTCCAGCTTTTTCCCATTACCACTCTCCAATATGTACTTCAAAAATATTAGGAAAAAGATATGTGCTATTTTAAATTGTATATTGCATTTTGAGAATAAATTAGAAAAAATTAACTCATTATTCATCATGTTTGAAAAACTGACTTTTTTGTAAGTGAGAGAAGTTTACTGCCCAAGTCAACAATATACTCAATTATTTGATATTGTCATGGCAAAGGATTAATTAACAGAGCTCTACCAGCATCTCATTTGGCACTCTCTGAAAATATAATACTTAATTTCAGCTGCCATTTCATTCTGTTCCCATTTATGATATATGAGAATAATATACTGATATAGCATGTTTTAACTTGAAAATCAGAACTCTAGCACCAGAGATATAACTATGAAGTGTAAAATCTTCCCAGGGGGAAAAAAAAGAAAACCTCTTGGAAACTGTGACATTAGTATCAATACACCAACAGATGCACCAAACTTTTGCATTTATTTTTCCATTATTGGACATTATCATCTTCCAGAGTAGAAAAGAAAAGTCCAATTCTATGAGATTTTAAAAATGTGGTATGTTAGAAGAATATTGAAGTTTCTCATTTCCATTACTTTAAGATATGTAATAAAATAGTTATTACTTGTATATATATGCACACAAATTTTATAAAAAGAATGTATGGTATTGTATTTTTATATGTAAACATATTACATATGGGAACTAGGTGGCACAGTGGAAAAGTGCTGGGCCTGATATTTACTAGCTATGTGATGCTGGGCAAGTTACTTGACTCTGATTGCCTCCAAAACAAACAAAATAAAGCCAACCTCTCCCTTTTCTATTTTCTTGCCAGTCTATTCTACAATCCTGAAACAATGGCCTTGAGCAAGTCATTTAAACTTGTTTGCCTCAGTTTTCTCATCTCTGAAAAGATCTGGAGAAGGAAATAGCAACCCACTCTACTCTCTTTACCAAGAAAACTCCCAAAATGGGGACACAAAGGGTCAGATATGATTCAAATGACTGAACAACAATATATAATACATACACGTACACATGCAAGCATCCATAAACATGTGTGTATGAGAGAACTCTTACCAGTGCAGACTGCAATACAAATATTGTAGGTCAGAAACTGGACTTAAACACAGCTGTTCTTGATACAAAGACTGGTCTTTTATTAGTTATATTTTGGTGAAGGAATGCAGAGTCAGAAACATTGCAGGAGAAGATAAATAAATCTATTACTCTGAAAGCTAACAATATTAATCTCTTACTCCAATAGTGCGTATTGATAAGCATTAGCCTGTCGAACAAGTTACTGTTATTGGTAGTTTTATTTTCATATCACTTTTATTTGCTAATATATTCTTCTTCTACCTAAGAGCCATCCTTCACAACAAAGCCTTAAAAAGAGAGGGGGAAAAAGACAGATGAGCAATAAAAAAGAAAAACATTGCCAGACAGTATATGCTATATTCCATATTCATAACTCTTATTTTTGCAAAATCATAAACCTTTTCTCAGTCAATTAACAAACAGTTGCTATATGCCAGACACTGTACTGACTAAGCACTGAAGAAACAATGGAGGAAAGTAGTCATTGCCTAAAGGATTTACATTCTAATAAGAAGAACAACAAATACAGAAAAAGGTATGGATTAGATACATGAAGAATAAGTGGAAGATAACCTTAAATGGAAACAAACTAGTAGTAGCTGAAAGGACCAGGAAGAGCCTCCTGCAGGAAATGACATTTAAACTGAGTCTTGATGGAATTTAGAGATTCTAAAAAGTGATGATGAGAATGTTCGAGGCATAGGACACAGGCAAAGATACGTGTATATGAGTTAGATCATCATCACTGAGAAACAGCAGGTAGGCCAATATGGCTAGACTATAGGGAACTTAAACACAAGAAATATTCATGAGGATTGGAAATATCAGAAAGAGTCAAACTTAAGAAATTATATTTTATCCTAGATGTGGTAAAGAACCATCATTATAGGGTTTGGGGCAGGACAGGGAGGGTGACATGGTCAGAACTAAGCTTAGGAGAATTACTTCCCCACCTATGTGAACTATGTATTAGAATGGAGAATGATGAAATATAGGAGGCTAGGACATAGTTCAAATAGTCCAAGAAAGAGGTGATACAGGCTTAAACTAAGGGTGTCCTAGTTAAAAGAAAGGTATGTATGAGACAAATGGAAAAAGATACAAAATTTGTCAACTGATTGATAATTTACTTGCATTTATATCAGGCATCCAAAAAGAATGCACTAATAATTCAAAATAAAATACATGTCTACTCCATTTCACTCATGTTCCAAGTGCTCAATAAAATATTTCAAGGATCTGTGATTCAGTAAATTGTTACTGTATGACAATATGTTCTTAATTTTGCTGGCCCAGTTTTCTTCTTTCTTTTTCAAACTTTGGTATAAAGGATGGCTCATAGGTAGGGGCAGGAAGAAGAATATATTAGCAAATAAATATAATATAAAAACAGTAACATCAATAACAATGTGGTAACTTCTTTTAAAAAAAAAGATTCAAAAGATATTTTCTCCATTGACCACTGGTTCACAACCTCTTCATGATTTGGTGTAATACCATGCACAAGCAGCTTCCCAAAAGAATGCTACTGTGAACAGCTTTTAAGGTTCTGATTATACAGTATAGTGAACACTATATTTACTCCATAACAAATCAAAGCAAAACATTCTCATAAAATCAAGGTACAGTATTCACAATATTACAACTTATCACAGAAAATCACAATATATTGTTCACAACAGTTTATCATTAAAATGGCCACACAGTTTTCACCAAAGTGGTCACAATAGCTTTGAACAATCTTCTGGAATCCCTAAGGAGGTTTGCCTCCTTACTCAGTCATTCAGTCATCTCAGAGTACAATAGTCAGTCTTCCACTCATGGGGCAACTAGGTTAACTCAATCAGTCACTTGTTTAGATTCACAATTAATAAATATCATTAATCACTAAGTAAAATCATTAGAAAATACAAAACCTCCCACCCCTAGATTACTAGTAAACTACAATTTCATCACATCATTCAATACCCAAGGAGAGGTCTTTTCTTCATCTTGACCCAAGGCAAGTTCTCAGCAATCTCTTTTCCTGAGGAGGCAAAGCTTAACAAAGTCACAATATTCATTGCCAGTGTCCTCATCAATTCACTCTCTGCCTGCAAAACAGTCTCAAGACCCCTGAAAAACATCAGCAAGACCCTCTTTCTGAATTTCTGTAAACATACAACAAGAAAATCCTTCTTCAGGGCTTCTGAGCCAACAGCAAGGTTCCAGGACCTCTGCAACAACAGCATTGTCTTTCACCAGCAGACGAGTGTGGCAAAACAACATCAAAACAGACAAACAGAATGCAGGCAACACAGCCGTGCCTCCTTAGTTCTCCAGCATTTCAGCTGGCCCTAGGACCTGGAAGAAATCTCAGCTGGATCCCAGAATCAAAATCACTCCTCCCAGGTTTTCAAAATCAAAATAGTTTTCTCCAGGCTAGGGGGTGCTTTCCTCCTCAGCATTCCTGGCAGTAGAAATTTCAGTCTCCAAAATTCTTGTCTGAAGAAAATTCGGACTCAGTTCTCAGTCCAGCAGTAGCAGCCCAGCTTCCAGATGCTGCTGAGAGAAACTCTCTCTCCCCAGCAGAACAGATTCTGCAACCAGGTTCTGGTGTCAAGAAATTCTGACTGTGCCTCTCTGGGGTTTTTCTTATACACACACAGCACTGGCTTCTTGTTTCAGCCAACCCCTTCCTGTTATGTCAGCAACAGGAGACAGGAGTTCGCACCTTCTGTTTCTTTCACAAAGGTTTGATTAGTTACTAAGGGCTAAGGACTGCTTACTTGACATAACAAAAAGGGGTCTTCAAATTTACATTAATTATCATTACACTTGGTAAAGATATGTCTGGGGTGGCTAGGTGGTACAGTGAATAGAGCACTGGCCCTGAAGGCAGGAGGACCTGAGTTCAAATCTACCTCAGACACTTGACACACTTACTAGCCGTGTGACTTTAGGCAAGTCACTTAAACGCAATTGCCCTCCAAAAAGCAAAAAAAAAAAAAAAAAAAAAAAAGGAAAAAGAAAAGAAGGAAATGTCAGGTTTTAGCCTGAAAATATTTATCATTTCTTGGTCATACTGCTGGAGATAGTGTTCACCAGTTAAACCATGTTGATTACTAGTCTATTTCTCTACTTGTAACATGTACAACTTGTTAGGACATATCAAAACTTGTATTCTAGTGACATGGTTTTCTTGAAACCTTGTTTACCTCCTACCATGATGAAACATTTGAGGAAAACTTAGTAACACTTTAAAATCTTTATTGAGAACTTGATGCATGGACGTATAATAGTCATATCCCCAGTTGAAACTGTTAGTGTGTGCTACAGTATATCTGGATCCTGGAAAGTGCTATTACTTAACCATTTAATGCTGCCACTAAGTAATATGGACTTTAGCATTTGTCACATGGGATGATGACTGGCAATGATATAGAAACTAACCGTACAATGAATTTTGATGCACAAAATAAATTCTTTGCTCATTTGAATAAATTATAGGGACCTTGTTGGAAGGTTTAAACAGAGAATCCAGTTTTAATACAAATTCCTCTTGAAAAGGAGGCTAAAGTGGGATTTTTGTGTCATGAAAGAATGAAAATTATGAGAGAGCAGAAGAGCAATGGAAAGCTGTGTGCATATATTGTAGATATAAAAGACTGCTCTCACCATCAAATACTTGCGGACAAACTGATACAGCACACATATTCAATATTGTATCTGACTGAAAATGAGATGCTCTGGTAATAAATGTTACGACAGTAAATGTCGTAGTGATGCTTAGTCGGAGGCAGGAGTTGAACTGGGGTGTGTTTTCTCTTTTTCCTTTCAGCTGTAGTTATTTTCTGAGATTCTGTCTTACATTATTCCCATTTTCTATGTATTTGGCTGTAAATATTGTAGACATTTAGCGAATATTTCTTGCTAGCAATAGCTGTGGTACTCATAGAATAGTAAAAAAAAAAAAAATCCAATGGAAATCTTGCTGTACTCTGCATATATTCTCCATAGAGTCTAAATGGAAAAATAATGGTAAGAATATTAAAGATGGTGCTCACAAAGGAGATCACCAGTTGAATCTTTGAAGTAAACTATAGCAATTTTTGTTTGTTTCATGGGTGTGTATTTTAAAAATTTATCTTGGGTGTCAATAGGCATAGGAAAATATACTTAAATGTAATATTTATTTTGCTTAAAAATCTTCACAACCTATCCTTTTCTGGAGCAACTAGGTGGCATGGTAGATACCACACTGTCCTTGGAGTCAGGAGGATCTGACTCCACAATTCAGCCTCAGACACTTACGAGCTATGTGACCCTGCATAAGTCATTTAATCCTGATTGCCTCCAAAACAAACAAAAACCACCTATCCCCTTCCTATATCACTGCAAGTCTATTCCACAATCCTGATACACTACCTACTTGTTCCTTAGATGGCACACTATCTCTCCATCTCTCAGACTTTGCAGTGGCTAACCATGATCCCTGGAATTCTCTCCCTCTTTACCCCCTACTTCTGTGTTTCTCTGACTGCCTTCTAGCTTAAGCTGAAGTTTCACCTTTTTCAAGAGGCCCCTTCCCAGTTTCTGGAGCTGCTACTGTCTTTCTTGTTACTCACTATGTATTTTATTTTTTCCATCTACTTTGTATATATCTTGTAAGTACCTAATTATTTTACATGTTGCTTGTCACAAGAGAATGTCAGCTCTTTGAGTCCAGGTACTGTTTTATTTTGTTTTGCCTTTATTCATGTCCTTATTCCTTAGCATTGTGCAGGCAATGCATAGTGCATGGAAAGAGCTCTTGGCCTGGAGTGAGGAAAACCTGAGTGCAAATCCATCCTTAGATGCTGACTTAATTAAGTGACTTTGGACACTGTTAATGCAGGAGTGGGGAACCTGTGCCCTCAAGGCTACATGTGGCCTTCTAGGACCTTGGGTATGGCTGATTCCTAATTTTACACAACAAATCTTTTTATTAAGCAAATTTGTTTTGTGAAGTTTTAATTCACCGGCCACACTAGAGGATCTAGATGGTCACACATAACCATGAGGCCACAGGTACCCTGCCCATGAATTAACCTGTTTCCTTAATTGTAAAATGGGGATAATAGGACCTACTTTTCCTAGTTGTATCAAACAAGTTATTTATAAAAGACATTTAGCACAGTACCTGGCACATAGTAAGCACTGTATAAATGTTTATTGTCCTTCTCTCCTTCCCTAGTTCCTTTCACATAGAAACAATTTAATAGAAGCTTTTTCACTAACTGAAATTATGTATTTTAAATGTAATGTTTAAAAATCACCATATATGGAAAAAATATATTTGAATATTCAAATTTATATTATTATTCTGGACCTCAATTATGATTCCACTCAAGTCAACTAGCATTTTTTGTTGATCTATTCTGTGTTAGCTCCACGACCAAGGACTGGATACAAAGAAAGACAAAACAAAACAAACAACAAAAGTCTACTCTCATGGAGCTCACAGTCTAATGGAGGCAGATAACATGAACAATGATATATAACAAAATACATGAAGAATAAATTTCAAAGTCTTCTCAGAAGGGAGGTTACAGTTGATCATCAGGAAGGACATTTTGTAACTTTAGCTGTGACTTGAAGGAAGCCAGGGAAGGGAGAAGGAAGACATGGGTAAGAAAAACATTCCACGGAGGAGAGAACCAGGCATGAGATTCAGTGTGGAGAAGAGTAATGTGTTCCAGCTTTCCCTTTCTAGCCACTTATTTTCAACATATCTGTCCTGTATCATTTCCATTTTCTATATATTTGACCATATATACTGCAGACACTTAGTAAATGCTTCCTACTAAAACTGGAATGTTTATAGAGCTGAAGGTTTGCAAACTAGTTTAAATTTATGATCTCATTTGCCCTAATAACAGTCCTGTGATTTAGGTGCTAATATTGTTCCCATTTTATAAATAAGAAAACTGTGTTTCAAGAAAGATTAGTGGTTGACACAGAATTTCAACTGAAATCTTTCTGACTTCATCTCCTGACTCCAAATGCAACACTCTAAGCATGACACTCCTTAACTGCTTTGAACGAAGGGATCAGTGAATTCATACAGTTCCCACTTGTACAGAGAAAAATTATAGTTATTTATGAGTATCGTGGAAGAAGAAAATAATGTTTCTCTAGCTCTTTCTGCTCCTAGTGATCAATACATTTTCTGACCTAGTTCCTGTTTTTTAGACACAAGGGCAATTATATAAGGTATTAGCTGCATTGCTTCATTTGGTCTGACAGATGACTAAATGGAATGGAAGAGAGTGAATGTCTTTTAGTTTTCAACATAGATCATCTACTGTGGTGTCTAATTAT
>CM053588.1:157881837-157917381 GCA_028646515.1 Pseudochirops corinnae | reverse complement strand
TCTCTATCTCAGCTGGCTTTGGTCTCTATGATTCTTTCTCCACCAGGAGCCCACCAGGAGAAAAATTCTAATTCTGACTGTCTCTCTCTGGGGCTCTTCTTATATACACACAAAGCATTGGCTTCCTTTTTCAGCCAAACCCTTCCTGTTATGTCAGCAACAGGAGACAGAATTCACACCCTCTGCCTCTTAGCCACAAAGGTTTGATTAGTTACTAAGGGCTAAGTACCTGCTTATTTGACATAACAAAAAGGGGTCTTCAAATTTAAATTAATTACCATTACACAGGTGTCAAGAGAAAAGCACCTCAACAATGGCCCTGGTTTTGGTACTATGGATGCTAATGTAAGGTGGCTTTTCCAGAAGCTACTAAATTTCTGTGCCTTGGTAAAAAACTCCAATCCCCTCACCATAGTTATATCTCTGTTCTTGAGTTCAAGAATATATCATTTAACTAAAATATTACTGAGAGTTCATTTAGGCTGTGACGCATTTAGACAACAAAGAGCACTTGTAGCACAGACTAAGCAACTTACATTAGGGAAAAGACATGAAGCAGGTGAGTTTTGTGTGAGTGAGCATTGATAGGAGAGTCTTTGTTGACATTTCAGAGCAGGTGAAATCTCTAGCTCTTTGTGAGCCACCTCTACCTGGGGTCACTCAGTGCATCTTCTCAGATGAATAGGCAGAGTAGAGGCAGTTGTGTTCATGCTATCATCTATCCATCTATCTATCTCTCTATCTCTCTATCTATTTATCTATCTATCTATCTATCTATCTATCTATCTAATCTATCTTTGTGTTGCTTTTCAGGGATTATATCCTTTGTACTTCAATAAAAGAAACACTTGCTTATGTGTGTATGTATATGAATATGTATATATACATACATATACATACGTACATACACACGTGTGTGTATATACTAGCTTGTACCATATCTGATAAATATTTGCCCCAAATAACAACCATTTAATTTATTTACTCAAGCATGAAGAGAGACTGGAAAACAATGTGATGGGTCCCAAGGTAAAGAATTTTCTATGTAGGCCTGTCTTCCCATACAATATCTAGAATATGATGAATACTAAAGTTTCAATTGTGATTGATACTTCTAACTATGTACTTGGGAGATTTTGCTTCACCAGAGTTTCTTTACAAACGGTGGGACTCAGACAGTGAGGTAGAAGTGGGTTAGTATGGGAATGTTGTTTTAGGATACCTTGTTAGACTGCCTGCATTCTCTGTTATATGATAACCGCATTCAGTATCCAAAGGTTTCATTATCTGTGATTATTGGAAGCAGCTCTGAAGAAGCTCCTTTTGATGATTATCATGTGATTGATTCCAATAATTTCTGATACATGTTTTTCTAATCATTACTTGCAAGGAGTTTTTCTCTTTATTTAAAGACAAATCTACATCAATGGTTCTTTTTGGCCACCAAATCTCTTAGAATTTCATAAATAGGAGTCTCAGAGTCAACTTCTCAATTTGTAAATAAACCAATGTTAAACAATATTGAAAACATATTTATATGCATATAATTCTATAAGACTATTGCCTGAGTTTAAAAAGGGCTATTTAAACTCTCTTTATGGTCTATTTTATTGTAGATATTCCATATTTTAGAAATAAATGTGTGATTTTGAGTAAATATAATTTTATATTCTGAGTTGCCATGAATTTTATAGGAAAAGGTAGCTTGAAAAGTAATGGACTTCAATCTTTTTTATAAATTATGGTTCAGACTACCATTCCTTCATGGTTTCTAGTAAATGAGCCTTCCTCTTTGCTGAGACTCTTGTGTTTTAGAAAGAAATACTCAAAATAAACTTAGTGCCAAATGTCAAAATGCAATTAAATTACAGAAAATCATAGATGGGTATCCTGTTTTTCTTAAATAAAAAAAATATAAATATATACATAAGATTTCCCAAGGGAATGATGGAAAAGTCCAACTTCATCAGTTTGTTTTTAATGAATATTTTGACCATCCATTCTCAAAGACTGTACTCTTTTTTTTTAGCCTGGAAATGATTCCAGGCAAAAGGGGAGTGAGAGCATGATTTAGATATAACAATATGTGCTGGAGACTTGAAAAATTTCAGAATCCTTAAGTCTCTGAACATTGTTCCATCGACTTCAACATTTATATTTTTATGGTTCTAGAAACAAGCTTTGAAATACTGCACTTATCCCGGTTTTCTTTTCCCCAATAACAATTTCTCTTTTTAAGTGGTTCAGTTACACAATTTACTTCTTTCTCCTTTGTACCTTCTTTTGGGTCACAGCAGAGAAGAAGGAAAGTATCTTGAGAATGTCAACTCAATGGGATTATGAGAAGAAATCAAGTGACTGAATAGTCCACAAACCTGTCTTCTTGAATATCACTGATCCTAATCCCAAACTCCAAGTTGATGAGGCAATATTATTGAAGAGAGAATATGGATCTTTCAAATCCAAGATTGTAATCCTACTTCTGTACCTATCTATCTGCTCAAACTCAGTCGAAATTTTGACTTCTTGTTGACATTCAATTTTACCAAACAATTTGGAAAAAGTTTCCTTTCCTATCCTCCAAAAAATTATCTATCTGTACCTATATAATAACTATGTCTATGTCTCTCTCTCTTTCTCTCCCTCTCTCTCTCCCTGTCTGCCCTTTCCCTCTCTCTTTATAGATAGATATAGATATAGATATAGATATAGATATAGATATAGACATAGACATATAGATATATACACAAACTCAGGTAGTACAGGTCTGTATGTGTATATATAGTATGTGTATATATGTATACACACATACTATCTGAATAGACATAGAATAGGTAATAACCTTAATAATCTAATGATTAATGAGATCCTGGTTAATTGTCATGCACCAATGCCTAAGAAATAGCATCTCATTTTTAATGAGTAAATTTCTTTAAAGACACATACTTTATAAAATAAACATTTATAAAAATGCATTTCATATATACAAGTATAAATCTATATCATTAATATAAATATATATCCATATGCTTTATATATTTCTGTTAGGATGTTGTTATATCTATACATTGTTACATTCTAAAAGTAACCTTGTATGTGTATTTAGGGGGAATGGGGAGAGAGGTGGCTGAAGTATTTCATGAAGAGAGGCTCTTGGAATCAGGAAGACCAAGATTCAAGCCCTACCTCTAACACATCTGGGCTGTATTACCTAAGCAAGTCATTTGGATTCTTAACATTCTAGTCATATCTCTTGAACTCTTAGTTGCTAATGTCCTAGAAGTAGCTAGTATTTATTTAGTGCCTTAAAATTTTGCAAGGACTTTTTACAAACATCTCCTTTTATCATTAGAACAACCCTGGGAGTTAGGTGCTATTATTATTCTCCTTGTTTAACAAATGAGTAAACTGAGGCAAGCAGTAGTTGAGTGACTTTCCCAGAACCACCTAGCTGGTAACTGTCTCAGGTCATATGTCTTCTTGACTTTAAGGCCATCACTCTAACCACAGCTCCACTGAAATGCCATTCTAAGTGTATTAGTAGAAGAAGCTTATGAGGAGCTCCCTATACCAATAATATCATATATAAAAATTTATAGATAGAAATTCCTGCATAAAATAGATTCATATATATGGTATGTAAAATTATTTTCATTTTAATGTTTTCCACTTCAAAGTTATTATTGCCATTTAGTGTGTGTGTATGTGTGTGTGTGTGTGTGTGGGTGGGTGGGTGTGTGGATGGATGGGTGTGTGGATGGATGGATGTATGGGTGGATGGATGGATGGATGGGTGGATGTGGGTTTATGTGTGGATGGGTAGATGTATTGGGCATGCTTAGTAGTCATTGGAAAAGAGCATCTTTTTTGATGTTGAATATGTGAACACAGAAGTAAAGAACAGAGATAAATATGCTGACTGAATGCAAAGAAATTACATTCAGATAAACACCTCTTATTGAATTCTTCTCATCTCTACAAAAAAAAAAATGAAAACCAGTAAGAATGTTCATTTTATGTGGCTCTCAAGGTACAGCTTTCATAAAGACAAAATGAGAAACAGTAAATTATTGTGAAGTTTTGTAATAAAGAACAAAGAAGCCACATATTATGAAGAAATGTTGGTTAGCATTTGGTCATTGAATTTCACAACTCAGTTGAACTGACTTGCCCCCTTTTCTACTTAAATGAAAATGATTCATCAGACTTGAAATACTTTCTACAAAGTTTTTTTTTATACTACTAAGAACATTCCTCCCTTTTTTCTTTATGAACATTTCATAATAATTTCTATATGCTACAGAATGTAATCAGAGCCTCTGTCTGCAGTAGTTTTCTTTGCCTGAGTTTTAAAAGATATCTTCTTAAGCTTAAAGCAAGCATCATATTCCCAATTGGACAAATATGACTTGTTTGACTCAAATGTGTCCTGAACTCACCCTCAAGCTCTAAGACAAAAGTTACAGTGATGATTATAATAGAACTTCCTTCAGGGGGAAGTCGAAATCATACTTGCTCCTTTAAAGAACAGCTGTGGAGGCAGTTTTATATCTCAGGCAGTCACTCTAGATCTGTCAACTCCCTGCTCAGGCTTTCAAGTTTGGTCACTGCTTTGGGAGTTTGAGAGCAGATGGAGATTAGGACTAGGTGAGAACAACCCTCCCATTCATTCTAGGACATTTTTACTGGTGTTGAGACCTGTCATAGTGTGGTAGATAAATATAGCCCAGAAGCCTCACAAATATATTTATGTCCTGAGTACAGGAGATGAATACAAAACAGATCTGAGCACGTACTTCCTCAAGAGTGCGGAAACAATTTATTTTGCCCATTTGCATCACTCTTGTTGAATATTTCTGAAACTCATTTACAACTATTTTTGTTGGGTTGTTTATTTTAACTTGAAAAAAGTTGTTTCTGAATAGCATTCAGGTATGAAAATAAATCAATTAATGGCATCTATCCCAGTTTTTTGAGTGATTCCTTTTTGTCAGGATGAGAGCAGTTTATTATTATTTTTTTTTTGGAAAATCTACATTCCTAATTTCCTTTTTGGCCAACAGTTCAAAAATATTTTTAAAAATGTTAATTTCATTCATTCATTTATTCATGTCAATAGAATTTGATTTCCTTTAAAGTCGATAGTATGTCATTAAAAACAAACAAAATAATTTTATATCCTTAGTACCTAGCATAGTGCCCAGTGCATGGTAGGCAGTTCAGTGCTTCATAAATGAGTACTGAATGAACTCAACTGGACTTGTTCAGTCAAGAGTCATTTGTGTTTGATATTAAAGGAAATTCAAAGGCAATTAAACTACAGACTCTGCCCCATGTGGAGATCACAATCTGGTAGAGAAGGATAAAACACATTTCTTTATAAATATATACCATTTGTGTGAATGTAATAGAGAATTGTGGACTGCCTCTTCTACCCTTAACTCCTCTCTAGTAAGCTCTAGAGGAAAAGTCAGTATTATTGACAATCCTGTATCAGGCCCTGTTGTGGTTTCAACACCATCTACCCCAGGTTTCCCATTTAGCCAATGTAGAAGAGCCAGCCAAATAAACCAAGGCATTATTCCCGTGGGCCCTTGCTCAGTCACATTATTCCTTCAAGAACATAAGGATTACCTTCCCATTTCTTACAGCACAATAGTATTCCATTCCATATATTCCATATATAGTCATATACTACAACTTGTTCAGCCATTCCCCAATTGATGGGCAACCCTTATATTTCCAGTTTTTTGCCACCACAAAGTTGCAATAAATATTTTTGTACATATGGGTCCTTTTCCCACTTCTGTGATCTCTTTGGATATAACCCCAAAAGTGTTATTACTGGGTCAAAGGGTATGCAATTATTTATAGCTCTTTGGGCATAGTTCCAGATTGCTCTCCAGAACAGTTGTATCAGTTCACAACTCTACCAACAATGCATTAGAGTTCCAATTTTTCCACATCCTCTCCAGCATTTGTCATTTTTCTGTTTTGTCATCTTAACCAATCTGACTGGTGAGATGTGGTACCTCAAAGTTATTTTGATTTACATTTATCAAACAAATAGCAATTTAGAGCATTTTTCCATATGCTTAAAGATATCTTTAATTTCTGCCTCTGAAAATTGCCTGTTCATATCCTTTGACCATTTATCAATTGGGGAATGACTTGTATTCTTATAAATTTTACTTAATTTTCTGTATATTTTAGAAATGAGGCCTTTATCAAAGACACTGTTTATAAATATTCTTTCCCAATTTCCAACTTCCCTCTTAATCTTAGTTACATTCACTTTGTTTGTACAGAAACTTTTCAATTTGATGTAATCAAGGTTATCCATTTTGCATTTTATAATGCTCTCCAACTCTTCTTTGGTCATAAAGTCTTTCCTAATCCATAAACCTGAGAAGTAAAGTATTCTTTGCTTCCCCAGATTATTTACAGTATCAGCCTTTATGGCTAGATCATATACCCATTTAGACTTGACTTTGGTGTACAGTGTTAGATGATGGTCTATGCCCAGTTTCTGCCATACTTTATTTCAATTTTCCCAGAAGTTTTTGTCAAATAATAAGTTCTTATCCCAGAAACTGGGGTCTTTGGGCTTATCAAACAGTGTATTGCTATAATCATTGACTATTGAGTCTTTTGTACCCAATCTATTCCATTGGTCCAATACACTATCCCTTAGCCAGAACCAAGCAGTTTTGATGACTGCTGCTTTATAATACAGATTAAAATCTGGTACGGCTAGACTACCTTCCCTAGCATTTCTTTTCATTTATTGCCTTGATATTCTGGACTTTTGGTTCTTCCAAATGAATTTTGTCACTATTTTTTCTAGTTTGATAAAGTAATTTTTGGGTAGATTGATTGGTATGGCACTAAATACATAATTACCTGGAGAGGCTTATACAAATTGAAGCTGAGTGAGAAGAGCAGAACCAGGAAAAATTTGTACAAAATCACAGACACATCATATGTGTGATAACCAACCTTGATAAACTGGACTCTTCTCAGCAACACACAGTTATAAGACAACTCTACAAGTCTCAGGATGGAAGGAGATATCTAGTTTCAGAGAAAGATCTAGAAAGACTAGAGTTTAAATGGAGACTGAAGCAATACATGCTATCGTTCTTTGTCATAACTGGTTTTATTTGTTTTTTCCCAGTGTTCACTCATTGGTTACAACCCTTCTATACAACTAGATTGTTGTACAATGTGATAGTATTTGCAGACCCTATATATGATTGCACACCACCATGGGGGGCAGAGGGAAAGGAGGGGAGAAAATCTGAAGTTCAAGGGATTGTGTAACTGAATCTTGTAAATTAAAATAAATAAACAAATCATTAAAAAAATAATTATACTTGGGGAAAAAAAGAATGTAAGCATTATTATTTAAGCTTCTATAAGAAACGATGAGCTCAGTGATTTTAGAAAAACAAAACATAGAAAAACTTGTACAAAACAATGAAGAGCAAAATAATCAAACCAAGAGAATATTTTATATAATAACAGCAACATTGTTTTAAGAATGACTTTTAGTGAATAGGTTCTTTTGACTATTATATATACCCAAATTAGGTATAAAGGCCATATGAAGAAAGACACTATCTGCATCCAGAAAAAGAACTGATAAATAGAAATATATATAAAATATTTTTACATATATATGTGTGTATGTGTGTATGGAGAAAAAAATGTGTGTGTGTGCATACCCACACAAAAATGTACACACACATACTTATTTGTGGCTAATAAAAGCCATCTCTAAGGCAGTGAGGAAGAAGAAAAAAAAAATTACATGACAATATTTTGCTGTATATTTGAAAGAAATAGCAAGCTGTGCATATTAGATTTGCATTTTCATATGCAATCATCTTTTTATTGTACTATATTATGGAAATACTTATTTTGCTCCATACATTAAAAATACTATTAAAATAATGTAAGCATTAGAATTCATAAGATAGCACAGTGCAGAGCACATGGTAGACCTTTACAAAATGTTTGATTGATAGACTGAGTACGATACCTAGAAGCAAACTATGTTCACCTTCCATTTTCTCATTCCCAATCTTCTTAACTCTACCCTATCTTCCATTTCACCTCTTTCCACAACTTCTACTATTTTCAGTGCAATTTCTTTTCCATAGTGAATACCTTTTCCTTCATTCTGGCCTTGTTTCTTTCATACACTTTTCATCTACTTGCCCTCAGTTGGGATTGGCTTTTTTGTCAGATCATCCATCCCTGGAAATCCTTTCTAGCACTGCCCTGATTGGTTCCCTAACCCTACGGAATTGATCCCAAAGCTTCTCTTCTTTTCTCAAGTATTCCACATTTCCCCAATCCTCACATGCCATCACTTCTTTCTCACTTAAGGTCATGCCTTTTCCTATATGAGAACCTCTCCAACTGGTTCTCCAATTCCATTGCCAGCTCATGAGCCACTTCATTCCTCTCAAAGATGCCTGTTTTAAGGACTTTGTCCCAGATCTTAGAACTCTCCTTGGTGAACTTATTAGCCCATATTAATTATATTAATGCAGATGTGATTTCAGGTTTACTGGGGAAAACTGACAATCAAAGCTCTATAAAATTTTGAAACTGTGCATATAAGATGAATGATGTTCTAGAAGTACCCAGGCATGATAATATAATAGATTAGAAGTCAGGAAATATATTCTAATTCAAACTCTCTTGTTTTAGTTGGATACTTCAGCATTTCAGGTATAGACCAGAGGAAAGAAAGTAATGTTTTAAAGTGGATTAATCTTCTTCTGCCTTTGTCTGGTCACCACCCTAATTTTTTCCTCTGAGAGAAAAGAACTCACTTTTTACATTTTTACTTAGTTTCCTCAAAAAAAGTGTTTAGTCCTTTGGTTAAAGGTTCAAATGACTTGGTTCTGTCATTGTTAATTGAGTCATTGTTTCAAAATTTATAAAGATTTCTCATCTATAAGGACCAAGGAATCTTGACTAAAAAGTTGTACAAATATTATTTTCTAATATGCAGTTTAAGGAGGGAAGAGAGTGGAGAGGCTCAGTATGTTTCCACTCTAAGCAGCTTTGGATTCCATTCAAATATTATAAGAAAATCTCATTATCCTTTCCCCCTTATCTTTATGAATAAGGTCAAGGCCCATTGTGCATGCAGTATAAGTTAAAATGGTATTAAAATGTACTGTTTTCTAGCTCATAGATAGTCCCTAATGGATTTAAATAACACATGGTTTGAAATCTATTGAGGTCTATTTTTTTTAATATTTATAATGATAAAACAGGAATGACTAGAAACTTCAAGTTTTGCTTTCATATAAACACATTCATATTTATGTGAATATATGTATATACACATATATATATTCATGTATGTGTATATGCAGACACATACATATATATACATGTGTATATGTACACATACTTATACACATATGTATGTGTGTATATGTATATACAGAGAGAGTGAGAGAAAGAAAAAGATAGGCAGAGACAGAGAGGGGGGGGGATAAAGATAGAGAAAGACACAGAAAGAGACAGAGGGGGGGAGAAAGAATTTTATAAGAAAATCAACAACAATAATTATGAATTTAACATGTAATGGTGGAAGTCTAATGTGATAAATTTTATTAATATCTCAACACTTTCGTGACACATTTAAAAGATGGATATCCTACCCATTTTTATAATGAATCTGGTACCCATTCAATTTGAGTCAGAAATTGTCATCCTTTGTGTGTTTGTGGACCTAACCAAATAATTTTCTATGTCTTTGACTTAATGAACATTCTTTTAGTTCTTTAGATGATTTATATTAGTTATGTAACTCAAGTTAGTTTATTATAAAGCACTTCACATATTTTAAAAAGTAGCTTTTTAGGTATAGGTCCTTCTAGAACGGTGGTTCTCAACTTTCCTAATGCTGCAACCCTTTAATACAGTTCCTCATCTTGTGGTGACCCCCAACCATAAAATTATTTTCATTGTCACTTCAGAATTGTAATTTTGCTACTTTTATGAATCGTAATGTAAATATCTGATATGCAGGATGTATTTAAATTGAACATAACCCACAGGTTGAGAACTGCTGTTCTAGACAGTTTTAAAATATATTATTTATCCATTCATGAGTAAGAAAAAAAGAAAAAAACAATGTCTAACAGTTTTTCAATTAAATACTAATGTAATGAAATGTATTTGAGTAACGTACAAATGGTACATCAAGGAACTTTCTATTTTGGTTTTTTTCAGTTTGTAAGATAAGTATGCAATTACTGTAATCCAAAAATGGCTTATATGAAAACAAAATGTTACATGATGAATACAGCCAACCATTCATTTTTATCTGACTCCAACAAAGGTAGTTAAAATATCAATGGCCAAGTTGGTAAGCGGCTTTTTAGCATTCATATTCCAATGGTTGTTATTTTTTTGCTCTGTAAATTATTATTTTCATATTAGCTGTAGAATTCTTACCTTTCCTTTAAAACCTTGTTGAAAGGCTTCATTCCCCCTGAAGTCTCCCCTGACACCCCCAACCCCTATATTTCATTGGGGATCTTTCATCCCTCACTTTCTTGGACCTCAGAATCCTTTCTTTCTACTTTTAAAAATTTTCATTTTTTACTATTGATGTTTGAGTATGTATTATGTGCCTGTTATGGGAATCTGAAGATCTTCCCTGCCCCTAGGCCCTTTGCTTAGGTGGCTTAAGTGGCTCTGAGAACCTTCCCTGATTTGGCAGTATGCTCTGCCCCCTAATAGGCTGAATGTGGTCAGGTGGAGCCTCTGGTGGGAGGCTTGTTTTTTGGGAATGCCCACGCCTTGTAGCTTTGTGATTGGGCAGTGGGTCAAGAGGGCTGTGATGGTCTCCTATCCAAGAGGAGGCTATATATATGCCCTGATGTGAGGTTTTGCTTGGGACTCACTTTGAGAAAAGTTGTGTGATTTGGCCAGACAAGACTCTGGAAAGCCATTGAGCCCCCCAGCTTTGAAAAACCCAGATGTTGGTGCTTCCCTCTCTGGTAACTGACTAGGTATGGATGTGATGGTCAGATGGTTGGAAGCCCATTTGCTGAATGGTTTCTCTATCTGCTTGTAACTTGTGTTTGTATTCTGTTTGCATTCTCTGAAGTTCAGGGTGCTGACTTCTTTCCCCGAACTAGGTAAATGATATGTATTTGATTGATTAAAGTGAGACTGTTAAGCCATTTTGAGTTGCTTTTCTTTAGAAAAGCAGATCTGAAGAACCTGCGCTAGCAGCTGCCCTAGGTACGCTGGGGTGCTTGCCGATACAGTGCCCCTCCCCTCACTCTACTGGGAGCTACATGAACACCAAAGGAAATACTTATCTAAGCTTTGCATCTCTTTCAGGAAAAAACACACAGTGGACACTTCACAGATATTTGTTGAGTGATGATGTAATTTGAGGTAATATATACCATACTGGAGATTATTCTCAAAGGATTCTGAAGTACTGGGAGAGTAGGGTGGAAGGAACCTGGAGAGATGAAGACAAATTTGAAGCCTGGGTGAGGGGTGACTGACGGAAGTGGACATAAGGGCATTTAATATGATTCTAGGCCAGAAAATATCATTTAGATTTGAGAGATACTGTGGTAGGATAAGTAGGTCTTAGTAACTCATTAGATATTGGAGATAAGAGGAAGGATCAAAATGCAACACCCAGGTTTTGAATCTGGATGCTCCTGGAGAAAAGGGATTTTTCTTCGTATTCCCAGTGTTAGAACAGTGACTGGCACACAAAAAATTGCTTAATAAATGTTTATTGACTAACTGAATAGATGAATAAACGCAGATTTATGTTCATACTGGTACATAAAAATGTACTATTCTTTTGATACTTTGAGTTATTTTTAAGTCCTTTCAGTTGTGTCTGATTTCCCATGACTCTGTTTGGGGTTTTCTTGAAAAAGCTATTGGAGTAGTTTGCCATTTCTTTCTCCAGCTTTTTATAAAGATAAGGAACTAAGGCAAACAGGGTTAAGTGATTTGCCCAAGATCACACAGCTAGTAGTGTCTGAGACCAGATTAGTACTCAGGTCCTCCTGACTCCAGGGTTGGTGCTCTATCCCCTATGCCACCTAGCTGCCATAAATACTTTGAAGATCTGTGTTCTCCACACCTCCCACCCCCCACCCCAAAGGTGTGCCTTCAACTGAGGTTGATGATTTCATCTCTGTGTTTTACTATGTAGATGTTCTTCAAAAGTTGCTATGGATCAAAAATCCATCAGTCTGAGTCTGATAATGAGCTTATCTAAACTGATTCATACTGATTGTCAGATGATAGACACATATTCTGTTATGAGGGCTGTGATAAAGGCTTAACTTAAGCTTGAAGGTTTTTCTGGCAAGGTAGGGCCTTCTATAGTTTATGCCTCATTGGCATAGACTTTTAGAATTCAGGGTCATTTCCACACCACATCAGAGAAGAACAATATTAATTCTTGGTTGTTTTTATTCCCACAAAATTATAGGTCTACATCTGGAAGGGAACTCAAGAGCCTTCTAGTCCAACATCATTTTACAGATGAGGAAACTTCAGCCCATTGAGGTCTAGTGACTGGCCCAGAGTCATACAGGTAGTAAGCATTAGTAAATTTAGTTAGTGAGATTAAATTTCCTAAATAACAAATAGGTTAATAAGCACATATTTTGTAGGTTACATTATCTTACTGTACATACTTCACTAACTTTAAGTTGTGCTCATAATTAACCCTTGTAAAAAGATCTCAAGAAGGGGGAGTCAAAGAGCTTAGGTTCTAGACCTGCCAATTAGTTAATGTCTGACATAGGGGAAAATGTTGAATGCTTCTAGGTCATTGAAGGCCTACGATTACAAGCCTTTTGGATAATAAGAATATTTTAGAAGTGTTTGTGTGTTTGTAAAATTATCTTTTTTTTTTTTGTTTCCCAGTACATATAAAAGTTTATTGTCTACTAATCATGAAGTAGTATTATGTCTAAAAAAAATGTAGATGCCTTAATTTAAAAATACTACGTTGCTAAAAAAAAAAAGTTAACCATCATGCAGAGCTTTAGTGAGTTATTATTTTTGCTTCTGGAGGGTCTTGCCTCAGCTTTGATGGCTGCTGACTGATCAAGGTAGTGGTTGCCATAGGTTGGGGTGGCTGTGGCAATTTCTTTTTTTTTTTAACTTTTATTTATTTTTAATTTACATCATTGATTTCCACAAGATTTTGAGTTACAAATTTTCTCCCCGTCTTTCCGCTACTCACCCTCCCAGACCAGTGATCACAGTGTATACCCCCTCTCCCAATCTGCTCTCTTCTGTATCCTCCCCCAGCACCCCTCTGACTTTCTGGTAGGGCAAGATAGATCTCCTTACCCCAGTGCCTGTATGTCTTAATTCCCAGGAGCATGTAAATAATAATGATAATTATATATATATATATATATATATATATATACACACATAACTATTTTTAAAATTTGATTATAGAACTTTAAATTCTAGATTCTTTCCTTATCTTCCTCGTTACCCACCCCCACTGGAAAGACAAGCAATTCAATACAGGCTGTACATGTGTAGTTATGCAGAACATCTCCACAGTGGACATACTGTGAAAGACTGCCAAATTTCCCTCCTTCCTATCCTGCCCCCCTTATTCTATTCTCTACTTTGTCTCTGTCCCTTTACAGAAGTGTGTGCTTCTAAAAACCCTCCCTCCCACCCTCCTCTCCCGCCCCCTTCATCATCCCCATCCTCCTTACTCTCCTGTAGGGCAAAATACCCAATTTAGAGTGTATGTCATTCCTTCCCTAAGCCAAATTCAATGACAGTAAGGTTGACCCATTAACTTTTGCCTTCCTGTTCTTCCCCTCCATTATAATAGTTATCGCTTGCCTCTTCTATATTAGATGATTAACCCCATTCTGTCTTTCCCTGTCTCCTCACATTCTATTTCTCTCCCACCTCACAATTTCACCTTTTAAAATATCATCCCTTCCTATTAAATTTGTCATGTGCCTTCTGTCTATGTACACATATATACACACTAAAATATGTATTCATATACATATATATCCTCCTATATAGACATATGTATGTATATATATATGTATACACATACATATATACACATATATACATACACAAACACACACACACACACACACACACACACACACACACACACACACATATATATATACGTTTATATTCCCTTCACCTATCCTTATACTGAGAAAAGTTTCATAAGTTATTAAAATTATCATTTTTCCATGTAGGCATGTAAATAATTCAACTTTGATAAGTTCCTTATGATTTCTTTTCCATGTTTACCTTCTCATGCTTCTTGTGTTTGAATGTCAAATTTTATATACAGTTCTGTTTTTTTTAGCAACAATGCTTGAAAGTCCTCCACTTCATTGAATAAGCATATTTTCCCCTGAAATATTATACTCAATTTTGCTGGGTAGGTGATTCTTGGTTTTAATCCTAGCTCCCTTGATCTCCGGAATATCATATTCCAAGCCCTTTGATCCCTTAATGTAGAAGCTGCTAGATCCTAGGTTATCCTAATTGTGTTTCCACAGTATTCAAACTGTTTCCTCTTTGCAACTTGTAATATTTTCTCCTTGATCTGGGGACTCCAGAACCTGGCTATAACATTCCTAGGAGTTTTCTTTTTGGGACTTTTTTCAAGAGGTGATTGGTGAATTCTTTCAAGTTCTATTTTGCTGTCTGGTTCTATAATGTCATGGCAATTTTCCTTGAGAATTTCTTGAAGGATGATTTCTAGGTTCTTTTTCTGATCATGGCTTTCAGGTAATCCAATAATTTTTAAATTGACTCTCCTAGTTCTATTGTCCAGGTCAGTGGCTTTTTCAAGGAGATATTTTACATTGCCTTCTATTTTTTCATTTGTTTGGATCTGTTTAATAGTATCTTGATTTCTCATAAATTCATTTGCTTCCGTTTGATCTACTCTAACTCTGAAGGAATTATTCTCTACAGTGAGCTTTTGAGATTCTTTTTCCATCTGGCAAATTCAATTTTTTAAGGCAGTCTTCTCCTCATTGGCTTTTTGGGCCTCTTTTGCCATTTGAGTTAGTGTATTTTTTAAGGTGTTATTTCTTTAGTCAGCTTGTTGACTCTGTTTTCATAATTTTCTTGCATCATTTTCATTTCTCTGCCCAATTTTTCCTCCTCTTCTGTTATTTCATTTTCAAAATCCTATTTAAGATCCTCTATGGCCTGTAAGCAGCTTACATTTTTCTTGTAAGCCTTTGGTGCAGGAGTTCTGACTGTTTTGTCTTCCTCCCATTCTATGCTTTGATCCTTTTTGTCCTCAAAAAAGGAATCTAAATTTGTATTGCTGAGCTTGGACTGTTTCCTTTCCCCAATCATGTTGCAAGTCAAATAATTTGATTTTTGAGCCTCAGTAGAACTCTGCTTTCAAAGTCCCAAATTGCTGGGGTTTTACAGTCCCTGGAGCTATTAGAAGGTGCAGTCACTGTAGCCCCCAGCAGCTTTGGCTCACCAAAAATGCACCCTGCTACCCAAGACTGTGATCCCAATCCAGACTGGTTAAGGCAAGAGCACTAAATGCCTGAATGATTGCTTGGTCCCCCTGCAATCTGCAGGCCAAGAGCTCTGAAGCAGCCATGTGGAGGCGACAGCAGGGCCCGTCACTTCTGTGGCTTTCTTGCCCTGGGGGCAGTCAGCCAGACCACTTTTCTCCCCAAAATTTAGCCACCTTCCACTGACCTTTCATTTTGTCCTTGTTTCTTATGGGTTGATAATTCTGGAAACTGCCACAGCTGCCAGTGATCCCCTATCCAGATCGCTCCAGCTGCAGCTTGTCCTGGTCACCCTAGGGTAGAGCTGTGGTTTCAGGCCATGCTGGGCATGGCTCCCAGGGTGCTGCAATGAGCCCTTCCTGTCCCACCTGCCAGGCTGCCTTCAGTGGGAGTTTTGCTTCTCTGTACTTTTGTGGGTTCCGGAGCTGCAAAATTTGTTTAGAGTCATATTTTACAGGTATTTGAGATGGTTATGGTGTCAGCTGTGGAGCTCTCCTGCTTCTACACCACCTTCTATGTGACAATTGTCTTGTGAAGTTATCTAATATTATGTTATTATTTCTTTGGTTTATCTCTTTTCTTTATATCTTTTGGTACCTCAGACAAGGCAAACAGCAGACTTAACTGCTTTAAACAGGTATTACTCTACCTGTCATATTCTCAAAAAATAATGGATGATAATATTGAAAAATCAGGATTGCATTTTCAAAATTTATCAATCCAGAGAAAGAAAACTCAATTACAGAAGTTTCTAAATGTCAGATTGGACAAATTGTACATGGATAGTTTTAGTGATTCAAAATAATTTACAACTTGTGTTGTAGGTAATATTTTTGTTTTTATTTAAGTCTGTTTTAGTAAATAAGTGATTTTGATAGAAAAATCAATGTCCAGTGGATAGTTTTTATTAATAATTTGTGTTTGCAGAAGAAAATGAAAGAAGATGTACATTCTCAAGATCAGTAAAATTTCCCATAGGGTTGCACGTAGAAGTTTTGATTTTTATAGAGAATCAAATGCCACTCAACTTAGGGTACAAAGCTCAGGAGCAGAGAACAATGGTTAATAAGTTACAATCCAAAAAGCATTTGTTTAGCAAAAACAAACCCTTTTCCAAGTACTGACACAGGTGCTAGTGTTATACAAGTAAAATAAGAAAAAAATCCTGGCTAAAAAAAGCTTACATATTAAAGTTAACAGAGGGTTAATATAGATTTGATGTACTTAAATGTGGGTCACTAAATATTTATCCAGGAGGAATACATTGGTATACAACAATGTCCTATGATAAGAATTGACATGCTTTATGATTTTCTTTCTAAGTAGTTTAATTTGTTCAAATTTACTGTGAGACTCTTAACTGAAAGCATGTTTGCATTTATTAAAAATTTAAGCAAAACAAAAAAGCAAACAGACACCTGTCTCATGAGACATTCTAATTTTATTTTGCTGATTTAAAATATGAAGGAACACATTTTCTGCAATATATATATTTACTTTAAGGCCCATGATTTTGAGACTTCTTTGATAGTTTGTAGGATCATAGATCTAAATATAGAAGTTGTCTTAGAGGTAATGTACACAATTCCTATTTCTACAGCTAAAGAAAGTGGATTCAAGAGATGTTTATTGACTCTCCCAAGGCAACGTGGGTAGTAAGTAGCAAAGTTGAGATATTTTTACAAGTATTTTTTTTTAATCCTGTTACTTTAGAAATAGTCAGTGCCTACTTGCTTATCATCCATCCCCTATGAAAGAGTGGAAGAGAACCCCAAAGAATGTCCATATTTTACTTGGAAAATGCAATTAAACACTAAGTAAAAATGAAGATTGTTTTAAAGAATTTCCTTGGAATAAAACAGACCTAGATTTTTCTGTTGCACTTAAATGTTTGAGACAAATTCTTTTAATCTCATGGAGATATATTCATGAGAATACATACTATACACATATGGATTATATGCCATTATACGTATATATAAAATTATGCCTATATACCTATGCACATATATGTCAACATGAATACATATCTGAGGGAATATGTACATATGTGCATGCATGTATATGTGTATATTTCTATATAGGCTGGTATACAAACTTTAAATGGAATAAAACAAAACAAGTATCTTTTTATGATACAACCTTCCTAGGTCCTCATTGTAACCTTCACATTTAGACAATGAGTGAAAATAAAAGTTTATAAGACATGTTAGCCACCCTTTGAATACCAGAAGCAATGGAAATAGCTATTTTATCTCTTACTTTATTCTACATAGCAAACAAAATCATTTGTAAGATGATTATCTCTAAAGGACTTCAAATGGCACCTTAGAGGTCATCTGTTCCAAACTTCTCATTTAACCCACTCAGAAACTGCCACCAAAAGAGTTAAAGTTACTTGTCTAATATTTACAAAGATAATGAACATAACAGGCAATTGTGATTTGAGCTCAGGTTTTCTGCTTCAATGGCCAGTGTTTTTTTCACTGGATTAAGATATCTTTATTAAAGGAAAACTTTATTCATGTAAGTCAGCAATGGTCATTTGCATTTTATAAACTGAGTAGTAGATCTAAAGAAAATGCCAAAAGAAGTCTTAAATTCAATCAATGATCTTTCTGTCTCTCTGTCTCTCTCCCTTCCTCTTTCCATCCATCCATCTTAGGTGAAATTATGATGGCAATCAGATTCACAGTTAGATGTTTTCTAATATCACAAGACAAAAGTGTAAAAGAGTGACATTATCCCTACCTGATGTAACGAATAGCCCTATAATACAAAAATAATAATAATAATGAACAGTTATCATCATCTTGCTACCGTTCAATATCATCCCCACTTGGCCCTAATCATCAGTTCTCACTTTCATTATAAAGAAAGAATTGAATCACCTTTTTAATACATTAGGAAAGCTATAGTAAAGCAAGCATATTGTAATGTTCAATAAGGCTCATTTATATTCATGGTGGCCTCTTCGATATAGAATATAGCAGCCAGTGATGTGAACTTGATGGTGTTTACTTATTATGAATAATACAAGGAAAATCCAACAGCTATTCAATTAAACTTTTATGTGCAAAAATTCTGTTTTATGCTGAAATCAACCAATCTCATAATAATTTAGATTACAGGAGCCTTAGCTAATCAGACAGCACCTAGCTTTACTTTAGCAGGATTTCTGTGAGAATAGAAATAATGTTTAGGCTTATGAAATGTGGATTCAAAACATATTAACTTTGGGATGACCAAATTAAAATACTATATTATCTTTAAGAGAATTTAACTAATTTAAGCCATAGGCCTTTCTTTAAAGAAAAAATATAAAGGAAGAAATATGTTCATTACTTCCATGTATTTAGAAATAACTGCCTTTATGTGAATATCAGCTATACTTTTTCACTCAGATAAAGTAGATGCCATATTACAATGGTTCCTCTAAAGTATAGGAATATTGAACCAGGGACATTTCTAATGTCAATACATTATGAAGGACTTTAATCTGTTTAGGTGTAACACAGTACATATACACATGCTTAGATATATACATACATACACATATACAATATTTGGGTATATGAATATATATGTACCTGTATGTATTATATAAATTATAAGATCCTTTTTAACATTATTACTATTTTTAATTGTTTTTTTCTAAAGTTGGATTTAAAAAATAGTTTCTCTCCTGAACAGTTTAAAGGATTAAAAGCAAAAATGAAGAAATATGTATGTATTCATTTTCACTGAGTCTAGCTTTAGTCTTTTTACATGTTGTAAATACAAGTAAGGTGGGATTTTTGTTGTTTTCTTTTTGGAGTTCAGTTTCCAGGCTCACGTTAGATTGTAACATCTTTAGGATTGATCTCTTTTGAACCTTGATCATTCAGAGCTGTGCTGAGTCATGAAATTTTCATTTCTTCTTACTCTTAGCCAATCAGGGACCAAGTCTTTGTTATATATTCTGGGAGGTTGGTATTTTGCTTTGGAGGTTTGTTCAAGAGAAGGACCCTTTGGTTCCCTGGAGGGCTCTCAGAGTAGCTGTTTATTAAGAGCCCCCCCCCCCCAACTACTCAAGTTTGTCCTCTCCCAATCCAGTAGTGTGTATAGATTGTTGTATTACTTTGTTCAGATAATAGGAGCCCTGTCTGTTGAATCTCTGTGCTAATTTCTCTGTATTTTCTCCATGTTCATGGTGCTAACCTTTCCCCTGAACTAATGACTGTCATTAAAATAAGATTGATAACCCCTTGAAAAGTTGTCTTTTCTTTAGCAAAGTAGAATAAAGAACCTGTGCAACCAGGCCATACTGGGAATGGCAGGGTGCGTGCTATTACATATGGGTAAAAGGGTGACAGTGAAATTTTGCCAAACAGGACCTAGAAATTACTGCATCACCTGGACAGTCCCCCCTATAAGGATGAATCAACTCTCAGGACTATCAGGACAAGAGGGAGAGTATTCTCTCCAAAATGCCTCATGAGGGCCTTCTTCAACTCCTGTTTCACTTACTCCTGGATTAGGCCACCATGGAAAAAGTATGTCATGCCTATTACCTGGATCTAAACAGAAATATTTCACCCTCACCCTTTTAAGTGTAGGATTTGTTAGCTTTGGCCTATGCTTTATCCCTTGGTCACAGAACATGTAGCGAAGAATCCAGAGAAGTCAGTGACACCCAGCAAGTTCAAAGATCTTCTTCTGGGTTGTACCAAAGGAGAGACAAATGCTGATCATCTCTGCAATGTCAGAAATAGTTATCCCTTGCCCAATACCTTTCAAAGGTCAGCATAAACTAATAGATGCCCAGGCCAAAAGTTTAGGGCTTTAGTCTTAGCCCGCACAGGATACAGGTTTAGAGCAGCAAAGGAATATAGATATTCTTTCTAACTCCCTTTTAAATGAAGAAATATATACACAAATTTATACATACAAAACTATAGGTATACATATGTGACACATGTACCTATGCACATGTACACACTATACCCACACCCACATACGTATATGCCATGCATATACTGTACATATGTATTGGGTGTGTATATGTGCTGTTCCCAAAATCTTAGGCCAGTTTGAAGGTTTTAAAGTTTGAACTTTTGGTCCAGATGTGTGATTTCATCAATGTGGGGGGACTTCAGGTGCTTGACACATGTTGAGCACTCCAACCATGCTTTTTGACTCATTCATTTAATTATTCATTCAATACAGATTGGCAGCTGGTGTTCAGGCTACAGACTTAGTGTCTTAGTTCTTAGCACAATGCCTAGTACATGATAGCTGCTTAATGTTTATTGACTGATGATCATGCAGCTGGTTGTTTTAGAGGTAGGACTTGCACCCACGTGCTCATGACTCAAAGACTTCACTACACCCTGCTGCCTCTCTGACAATTAATAATTAAGCAGTAATCATAGGAATGAGCACAAGGAATTGTAGAATATCAAAGTGCCTTCTAAGGCATGAAAGAAAAGTCCAGTGATAATATAGTTCTCAGTGAATTTCTTACATTTTAGTTCTTTGACTATTAATAATTAGTTAATAGTACATCCACAATTACTTTATAAACATTTGTTTTTTTAGGAAATTTTGAGTTCCAAATTCTCTCCATTCCCCTCCTTGGGTAGAAAATCAATTTGATGTACATCATACATGTGGAGTTATGCAAAATGTTTCCACATTAGTCATGTTACAAAAGAAAACATGGAACAGAAAAAAAAACAAGAATAATAATAACGTTTTTAAAAAGTATGCCTTTGATTTTTATTCAGACTCCATCTGTTCATTCTCTGGAGGCAGATAGCATTTTGGATCATGAATCCTTTGGAGTTGTGTGAGATAATTGAACTACTGAGAACAGCTAAGTCATTCACAGCTAATCACCATACACTATTGCTGTTAATGTGTACAATATTGTGGTTTTGCTTATTTCACTTTGCATCATTTTATGTAAGTTTTTTCCAAAATGTTTGGAGCAGTTCACTACTCCAACAGTGTATTAGTCACTAGTTTCCACATCCAACCCAACATTTATCCTATTCCTTTTCTGTCATATTTGCCAATCTGAAAGGTGTGAGGTGGTACCTCAGAGTTGTTTTACACATTAACTTTTTATTAACAAGGCTATCATAGGATTTAGAGCTAAAAGGAATTTTAGAGCTCTTTTAGATCAAATTTCTAACTTCAAAAATGAAACAATTCAGGCAAAAAGAGCTTCAATAACTTTTCCTAAGCCACATAGGTAGTAAGTGATACATCCAGGATTCAAACCCAGACCTGCGAATTCAAAATTTAGTCCTTTGTTCTTCTATACTGAATCAACTTGTCATTATTTATATAAAATAAAAAAGAGGGAGGGGCAGGAAAAAAAAAGGTTTTCCCTCCTTTAGTGCAGCAAATTTAGATTTGCATGTGAGAAAGTTTCAATTTCTATCTTTTTTGAAAATAGTGCAAAATTTAAAAGGTTAGCATATTATGGTTTCTAATTTAAGCCTCAGTGTCTTTTAACAATTTAAATATATGCTAAGTAAACAACAACAACAATAACATCTGTCCATTCTTCCTCCAGAAGGGAATGATTCTATTGCCATGACTATTCTATGAAGTTAGCTATCTCTCAAATTTTTTGACTTCTAAATAATAATGTGTTACTTCAGTGAAAATAATCTAAATGTTCAATTTTAGACTTTCTGGGTTGAATACCTTTAATTGAACTTTGAAAAGGGTTCCAAAACATTTTTCATGTGAAACAGAAATAATTGGTTCATTATATAAATGCTATATTAGAAAAAAATATTGTCTCTCTCCCTTCCTGAAATCATTACAAATTGACTTTCCAAACTTTCCTATAAAATTTTCTATGAGAAGTAATTGAAATTCTAATTCTTAATCAATCAAAAAGTTCTGAGCTCATTATGTGAATCAGCAGCCAGTTACACTCTGTGGCAGACCCAGAAGATGGAAAAGACAATGTCTCTGCATTTAAGGAGTTTGTAACTGAGCTGGGGAAAATAGCATACAATACAAACACACAAGGAAAGACCTTAAATGGTACTGAAATTGAATAATATATGTCAGCACAATTCATCTTCCAAATAGAATAGAAATTCACTGTGCTCTCTTGCAAAACCAAGTTAGGGAAAGGAATGTATACAGCTATATGCAATGAACCATTATCTCTATTAGCTGCAGTGGTATCAAAGGACACTAGAAGAAAGGATTCAGGAGACATCAACTATTTGGCTCTGGTTCTTAAGGCTATGTGAGCAGCACTGACTCCTATGCTGTCATGAAAGTGGTAGAGAGTCTTACATTTTTTAGTAATATTTAATTGAAAGTAGACAAAGAAGAGTAGGCAGGAAAGGACACAATGAAAGAAATTCTAAATTAGGTTAAAATTTTGAAAATGACATTGAAAGAGAATAGAGAAAAAAAAATGGACATAATCGTTCAGGATAGAGGAGCCCAAACTATGGACAAAAATAGCATCCAACAATGAATTCAATTGAACCAGGGGGAAAAAATAGCATGTCTGACTCAATACAAAGCACAATGATGAGGCTTATGTGAACTGGAATGTATTACACATGCATTTTAAATATCAAATATATTAATTTAATATTTGTTAAAAATCAAACATATTCCTGCTTGTATAAAAAAGAGAAGCAAATGATGTAGAATTTTCTACTACATTTGATCCTTCCTTTGCAATAGACTTTCTCAATTTAAAAAAAAAATGAATATCTCACAAAGTAAATTAGAGAGTACATTTCTAATGAAAACTCATTTGTCATTCAAATCTGTTGAGATTATTTAAAACAGTAGAAGTCATAAGATCCAATATTCATTTAATACAATTAAGAGAAGATATGATGATAGGATATATTGACAGGAATTCAGTAGCAATTAGTTTGTACTTAATGACTTTGTGGGAGCTAATTTTTATGCTGAGGATGCTGTTAAGATAATAAAGCATACTACTGTCCTTCTCAAGTTATTTTAATAATGTCTATTTAGTATAAAATTTTTTCAGTTTTCTTTAAGAGAAACATTATGTCCACATGAGGACTCAGAAGCATCAAAAACATTTGTTATCCAATGTTGCTACATTGGTATATTATTAATATATACTTAGCAAATTTTAACCTATATGTGAATCTTCATTTCTTCTTTCTACATTTTACTCAAAAGAGTTGGCTTAATACTGGATTTCTTAATCTTTTTGTGTCATAGACTCCTTCAGCAGGCTGTTGAAATCTATGGACTCAATGATATATTTGAAAGCAACAAATAAAATACAAAGAATTACAAAGGAAAATAGTTTTCTTGAAATACAATTATGTCAGTACTTTTAAAAAAGTTCAGCCCATATTAATAACTCCTGATTTAAAGGAAGGGAGAAAACTACTGCCTCAAACGCTAACTCGTATTCTTATTGGACTTGTCTTTTCTTTTGGAAACAAGATTCATGTGATCAGTATGAGGACTTCCCAGTTAGGATACATTCTCCCCCAATACAGGTTCACAAAATGTTTACAAACTTGTCTAGGCCACTCAAAAGTAAAGCAGCTTGCTCATGGACACTCAGCCATCATGTGTCTCAGGTAAGAAGGCAGAATTTGAACAAAAGACTTGCTTATTCCAATATTGGCTATCTATCTTCTATGCTGCACTGACCTTCAATTAAAATGCAATAGATGCTAACACACATACACACACGCGCGCACACATACACACACACGCACACACACACACACACACACACACACCACTTGTGGTATTTTTAGCAAAATCTTTTAGGTGCTGAGTGTTTACTATGCAGGAGGTGGTACTATGTCTCCATATTTCCAAAGGCATGGATGAACAGAAAGATGTAAAAGAAGGATCTTATTAAAAATATTTTTCATTAATGATATATTTTGTGGAAGTGATAGATGGGGCTTTAGTTTAAACCTGTACTTGTAATTTCTAAAAATGACACATCAGCCTTTTGAGGCCCTATTATGGATGAAGAATTTTAGTTAGTAGCTTATTTATTGCTAAGAGGTACACCTTCACCCCCTCCTGCAATTCAATTTGTTGTTGTTTAAGGATCTTCATTGATCTGGTACCTCAATTTTAAGATATACCATTGTTTTCTACTGAAAAAGAAATCATGGATGGCAAAAATAAAGATTCTTTTTGTTTTCTTAAACTTTGGAATAATGACTACATAAAACATTAAAATACATAAATATACTACCTTTATAGTATTTAAAAAGATTAAAAACAAAACAAAACTGTAGAAATATATGCAAAAGATTAAACTTTTATGCTTGTTCTCATTAATGCCATGTTCTAACTAAGACACAGGTTTCTCACTAGGAAGAATGCAATTGAAGGTAAATTTCTTCTTTTGGGCCCACTTCCCAAGTACCTCAATTAATCCAAAGAAGTCTCTTAGTGGTAACTGTCAAATTCTCATATACTGTAGTCTGAAAATGGATGTATTTAGTTTTAGAGGTCAGCCTTTACCCATGTTGCTGGTTTTTAGGTGATGGCATGACATTGGAGTAAGGGATGAAAACTGACCAACCTTTATATTTTCTCTGCTTTCATTTAGATTAGAGAACATAAAATTGTTTTCATCCCCTGGAGGTGTGCAAACTGACAAAGGCATTCAAGAATGTATGTTTGATAGGATTTAGGTAGATAAGAAAAAATATTACTCTATTAAGATTTTAATCTAATATGGTTACATCTGAGAGGCAAATGACGATGACATGCTGCATAATGTAGATAAAGATGGATTTTTCCCAGTAAAAACCATTCTTAAGGCAGTATCAGCATTTGGGGATATGAGGTTGCAGTGGAGCTCCAGTTGGATCATTCATTAAACAATTCATTGAGTTCTTGAAACGAAAGAGAGCTTTTTGTTGTTGTTGTGGTTGTGGTTGTGGTTGTGGTTGTTGTTCTCCATCCTCCTCTCTCATGAATCCAAGCGACAGCTACGAAATTCTGAAAAATGCCTTCTACATAAAGCAATTTACTTAATTGAACATTTTTTTTCTCAATTTCAGTTTCTACCTTTTTATCTAGCTGGAAAGATAAACCTTAGGATTTAATTTATAGTCTTGAGGGCAACTTCAAAACTTCACAAGTCATTGAGCTGGCAGAACACCAGGGAAGCTATTTCTTGATTTCATTTTAAATCCTCTGGTTATTTGTATATAAAATTCCCATTGATTCCAGTGGCAACTTCATATAGAACAAGGTGTCTATTTACATCAAGGATGCTGGTCCTAACAAAATAAGAAAAAGTAGGCCATATGCTTTCAGGGATTATGTAGCTTTGCAGGGGCACTCATTTTGTTAACTTCCATTTAAGCAGATAGTTATTTAATAAAACAATTGATAAATAGCAAAATAGATAGAAATAAAACTTCTGGTTATTAAATAAGCAAAATTTACAGAGACTCCCCTTTCCCCATGAAACAAAAAGCCTGACTCAAATTTCAGTAATATAAAAGCAAAAGTGCCATTTAAAAAAAAAAGGCTGGGAAATATAGTATGAATAGCCAACTAGAAGAATTTATGGGAGTCTCAGTTATATAATACTATGCTGTCCTTGACATTCCCATTGTTTTACCAAATTGAATACTTCTCCTTTTCTTAGGAAAAAAAAGAAGGATGCTTTGTTTCTGGAAAAACAAAAACAAAAACAAAAACAAATGCAACCTTGTCATATAGCATTCACTAGTGGGCAAAAGTGCATTCTGTGATTTTTGTTTGCTTCTTCTTCCTTTCTTTAACCATCCCCCCCTCCCCATCAGTTGTGTGAGAAGGTTCTAAAAGACGAAGCCTTTAGGTATTGCAGATGCCATCTGCAACTGGTAAGAGTCAAATGACACACAGAGAGAGCCAATATATAGAGCTGGAAGGCAGAAAGCTGTTATTTCTTATGTTATTCATAAATGAATAGAACATTTTTTTTTATTATTGTGGCTAATACACAGCAGTTTTCTTTCAATTCTTCATCGCCCTCCCTTGTAGACTGTTTTGAACTCAAATCACATTGCAAGTATTTACATTTCTTGTTCATTGTTTCGTGTAATATGGTTATGTAATATCACAATCAAATGAATGAGAAAAATGATTTTAAGTGATCCACACTTGTGATAAGCCAAACAGTGCAGCATTTTGGAGAGAAGGTTGACCATGGAGTCAGAAATGAATAAATGAATGAATACAGTAGTATTTATTAAGCACCTACTATTTCCTAGACCTTTTGCTAGCACTATAGCTAGCACAATATAGCACAAATACAAAGGTGAGAATATCTTTGCCCATAAAGAGTTTCTGCTTTAATAGAGGAAAAAATATGCACATCCTAATTTAGGTATATATATACCTGTGTGTTTAACAACAAGCCACTTTCCTTCTTAGGGAAACCGGGTCACTGGAACAAGCTAGAAGTGAGAGAAGAGAAGAGCTGCAAATCTGCCATCAGGGAGAGGATTTTCTTCACAATGATGAGATGATAGGTAGACAGATTCCTCTTCCCCCTGTGTGCATGTGTGTGCATATATACACATGTGTATATGTAAAGGCAGTTAGGTGGTGCAGTTGATAGTGTCAGACCTGGAGGTAGGAAGATTTATCTTTCTGAGTTCAAATGTGACCTCAGAAACTTATTAGCTGTGACCCTGGGCAAGTCACTTAACCCTCTTTATGTCAGTTTCCTCATCCTTTAAATGAGTTGGAGAAGGAAATAGTAAATCACTCCAGCATCTTAGCTCCCAAATGAGATTATGAAGAGACAGACATGACTGAAAAAATGACTAATTAATGATAAAATATATTTACAACACACATATGCACATATATGTCATCATGTGTATGTACACATTAGTGTGCATCTGTATGTTGCCACAGGTAATAGTTTACCAATGTGGATAAAACAGAGGATTTAGAATCAGAAAGAACTGGGTTAATATACCATCACTGACAATCAATCTGTCAATAAATATGTATTAAGCATCTCTTATATGTCAGGCACTTTGCTAAGACCTATAGATCTAAAGAAAAGGAAAAGACAGATCCTGCTCTCAAACTATGCATGGTCTAATGTGATAGACTACATGCAAACAAGTATGTACAAACAAGCTAGAGACAGGAAAATTGGAGATAATCAAGAAAGGGAAGGTACTGTATTTGAGGCAAAGCAGACAATCCATCCCATAGAAGATGAGGTTTCAATTGGGACTTGAGGCAAATTCAGAAAACCAGGAGATACAAATGAAGAAGTTGATGTAGGGGAACAACAAGTGAAAATGTCTGTAGCCAGGAGATAGCCCATCTTATTCATGAAATAGTAAAAAGACCAGAGTGATTGATTAAAGAGGCAGATTATGAAGGCTTTTAAGAGCCAACCAGAAATGTTTATGTTTGGTCCTGGAAGTGACAGGGAGTCACTGGAGTTTATTGAGTAGGAGGGGTGATGTAATCAGGTTTTCTCTTTAGGAAAATCACTTTAATAGCTGAGTGGAGGATGGATAAGAATGGGAAGAGATATGCGGCAGGGAGAACAACCAGCAAGTTACTGCATTAGACCAGGAATGAGGTGAAGATAGTTTGTACTATGGTGGTGACAATGTCAGAGTAGAGTAGGAGACATATAGAAGAAATATTCCTGTGTATCTCATTTAAGTCCTACATACTTTAGAAAAATACCTGGAATTTAAATAATAAATAAGAAAGAGGTAGATGGAAGGTATTTCCTAAGCTGAGAAAAGCACAGATCCTTTTCATGTTTCCAAAAAATTTTGCAAAAGAATAGAAAAAAAGAGCTATTCTGATCAGATACTTGGTTTCATCATGAAAATCCAATATTTTAGTAGAAATTAAAATTTACATTAAACTTAAATGAATCATTCCTAAATATTTTTCTGTGACATTCATATAAGTCATTTTCTATTATTTTTTCTTAAGATTTCCTTTTCCCAACCCCCATCTTTTCTCTGTGCTCAACCCATGACTAATTTTGGTTTGACAGGCCAGACATTCCCAACTGTAATTCCAGTGATGATAAAATTGAATGCTTTTCAAATGGCTTTGCACAGTGATGTGCCAACTCAGTAAGGCACCAACCTAAATCACTATTACCTGATATGGTTCCAGATTTCACCTTCTTGTTTAGAATTTGATTGTCACCATGGTAATGCTACCATTGGTTTTGTTATTATTATTTTTAATGACTCAGGGCAGAACCCCAAATTGAAAGTTCCCCTGTGAATTTCTTCTTGTTTTGTTAAATTTTGATTAACACCATACAGATTTTCGAGGAATTCTCTTATGAAGACTCTGACCCTGGCATTCTTGGCCTACCCTATGAACTTACTGTATAATATTACACATTCATGTTTTAACATATTGTTTAAGGTACACACACTAAGTTGTAAGATTTTTCTAGTTGGCATGTGTTCAAATACAGGTCACTTTTTTATGGATCATTTTTAAAGTGTTTTCTTGTTCCACTTCTAAATCTATCCTCATTTTCCCCTCCAGTATAATAGGCAAGACTATTTCTTCTAGTTCATTGGGAAATCATGGTTCTTTCTTGGTCAACCCCAAGTCCTCCCCTGCAACCCTTTCTCTCCCCCCCCTCCACCCAAAGTTGAAACTGTTCTTCTGGAAGTCACCTGAAACTTAATTTGGCACTATCTACAGATTAGGTTCATAGCATTTCCTTGAAATAGACTTTCCTCTTTCTGGATATGTGCTCCCCTTTCAGCTACCCAACATAGTTCATAGCCCTCCATTACTATGAGGTTATCAAATTCATGGGTTCCATTCTTAATCATCCTTAAGCTTTTTGATTCTGGTTACTTTTGTTCATTGCCTTGTGCATGGTATCATGAGAGTAAGCAATGAAGTTGAAAAAATTCTATGTGGAAGTTTAGAAAATTTGTGTATAAAGTAGAGTTCTGTTAAATCCTAGCTCTGAAATCCTGGACAAGCAACTTTACTGTTCTGCATCTCAGATCCCTCATATATACATGGAAATGTTAATTTTTCCTACCTCACAAATTTGTGAACAGAATATACTTTGTAAACTTTAGATTACTAAATACCAATTGTAATTGTTAAAAAGATCAAGTTTATTAGAATTCTCTTCTCAATGAATCAGCAAACATTTATTTAGTGCTTACTATGTTCCAAATACTGTGATAAGGTGATGAAAGAATGAAATAATCTTTATTTCTTCCTTCACAGCAGTCATCTATCCATAGCACTTCTTTTTTTGGACTATTGTCTCTGAGAATTATAGAATGTTGGAAGTAGAAATAACTTCATGATCTTCTAATGGTATTTCCTCATTTATAAAGAGAACTCAAGGAAGGCATCAAGTATGTTCAGTACATACCCTGTAGCAAATTTATAAGAGAATATAATGACAGTCAAATAGAATGGACAAGTGAGGGGGGTAAAATTTAAGTTCCTTCCAAATTTCTACATGTCAGCCTAAATTTCTCAAGAAGCCAGCTTATAACAATTTATTAATGGCACAACAGACTCAGTTTCAGGTCCTGAACTCTATCCTAGAAGAGTATATATAGTATATATCCAGTATATAGTATATCTCCAGAGTATATATCCAGAACAAATAGGAAAGAAGGAAATAAACATTTATTAAGTACTTGTTATATGCCAGGCACTGTTCTAAGGTGTTTACAAATACTATCTTATTTGGTCCCCACAATGTTCCTGTGAGGTAGATGCTTTTATTATCCACATTTCAAAGTTGAAGAAACTAAAGAAGACAGAATTTAAAGGACTTCTCCAGTCACACAAGTAATAAGTATCTGAGGCCAGACTTGAATTCATCTTCTTTCCTCTGGTCCTAGGGCTCTAATCATGGTGTCACTTAGATGTCTACTCTGGGAGCACAGCTGTTAGATCATGGGTGAAATACATAGGACTCACAACATAGAGAATGGAAAAAGAACACATCAGCTGTAAGATACTGAATGTGTCGGTGACCAATTTTAAGCTATGTACACTAAACTGACAATTTTGAAATAAATATCAACATCTTAAAGTAAATCAACTAACATGGATAACCAGAATTTCTTAGACTTCCTCTAGTTGGCGTAGAGTCTAGATATGTGGCTTTGGTATTTGATAGCTGTGCAACACGGGGCAAGTAAACTGCACTCCCTGAGACTCAGTTTTACCATCAGTAAAATTAGAGGATTGAATTAGATCTTTAGAACACTGTAATATAATTTATAATTAACCATTATAGAATATATAATCAGGAAAAGTGAGGAGCTCAATAATAAGTACAAGATTTCTAAGACTTGGTTATTATTATTGACCATAATCCACAAAAAAGTTAGTATGTTCAATTCACTTTCTAGTTCCAGAGCTATTCCTATATCATTAAATACAGTTTTTCTCCATTTGGCTTACTTCTTGAATTTTTTTTTTCAACTTACATGTTTTCTAGTTGCAATCTCTAGAGACTTGCAGATGTAAATTGGTTTATTCATGCAAAACATTGAATTTCAAGGCTTTGTTAGAAGTCAGCTTACCATTATATAGAAGCTCTTTTATTCTGTGCAAGCAGTTTTGCACCAGTTTTGAGAAGATTTAGGACATAATACTTCAATGACCACATACTGATTGCTTAATTCTTCCTATTCATTAACTTTAATTTCTATGATGATAAGTTTGGTGATTTTATAATCTTGGCTGTCCATGAAAAGGTAGCTAAAAAAAAAAAATTAGAGTCATTAGACTATGTTGCTTGTGCCTTTTCGCCCAGCTTTAATTTTTATATGATATAATTATAGTTTCAGCTAGAATTTGAGAAATATAAATTTTACATTTCAGCAAATCTTTGTAGAATTGGTCTTGAAGTCTTTTTGTTTGGTTTTTCTCTTTCAATCATCTCTATAATGAGGATTATTTGGTATCCTGAGACCACAGAGATGAAAATAAAAGTTGCTTTAGTTGAAGGTCCATGTGTGGTTTTAAAAATCATTAAATTAGAACATACAAGTACATTTAAAAAATCAACAGGAATAAGTTGCTCTTTGGAGCATAATATTAGAATGTGATTGCAGAGTCACCTAGTCTAATCTTGAACTGGCATGGTTCCTCCTTAATGGAGAACCTAATGTCAATAACCTGTTAGTTCAGGTTCAATGTATGATAAAATGAGTTACAAGTTTTTATACAATAAACTTACAAAGGAAAGATTTTTGCCTCAACATAGCCCAAGTAAAACAAAGCAGTTAACTTCTCTAAAGTATTCGTCCTCATCTCCACAAGGAAAATTTTAGATTCTCTAGATAAAGCTCTCCTCTTCCTTATATGTTAATGTTTCTGGGTAGCAGGGAAGGGTGTGCTGATTCAATGGACTCTAATCCTTGTGGGTCGGATTCTTTATGCCATAAAATGACCAGGTTCAGTGACCTTCTCAAGGAGGGACAGGCCTATCAGGGTAAGGGAAAGGTTTTGCCTTCAAGGAAAACCTAATCCTGGTGGAGCAGGTAGGAACCCTGGTCCTACCCCATTGATCATACCTAGAATGCATTGCCTTCTCACCTCTATCCTTCAAAATCCCTTTTTTCATCAAAATAGTGGATCACTTTCCACATAAAGTATTTCCTGATTTCCCTAGCTGCTAGCTCCCCCCCATTAACTTACATTAATTCTGTATTTGTTGTGCATATAAACATAATTGCACATATTGTCTCCCATGAGAAAATATAAGCTCCTTGAAGGCAAGGACTACTTACTTTTTCTCTTGGTGTTCCCCAGCTCCTGGCATGTAGTAAATACTGAATGAATATTGGTTTGTGGATTGATTGTTGTAGTTCAAAGTTATGAATCCATGTACTATTAAAACTAATGTTACTAGCCTTCGAAAATCACCTTGTTTGTCCTACTTAGAGATCCTGGGTACTTGGAGCTATGCTTATTTTCATACTGGAGTAATAGTGTGTTTTTGAGGGGCATCTAGGTGGATAGAACATATAGTGGTAGACCTGGAATCAGGATGACTCATCCTCACAAGTTTAAATCTGGCCTCAGACACTTATCAGCTGTGTGACTCTGGACAACTCAACCTTGTTTGCCACAGTTTCCTTATCTGTAAAATGAGCTGGGGAGGAAATGGCAAACCACTCCTATATTTTTGCCATGAAAATCCCAAATGAGTAACGAAATGTTACTAATAATAATAAATAAATCTTAGATCCCACATGACACATCAATAGATAAGAAAACAAATTCTGTTTTTTTGTTTAAATTTCATCTGTTTTACTGAAACAATAAAACCATAGATTTCTCGCTTCAACATCATCATAGAAGAAAAGAAAAACAAACAAAAATCCTTATAATTATATGTAGCAAAGCAAATAAATTTCCTGTATTGGTCATATTAAAAATAAGCATAAAAACCCAACACAAAACATAAAAATATGCACACATACATCCATAGATATACACACATATATGCATACATAAATTATATGTATATGTAAAATGCATTCTTTAAACATACTACTATATACACACAGATTTGTTAGGAGACTCAAAGAGATAAAACATATAAAGTATTATGTAATCTGTAATGTGCATGTATATATGTCTGCACATATGCATGTAAACATTCATGTAGATACATCAGCATATACACATGTACCTCTATCTGTGTGTGTGTGTGTGTGTGTGTGTATGCATATAATTCTCCAGTCTGAGTCCATCACATCAGGAGGTGGTTCAATTACTAGTCCTCTGGAATTGTGTTTGGTAATTACATTGAACAGGTTTAGAGTTTTGCAAAATATTTTTAAGATGTTAAGAATAATTTAAAATTAAAATAATAACTGACACTGATATAGGGCTCTAAGGTAAGCAAAGTGAATTACATATGACATCTCATTTACTCCTCATAACAACTTTGTGACCTAGGTCCAATTATAGTATAAGACATACAGATAACAACATTGAGACTGAGAAAGAAAGGATCATACAACTAATGAGTCTGAGATATGGTATGAATGTAGGTCTTCCTAATTCTAAGCACTTTATCCTTTATGTCACTTGGCTTTTTATGACAAGACAGTACCAGGATTTTTCAGTGAAGAAATTAATTGGAAGCAGAAGTGATAGTTTGTCGAAGTCACTTTGGTCTGTCTTTTGTAATCTATAAATTCCACTGACCCACAAGATCAACACAAGGGAAAAATACCTGCTTTAGTAGTACCACATCATTATGAAAAATCAATTTGTGGTTGTGTTTCCTCATTAAAACAAGAGTCAAGTAACCAAATAATGTAACAGTACTTACAGCTGCCTAGTCATACATCCATTAGTGGCAGCTGGTGGCTCAGTGAGAAGAGCACTTGGCCTGGAGTCAGAAAGACTTTGGTTAAAATCTGCCTCTGACATTTACTAGCTATGTGACCCTGGGTATATCATTTAACTTGTTTGCCTAAGTTTCCCCATCTGCAAAATGGGAATAATAATACTATCTACCTCCCAGGGTCCTTGGGAGGATCAAATGTGACAATAATTGTAAAGTGTTTACTATTTGCTTGGCATTAGTAAGTACCATGTAAATGTTAACTATTATCATAATTATTACTAATAATCAGGAAAAAACCCTTTTTTAAAAATTAGACTCATCTGTAAGTAGAATTTTTCATTCTCGTAACTTTACTTCTTGTGTTGTTGTTTTTCTTTTCAAGAAATAAATACTACCTGAAATGCAGGATAAGTAGGGATAGAGTGATGCATTAGGTTCACTATCATTCAATTCAGTTTAATCCAGGAGATATCTAATAAAGATCTGTCATACTCAGGGCAGTATTTTTTAAAGGGTGTGTGTGGTAGAGGAGAAAGTGATGGCAAACAATATATTAAAGCACCATACCATTCATTGATGGTGAATATTTTAAGCAAATTTGGTAGAATTTGATAGAATGATAGCATAACTTTTATGAGCAACAAAATACACAGACTTATTAACACCTAATTCAACATCACAAAGATACAAGTAATTGTAAATTTACTAAAGGCAGGTACCAACATTTCTAGTTTTCACATAGTCCTTACAGTAGCAAGTAGAGTACTCTGAACACTCTGTTCTGTGAGATAAATGCATTTTATTGACCCATTTATGTTGCAATTAAGAAAGTGGTTAAGTTATATTCATAAGTAGGATGGTGAAATTGTCTCCGCTTTTCTACTTTTTATTTTGTTGTTCTGTCGTTTTCAGCCATATTTTGACTCTTCGTAACCCCACTTGGGGGGGGCGCAGAGCCAAGATGGTGGCATAAGAGCATCAACATATTGCAGCTCTCACATAGCTACCCCAAAATACCCAAAAAATATGACTCTAAACTAAATCTAGAACTCCAAAACACACACAAATATGCTTTCCACTAAAGTCATCTCGGCTACGAGGAACCATGTCAGCACTGTGAACCGAAACTGGCCTGGCCTGAAACCTTGCCTGTGCCTCGGGGGCGGCTGCACAAGAGGAGCCGAGCCCTGGCTGGAGCTTTGGGTGAGCAGATTGGCGGCAGCTGCAGCAGTATCCAGAACTAGGTCAGTAGGGCTTTCTAGGTCATGGGAGAAAAGTGGTCTGGGCAAAACGCCTCCAAGGCTGAGAAGCAAAATGATGGAGGTCCTGTACCTGCCTCCTCATTGCAGATTCAGCACTCAGCACCTGCAGACTGCAGGGGAACCAAGCAATCATTCAGAGGCCAAGTGCTCTTATGTTGACCGGCCTGGATCCTTATCACGGTCTTGGGATTTGGTCCTGTAGTTTGTTTTTATTCAGTGAGCCAGAAGTGATGGAGGGATCCGGCAACTTCCTAAGAGCTCCGGCAGCTGGGAGGACCCTACCTATTTGGGACAGAGCTTTCCCCTCTAGAAGCAGAGCTCCACAGAGATTTAAAAAAAAAAA
>CM053588.1:157865522-157881337 GCA_028646515.1 Pseudochirops corinnae | reverse complement strand
TAGGATGGCTGTTTTGGGGCGGTGGGTAGGGGAAAGATGGGGAGAAAATTTAAACTCAAAATTTTGTGGAAATGAATGATGTAAACTAACATAAAATTAAAAAATCAATTATAAATAATAAAAAAATTTAAAAAATAACCCCACCTGGAATTTTCTTGGCAAAGATACTGGAGTGGCTTACCATTTCCCTCTCTAGCTCATATTGCAGATGAGGAACTGAGGCAAAGAGAGTTAAGTGACTTGCACAGGGTCACCTAGCTACCATGTGTCTGAGGCAAGATTTGAACTCAGGAAGATGAATCTTTGTGACTCTAGGCCCAGCACTCTATCCACTGTGCCACCTAGGATTGTAATATAGCTGAGATGAAATGTGGAAACTCTAAAACACCATGGCTTGTAGTTACTTAGATTATCTTCTTTTGAACAGGTAATAAACCTTTGAGTTTTTCTTTTTTCTTTTTAAATATTCGTTTGATGCCTTTTATTTTTCATTTCCTCTTCACTTCTGTATATTTTTTTCCTTCTCCACTGCTAACAAAATCAACTGTTGTAAGTCAGTCACTAATTTTTATTAAGTATCTGCGATGTCTTAGTCACTGTGCTAAGTGTTAAAGACGTGTCCAGAAACACAGAAAGTCCTTGCTCTCAAGGAACCCATTTAAAAATGTTGGGGATTACATGCAAATAAGTATGTACTAACAAGCTACATACAGGGAAATTGGAAATAACCAACCAAAGGGAGGCATTACCATTAAGGGGGCTCTGGAAAGGTTTCATTAGATGGGATTTTAGCTGGCTCTTGAAGGAAGTGTGATATAAATGCTAGATATCATTAATGATGGATAAAATATCTTTCTTAGAAGGGCATATAACCTAAATAAGTTTTGGATCCCTTTATAGAATGTAAAGGATTCTACTGACAAAATGATTTTGAGCCTGTGACTAAATGTAAGGCATTGACAGGATAAGATAAAGAGAAGAAAATCAAAGGTAGGGTGATATTTGTATTCCAATAAATTTCCAGAGCTGTTAATATTATTCCTCAAACTTCACCTTAGATTGAGTTTTACATTCTTTTTGGGTACAATGAAATTCCTTTCAAGGAACAATTTCTCTGATTTTCATTTGATGTCAAAGGTACAGCAGTCTTTTACCGGTCCTGCTATCTGGATTTACATAGTATTTTCTGGATCTGAAATGCTGTAATACTATAACATTAGTAAGGAGTATTTTAAATGTGGTTATTGCTCACTCTTTTTCTGCTACATTAGCATCAAGTTCTTATTAAGCATATAGTTGGAAGGCCCCAAATGAGACAAGAATCCCATTTCCCTTTTGTCACTGCCTTGTACTCCCCTGTGTCTTCTACTATTCAAGATTCACTTTAATAATGATAAATCATAAAATAATAAGAGATTATTGATTACTTTTTTCTTCAAAAATCACTTTCAATGAGAAGGGAATATCCTGAAGAAATAGGAAAAGACAGGTTGGAAGAATGAAGAATTATTTAATTTTGAAGAAGCCTCTTTTCACTTTCCTCCTGCCTCAGTGGATATGCACTCATCTTGAACTGTCTCCTTGAGTCAGAAATTTTTTTCTCTCTTGCACCCCTTTTTGACTACCCTCCCTCTCCCCCCACTTCTCTAGGTATTTTCATGAAGAATAAATTTCTAGGCAATTACCTGCCTACCATCTAGCCGGATATGTTATTGCATATTAACAATGTTTTCAGGAATATTAGAAGCCATACATTGATTCTTTCCTCATGAGTGTAATTTTCCTAGAATTCTAATGACAAACAACCCAAAGAGGAGAAATTAACAGGTTGAGAAAAATAATCCTTAAGTAAAATGACTTTAAAAGCCAAAGCATGTTTCTACTCATAGAATAACAGACCAGTTTTGCAAAAGAATTGGGCAGGAACTTGTTTTTTGTTTGTTTCTTACTTCACATCATAATTAATTTACTATTTTATATTTTTTCCCAAACATATATGGACATTCTCGTAAATTTTGAATATCCCTTAGTATTTCCTCACACGTGGACAGGGATCATCTAGCATTTTTAAGTAGCTGTACTTATCTTAAAGAGGTCAGGCTACCACATCCAAACACACATTTATGTCTAAAACATCATCCCTGCATGCATTGGCTCATTGCTGTATTTGATTCAAGAGACAGGTTTATTGCTTCTTCATGTGTTCCATGAGATTAACATTTGTCTTTTTGTGCCCTGCTTTATGCTCTGTTGTGGGAAACACACTACTTTCTAAAGTTAATCTTGTTATCATTGTGTTTTACACTTAAAGACAGAATATCCAGTCATGCCTTTGTTTGGAGGCAATTTTTCTTCTTGAAAGAACATACCTTTTAGCTGCAAGAAAGGTCCAGTGATGGTAATAGAATTACTCTCCGTAGAGAGAACATGTTTTCTGCTTTTTATCTTTTGCACTTTTAACAAAAGCAACTTTAATCTGATAGAAAAATCAGTGTTAGAAAAAATAAAAACAAAATATCTTTTTAAATCTTAAAACGGTCAAAAAGGAATCACAAATGTGTTAAATATATACTTTCAATTGCTTCTGGTAATATGAGCACTTTCTTTTTTATTTTTTTAATGACTAATGTGTGACTCTAAATACCTATTTTTATCTTTTTTTTTCAATATTTGTTTTTCCTTGCAGATGTCACCCTATCATTGGAAAAGGAAAAAAAAATGCCTATAATAAATTTTAAACACACACACACACACACACACATATTCATGAAAAACAATTTCCCACAGACAGGTACAAAAATGTGTCTTGTTCTACATCTTGAGTCCATCACCTTTGTCAGGAGGTCAATAGTATGTATCACTATCAATACCCTGGTATTATGGTTTGTCATTGTTAAGAATTCTTAAGTTTCATTATTTATTTATTTATTTTTACCTTTACAATGTTGTCCTTATTACATAAATTGTTTCGGTTCTACTCACTTCACTTTGCATTTGTTCATATAAGTCTTCCCAAGTTTCTTTAGAAGCACCTCTTTCATTATTTCTCATAAGGAAAATATATAACATAAATTTGTTGGCCATTGCCCCATTGATATGTACTCTCTTAGTTTTCAATCCTTTGTTATTGCAATAAAGAGCTGTTATAAATATTTGTTGTATATATGAGTGTTTTCCTTACCCCTCATATCTTCGAGATAAAGCTTTATTAGTGGCATCATTATGTCAAAGGGTATGCATAGTTCATTAAGGTTTTGGTTCCAAATTTCTTTTCAGAAAGGGTATGCTGAAATTCATAATTCCACTACAGTGAGTTAAGGTTCTAGGTTTCTCAGAGATTCTCCAAAATGTATTTTCCTTTTTCATAAACTTTGTCAATTTGACTGTTAGGGGATGGAACCTCAGAGTTACTTTAGTTTGAAATAATCTAATTATTATGGATTTGAAGGATTTTTCACATGATTGTTGAGAGATTGTATTTATTACTTTGAAAATTGCCTCTTCATACCCTTTAATTATTTATCAATTGAGGAATTAGAGGGTTACTATTAAAGGAACATTTTGCTTTCAAAGGTGAGAATGTCTTAAATACTGTATTCTGACTCAAAGTGTTTTTTCCCGTTATATTCAATTGTTTTCTCTGTTCCCAGTACAGCATAGATAACTGAGTTCTATTTTCAGATATTTCCTAAAATTATTATTGTTATATTCTTATGTTTCCACAATGTGAATGCTTGAGATATAAAGTTTCAAATTATCTTCTTTCAATCACTAAAATTTAGAGCTTTTAAATTCACTTCCCCTATATTCTACCTGGTTACTCTTCAGTTTGTCAAATAATGAGATTTCATTGGTGTGTATGCCTTTTCCCTGAATATGGATCATAAAAATTTCATTTGGTTCAGTCAAAACCAAAAATGAACACTTGATGTTTGACTTTCTGGTAATAAAATGATCCTTGTGAGTTAGATCTATGGTCCATTATTAGGTCCATGTTCTAAAACCCTTCAGCTTGGTAGGATCTATCAAAGTTTGATGCGTTGATGTAGCCTTTCAAGAATACAGGCTCATTTCCATACCCACAATTAGAGCTTTTGTTCTTACCTAGTTTACTCCTAAACACATATCAGATTAAGCTAGTGAAAATATCTCCTGTCAATAATTATTCATCTTCTACCTTTGTCCCTTTGGTTTGCAAAGCACTGTTAGTGATACTCAAAAACCTTCTATATACATCATAGGATTGTTTTACAGAGAACACTTTGCAAGCCTTAAATTTCTAGATAAACATGCGTTATTATTTTTCTTTGGATCTGTGATGATGATGCAAGGCTGCCAAGTTCGATAGTTGATAGTATTGCTATTTTCTAAACTATAGGTGTTTAGTCGTTGGATCTGTTAAAGTTCATTGATACTGGAAAATTCCTCCACCAGGGGAGATCAGCACCTTCTCTGCAACTGAAGGTTTTAGAGGAGGAGGGACACAGCAAGGTTAAATGTCCAGGGTAACAAAGCCAATATATGTCAGAGAAGGAACTTAACCTCAAAGTCTTTTTGAATTTAAATGTCACTCTATCCACCAGGTCACTCTGAACCTCAAACTATAAAATTAAGTGTTGCTGTTAGGTTGTTTGGTATAATCTCGTTTTGGTTGACACTCCCCCACCCACTCACCTTTTTTAAACATCCTCTAGACAAGATTATTTCTAATCTGTATTCCATGGAGCCTCTCAAGACTTTTGAGAAAAACTTAATATTTATCCAATATTTTGCAATTGAAAGATGGCCAGAGGCAAAGATAACTTTCCAAGATCTCTTTTTACCTCTCTAGCTCTATGATAAAACAAATAATAAATATGCATTATGTTTACTCATGATAAATTAATAAACTGCTCCCTAAATGAAAGTAATCCACAGAAAAAGGGAGGAAAGAAAATCTTACACTTTAATTTCCTTCAGTAGAAAATCTGTACTTTTTTTTAGGCTCTGGGCTGGTGCTGTTTTCATGAGCGTTATAATTTGTATTTGGTGATTTAATTTACTGTATTTACAATTCTTTCATTAGATCAATCCTCACAACAAAACTGTGAAGTAGGCAGCATGTCATGGCAGATGGAGTCCTGGACTTGGAGTCAGGAAGAACTAGGATTGAATCTTACCTCAGATGTTTAGTAGATTTGTGATTCTAGCTAAAATGCCTAGTCCTTCTCAATTTAAGTTTTCTCATCTCTGAAATGGGGATAATAATACTTGGAGTATTTACCTCACAGAGCTCCTCTCAAGATTTAAGTAGATGATTGATGGAAAGCACCTCGTAAAACTTTTGGTGACATAGCAAGAATCTGTCATCATAATCGTAGTCATCATCTTCATCACACATTTTTATCTAATGTATTTGATAGATTTTAGATAAGAGTCCTAGGAAGAATAGCTATTCTCTTGATTTCTTTTATATTTAATGCTATGTAGATTATTGAAGATATATATATATACATCTATATCTATATCTATATATATGTATATATAGATATATATATATATAACAACTTTTTTTTGTACTTCACCAATGTATAGAACACAAGCACAGATTTTTAGACTCAGTGACTAAACATCCTTTGTTCAATTTTAGTATAAGGGTGATATGCTTTCCCTCTTATTCACTAGTGATTTTAACTTCTGTTAAGTCTCTTCATGTTGATAGCTTTTAATTTCATGTTGCTCAGACACTTTGAAAACTTCAGCTGGTAATATCTGACCTGTACTCAACTGGCGACTTTACACATTTACCCTGGGTCATCTTGGGCAAATGACTTCACCAATAAGGCACTCAGGTTATACATCTATAAAAGGACAGGGCAACTAGATGATTCCCCCTCTTTCTATGAGTTTAATTCAATTAAAATACAAATATATTAAGTACCTACTCTTTGCAAAGCTCTATTATAGTCTGTAAAGATTAAGAAATAAGATAAGACAGTCTCTGCCCTCAAGCAGCTTACACTATAGTAGGGGTATTGGAGTATATACAAATGACTAGATAATAAAGTAGAATAATAGGTTTGTGGGGTAAGTCAGAGTGGTATGAAGAGACCACTTATAACTTAGAGATTCATGGATGCTTTTATAGGGAGATAAAATCTAGAAAGGGGGAAAAATCTTGGCAAACTAAATTGGTTTCTCTCTGCCTATGATTTCATTGTGTTAACATCCATCTTCATTATTTAGTAACATGTTCCACTATTTTCCTTTTTTTTTCTTTTTCTCCTTGTACTTCAGGGTGTTGTTCTTTTAAAATGTGTGCTTAATAGTGATTGATAGGACATTTGGTAAATTATAGTTAACAATTTTAAGGGAAAAATTTTTAAGGATTAGGTTCAATATACACTTTAAAATGTAATAAAATCAACAATTTCATATTAATCCCTTTTTACCTTCTTTGTAATAAAATGTTTGTGTTTCTTTCTGATTTCTAAATTCATAATGCAGGCAATTTTTGGAAGATTGGTCTGTGTACATTTGTGTTCGTAAATGGGTACTGGAAGTAGGGCCAAATGATGATGAAGAACAGAGTTCTTGAAGCTCACAAAATCAAAAAGAGGTTCTAAAATAATGATGAGAGCTCCAAATCATATTTTACAATGTTTTCCAGCTCATAGAGTCCTTTCTATAAACAGTCTTACTTTGTCCTAACAATTATTCTGCATGTAAATGTTATTACTCTCCCAGTTTTACAGATAAGGAAATTAAGGTTAATTGGCCTCTGATTTCCTTTCCAACTCTAGATCTAGGATGCTATTACTGACCCAGAGGCACAAAGCTAGCAAGGATTGAAGGGTAGATTTGAACCTATGTCTTCCTGACTCCAGCTCCGCTTCCTTCCAATCATAGCTTAAATGCCACCTTCTGCAAGAAAGCCTTTCTTGATCCCCATTACTGCTAATGCCTTCTATTGATTATTTCCAATTTATCTTGCATATATCTCACTTGTACATACCTGTTTTTATGTGTCTCTCATTTAACTATGAGAGCCTTGAGAATGAGGAATATCTTATGATCTTTTTATATGCCCAGGGCCTGACACAGAATAGGAATCTAATTAATTCTTATTAACTGATTATGGCATGATGAATATACAATTTCTACCTATTCTTCTACATCATAATGCAACACATGTGCAAACACTTTCCCCTATCTGTGGAAATAAAAATATATTCATTTGCACACACATATGTACACAGTATACTTTGAATTATGGATCTGTACCATACTACTAGCTCATGTTGAAAGTAAGCCTTCTTACAGAGACTATAAATACACACATGCTTGCAGAATACTTCCGCAAACCATCCTGATGGCCACTTTGTTACACTGGTCAGGACAGCCCATCTACCCAGCAGTGTATCTGACAGACCTGGTCATGTCTGTGACTTTGATCATGCCCCTGTGTAGAAAGATTTCAACTAATTGGTTTGATGAAAAGTAACTATAGAAACAATTTTCAGAATGGTTTTTCTGCCCTACATATAACCGCAGCTAGAACCTCACATATTTTATTCTTTCTCCAGTGTCAAGAATAAAACTTGCATTCTATTATGACTCTCTGTTTGCTACCTTACTAAAGCTAATGGGATAAAAAATTGTTTTATTCCTAAAAAAACCCCCAACAATATATGTTTGCTCTGAACCTTTAAAAACCAAGCTAAAATTCAAACCAGTCTATTGAATTCGAATTGGATATGTATTGCTTATACATTATTATTAGTACCAAAAAAATATATAGCATTCTTATAGATCCTTTTCCCTCAAAATAAACACCACCACAAACATTCCTTAAATCTCCTTTGTGATTAATTTCTTTCAAACTTCAGTAGGTTTTTCTTGGGTGGGATCTGTTGATAAATTCTGACTTTTACCTTTGTAAATTTACAAATTCCTTGAATTGACTTGGTCACTTATTAAAACAAGTGAGCAGAATGCCTTCTGTGTGTACATCAGGACAAGTAGCCTAATCAAGTTCAGCTATTCTGTGAATATTTGGCTCTGCTTAATTAAAATTCAGCCCTGCATTTGAGCAAGCCACAGTGGTTTGGCAGACCTTCAAAGGGCTAGGCTGCAGCAAACAATACAAGTGATAAAGGTCCACACTAGCATGCAATCATGCAAACGGTCCTGTTATTCATATATCAAGTAGAAAGTTGTTCCTTAAAGTCTTTTCCCCTGTCTTTGCTAGTGACATTCTGAATTTCTATATTTTTAAACTTGGTACTTTGTGCCCACCATGCCCTTATCAGCATACTGCTTTATTCTACCCCTAATGGAATGAAACAAAATGCTACTGAGATAAATCAGTGCAATATAAATCCTTTTTATTTTACTGCTCATGTTTTATTTGTTTCTCAAACAGATTACAAATTGCAAAATGTGTTTTTTACTTAAAAGAAAAACAGAGCATTAAATCCAGGCAATGCACATTTGTTTGAAACACACCAGGAAACAGAAATGATTCTTAGCAATGATCCCTTTTATTCTGTTTTCTGCTTTTGGCTGTCTGCCCCCAGGACCAGATTTTCCTACAAACTGCCATCTGGCTTTGCCCCTTCCCCCCACATATAGGCTTCAGCAGGATAAGACACCTCCTTAAAACTGGCTAGGGGATATTTAGCATTCTGGAGCATCTAGGAAGAAGGATATAGAAATCCATCAGTTTTCTAGTTGAGAGCAAATTCTTAACGACCTCCTCATACTACTTAGTAGTACCTTAGTACTACTTGCATTACTTGGGTGAATCTGTGGGGTCTCTCGGAAATATCTAATGGAATGGGTGTCAGAAGACCCACTTTTAGGTCTAGCTCTACAACTAACAGTTTCTAGCTTGTGTAAATCATTGTTTAATGTACTTTCTGTGACTCAGTTGTTCACATTTGTTAAAGTGGAAATAAAAATACCTCACTCGTCCATTTTGAGAGAACAAAAAATATGATAGCATAATCAAACACTTAAAGATAAATATATCTCATGAATGCAAGATGAAAACATTGTTTATAGATAGCCAAGTAACCCAGTGGACAGAACATTACACCTGGAATCAGGAAGACTGTAGTTCAAATTTGGTCTCAGACAGTTATTAGAAGTGCAATCCTGGCACATCACTTAACCTATCTTGTACCTCAGTTTCCTCATGTAAAACTGATGTAAGTATGAAAAGAAATGCTAGGGAAGGTGGCCTAGCCATAACACATTTTAAACTGTATTATAAATCAGCAGTCATCGAAACTACTTGGTACTGCGTGAGGAATAGAATGGTGGATCAGTGGAATAGATTAAGTACATGAGATACAGCGGTCAATGATTACAGTAATCTACTACTTGACAAGCCCAAAGATTCTAGCTTCTGGGATAAGAATTCAAAAACTTCTTGGACAACTGGAAAATAATGTGGCAGACATTGGGCACAGAACAATATCTTATACAGTATACCAAAATCAAGTCTAAATGGGTGCATGATCTGGATATAAAGGCTGAGACTGTAAGCAATCTGGGAGAGCAAGGAATAGTTTACCTGTCAGATTTTTGGAGAAGGGAGAAATTTATGACCAAACAAGAGTCAGAGAGCATTATGAAATGTAAAATTGATAATTTAGATTACATTAAATTGAAAAGATTTGTTACAAATAAAGTCAATGTAACCAAGAGTAGAAGGGAAGTGGAAAATTGGTAAAGAATTTTTCCAACCATTCTCTCTGATAAAGGCATCATTCCTAAAATATACAGAGAACTGAGTCAAATTTATAAGAATACAAGTCATTCCCGAATTGATGAATGGCCATGGATATGAACAGGCAGTTTTCAGAGGAAGAAATTAAAGATATCTATAAACATATGAAAAAATACTCTAAATCACTATTGATTAGAGAATTGAATTGAAACAACCCTGACGTACCTCTTCTCACTGGTCAGATTGGCTAAAATGACAAAACAGGAAAATGATAAATGCTGGAGAGGATGTGGAAAAATTAGAACATTAATGTGTTGTTGGTGGAGTTGTGAACTGATCAAACTATTATGCAGAGCAGAATGCCCAAAGGCTATAAAAAGGGCATGCCTTTTGATCCAGGAATACAACTTCTAGGACAGTATCCTAAAGAAATGAAACAAGTGGGAGGAATACCCATTTACACAAAAATATTTATAGCAGCTCTTTTTATGGTGGCAAAGAATTGGAAATCAAGGAGATGCCCATCAATTGGCGAATGGCTAAGCAAGATGTGGTATATGAACGTAATGGAATACTATTGTTTTTCAAGAAATGAAGAGCAGACAGACTTCTTAATAATCTGGAGAGACTTATATAAATTGATGCTGAGTGCAGAGAGCAGAACTAGGAGAGTTTTGTACACAATTACAGACACATTGTATCTGTGACTACTAACTTTGAAAAATTGGACTCTTCTCAATAATGCAAGGTTAAAAGACAACTCCAAAAGGCTCATGATGGAAAGGATCTCCAAATCCAGAGAAAAGAACAGTGGAGTTTGAATGCATATTGATGCAAAGTACTTGCTCTCTCTCTTGTATTTAATTTGTTTTGTTCCTTCTTTCTTGTTGTTCACTTCATTGGTTAAAATTCTTCTTTACAACCTGACTAATGCTTAATGGAAACGTATTTGTAGAGCCTATATTGGATTGCATACCGCCATGGTGAAGAGAGAGAGGAGGAAAGAGAGGAAGAGAAAATTTGGAACGCAAGGGATTGTGGACCAGAATGTTCTAATCTAAAAGTATATAAACAAATTTAATAAAATTACATTTAAAAAATAAATAAAGTGCATATAACCTTATTCTCTACCTCTCCGGGTTATTGAGAATATAAACAGATTTAAACCTGAAAATATAAATGCTAACTCTCCATAATAATGCAAATGTAATATAATGGCAACACTTTTGGCATGGATAATTCTTTGTAATATTATAATATTTGGAGTTTATGCATTGTTACTAATATACAGTAGATCTCAAAATCCAACTTTTATACGTGAAACCATGTTTGGTTGAGTTTTACTTTGTTACCCTTCAGTATACATATGTGTTCTTTTGCACTTATGTCATAACTATGTGATTGTTTCCATCATGTGTTAAAAATTCTTGTTTATTTCTGTCATTTGGGAAAATTCCATCAAGAAAAATGTTTCATTGCTTCCTTTTATCAAAGTTGATTCATTTATTAAGCACTAACTATGCAAAAGTACTGTGATAGGTACTTGGGAAGCAAAAACAAAGTGAGACAAAAAGAAAAAAGAGAAGCAAAGAGTGACCCTTTGTCACTGTAAACCCCTCAAAAGGCATAGAGTTTACTGGAAAGAGAGGGTGGTAGGAAAGTAATGAAAAGCTTTAAAACCCAAACAAAAAATTTTTAATTTGACCATGGAAATAAAAGTAAACCACAGAAATGTATTGAATATAGAGAAGACATGGCCATACTTGTGCTTTAGGAACATAATTTTGTCAACTGAGTAGGATATGGAGTGTGATAAGAAAAGACTTGAGGAAGGGAGGCCAAGAAGAAGTGTATTGCAAAGGTTCAGATATGAAGTATAAGGATCTTCAGTAGGGTAAGAAGAGAAGAGGTGTTATATACAAGAGATATAACTAGGTAGATGGTAGAATAGATTGAATGTTGGACTTGGAGTCAAGATTGCCTAACTTCAAATCATGATTCAGAGATTTACTTGCCATTTAAACTCTTTATGCCTCATTTTCTCATCTGTAAATAATAATAGTAACAACACCTACCTCATAGGGTTCTGAGGATTAAATGTTTAACATCTACAAAATGCTTCACACACTTTGAAGTGCTCTATATGGAAAAGATTATTATCATTATTATTAATACAATATTTTTGTAGATGTTTTCAATCTAAAAATGAGAGGAGATGTTCCCAAATTGGATATGGGGGATTAAAGAAAATAAGGAGTTAAGGATGACACTTTTACTAAAACTTGAGTTACTGAGAGGCTAATGGTGCTCCCAGTATGAAGAGGGAATAGTATTTGGGGAAAAAGTAACGAGTTCCACTTGGAACATGTTGAGTTAAAATGTTTGTGGAACATTCATTTTGAGAAGTCCAATAGTTGGAGATGCAAGAATGGAGGTCAGGAGAGAGGTTAGACTAGGTAAATAGAACTGAGGAACCTAAGCATAGAGATGGTATTTGAATCCACGGCTAGTATTGACAACCCCAAATAGTATTTAGGGCGAAGAGAAGTGAACCCAGAATGGAATGCTGGGGAAGACTTATGGTTAGAAAGTAAACTGAAGGAAGATCTAAGTAAGAAGACTGAGGAGTGGTCAGATAAGTAGGAGAACCAGAAAAGAAGAGTGTCACAGAAACAGAGAAATGATTATTAAGGAAAAAAGGGTAATCAGTAATGTCAGACCCTGCAAGAAAGATGAGGATTGATAAAAGGCCATCAAATCTTACAATTAATATATCTTCAGTAACTTTGGAGAAAACAGTTTGAGTTAAATGATTTGCCATAAATCAGTATGTAAAGAATTAAGAAGACAATGAAAGGAAAGGAAGTGAAGGACCTAATCAAAGATATTTTTCTCAAGAAATTTGGCCAGAAAAGAGAAGAAAGACATAGGATAAGAGCCAGAAGAACTGGATAGATGAATAGATTTTTTTTTCATGATAGGGGAGTCATGGATACATTTCTCAATTGTAAGGGAGCAAAAAATAGGGGGTGATTGAAAATTAGTGAAAGAGGAGGATAGGGAAGATAATCCACTGGAAACAATGGAACAGAATTAGATCACATGTGCACCTTGGCAGGTTGGTTCCCTTGACAAGGATACAAAGAAAGGGTCACCTCTTCACATGAAATAGGGGTGAAGATCAGTAGCAGTGAGAAAGGAAGCATGGGAGAAGTGAAAGAGCAATATTAATTACCTTTCATTTCCAGTAAAATATTTGACAAAATGTTGGATGACTAAGAGGAAGGAGAAGGAATCATAGAAGGTATGAGTAGAATTAAAGATAATGTAGAATTGAAGTGGATCACCAGTGTGTCACAATGGGGAAGGGAGGAGAGTCTATTCAGAAGTGATGGCTTAGGAAAGAATAAAGTGGTAGAGGAATGAGAGATCACAGTGAGTAAGAAGAACAGGTGTGAGATCATAAGACACGTGGAAAAGGAATGAGAAAATATCATGATCAGGTAAAATAAATTGAGAGTTTATGAAGATGCAATTAGAACACATGGGTTATTAGATCATAGGTATGAGGTGGGCTGGAGAAGTAGGTCATGACAAAGGAGGTACTAAAGAGTAAAATGAAGTCCTAAGAAGTCAAGAGGAAGTATCATTATGTATTTTAAGTCCTTTAGTATGAGGGAAAGAGTTGAGGAAGAGAGAAAGGCAATGAGTCAATCATTAAACTCATGTGGGCAAGAAGGAGATCATCTTAACCTAGCCCTTCCCAGAAATGAAAGGACCTAATACAATTCTAAAGGACTCATGACAGAAAATGACATCCATATTTAGGGAAAAACTATGGAGTCTGAATGCAGAATGAAGCAGGCTATTTTCTTTCTTTTTAATTTTTTTTTCTCATGGACTCTCATTATAATTCTTCTATACAACATGAGTAATGTGAAAATAGGAGTGTTTCATAGGAATACAGATGTAGAGCCTAATTCAGATTGCAATGCAATCTCCGGAGAGAAAATTTCAAACTTATAGAACTGAATGTTGAAACCTAAAAATAAATAAATTAACTTAAAAGAAGGAGATCATCCTGGAAGCTGGTAGATAACACCTAACAGAATGTTGATCAATAATTATGGATTCAATGAATCTCAAAGAAGTAAAGTTTACTGAATGATAGTGATAGAGGAAAATTCTGGAACTGGAAATTGGGAGTAATGAGTATTCCCACTTTCTCATCCTGACCAATAAGTGTGTATGGGGGTATGGGGTGTGGAGAGTGTGAGTGAAAGTAGAACCAGAGCTGGAAAGGTTGGCCAGAAATACTTTATCACAAGGAGTGAGCCAGGTCACAGTAATTACAGTATAATGAAAGGTTGTAAGAAAGGGGGAAAAATAAGATAAAAGCTAGTTTATTACATAAATAAAAGGCATTTGAGAGGATAGTGGAAGGAATGAGCAAATGGGGACCTGAACATTAAGAAGGGCCAGTCCTTGAGAATGGAAGTAAGAGCACTGGCAATGGAAGACAGGGAATGATGTTTGTGTAATGATTCACAATCACTGAGATAGGGAGATGTGATGGGGATAAGATTATGCTAAGCATTATGGAATGAGAAAAACTGATTGTCAGTGACTAGAAAAAGACCATTTAATGGAGAAATGTGATTGGACTACTCATGTATCTCGCTCAACATTCTATCTTCTGTCTGGTGGTGATTGGCCCAGGAGTCCTGCCTTAAAACTGGCCAGAGCAACTAAAGTCATTACCTGAGTGAGATCAGACATGAAGAAGGACTATGAAATCAAGGGGATGAGGTCTGCATAGTCTATTATAATAATGTCTTAGAGGGGGCAGAGTCAAGATGGCGGCATAGGAGCAGCAACATATTGCAGCTCTCACATAGCCACCCCAAAATACCCATAAAAATATGACTCTAAACTAATCCTAGAACTCCAAAATGCATACAAATATACTTTCCACTAAAGTCAGCTCCACTACAAAGAACCATATCAGCACTGCAAACTGAAACCAGCCTGGTCTGAAGCCCTGGCTGAGCCCCAGGGGCGGCTGGATGGGAGGAGCAGAGGAGCCTTGGATTAGCAGCAGCTGCAAACAGCGTTCAGAACTAGGTCAGGGGGACTTGCTTGTTTGTGGGAGAAAAGCAGTCTGGCCAAAATGCCTCCAGGGCTGAAAAGCAAAAGGTGGAGGTTCTGCACCCACCTCCACATTGAGGCTTCAGAGCTCTTGGCCTGCAGACTGCAGGGGGACCGAGCGATCATTCAGAGGCCAAGTGCTCTCCATTGAGCGGCCTGGATCCCGATTGCGGTCTTGGGCTTTGGTCCTGTGGTCATTTTTCCTTAAGTGAGCCAGAAGTGAGGAGGGACCCAGCAACTTCCTGAGAGCTCTAGCAGCTGGGAGGACCCCAGCAATTTGGGACAGAGCTTTCCTCTCTGAAAGCAGAGCTCCAAAGAGATTAAAAAAAAAATCACGGACTGACCAATCATGAATAAGAATAATCATAGGAAGCAAAGTCAGAACAGCAACCAAACCTTAGATTCCTTCTTTGGGGAAAAGTAGGACCAAGGCAGAGAGCTGAAGGAGGACAGTGCGGCCAGAGCTCCCCCACTAGAGGCTTCCAATAAACATGAAGACTGCCAGAGATCAGCTGAAGCTAGAGATCAGCTGAAGAAGGATTTTGAAAACCAAATGAGAGAAGTGGAAGAAAAATTAGGAAGAGAAATAAAAATGTTGCAAGAAAATCATGAAAAGAGAGTCAGCAGTATGACTGAAGAAATTAACACCATAAAAAAATAGATTAACTCAAATGACAAAAGAGTCCAAAAAGCCAATGAGCAGAAGAATGCCTTAAAAAGTTGACTTTGCCATATGGAGAAAGAATCTCAAAAGCACTCTGAAGAGAATAATTCCGTCAAAATTAGAATGGAGCAAATGGAAGCAAATGACTTCATGAGAAATCAAGATATTATCAAACAGATCCAAACAAATGAAAAAATGGAGGGCATGTGAAATATCTCCTTGATAAAACCACTGACCTGGAAAACGGATCCATAAGAGACAACTTAAAAATTATTGGTCTACCAGAAA
>CM053588.1:157838545-157865022 GCA_028646515.1 Pseudochirops corinnae | reverse complement strand
CTGGAACTGCCACCCAGAACTGCCAAGAACTGAGGAGGCATGGCTGTGATGCCAGTATTTTGTCTGTCTGTTTTGATATTGGTTTGCCAAATTCACCAGATGGTGAAGGACAGTGCTGCTGTTGTAGAGGTCCTGGAACCTGGCTGTTGGTTCAGAAGCCCTGAAGGAGAATTTTCTTGTGGTACCTGCACAGAAATCTTGGAAGAGGGCCTTGCTGATGTTTTCAGGGGTTCTGGGACTGTTCTACAGGCAGAGAGTGACTTGATGTGGCTTTGTTGAGCCTTGTATCCCCAGGAACTGAGATTGCTGAGGGCTTGCCTAGAGTGAAGAAGAAAGAAGGACCTTTCCTTGGGTATTCAATCTGAGTTTAACCTTGTAACTTAAGGGTGGATGGTCTTTTGTGGTCTCCTGCCCCTTTTGAGATTCAGGGGTGGGAAGCCTTTGAGTGATTGACCAAATGAATATACTTTGTTTATGGTTGGAAACTAATCTCCATTTGAGAAGAGACTTTTTACTGACTAAATGAATGTACTGTCTAGGGGTGGAGTAGTACCTGGATTGAATTGAAAACTTGCTAAAGCAACAAGTTACACTGTATTTTGACTTTTTCTGTTCTGTGAATGTTTGCTGAATAAATGGGGTTTACTGTGATGGTAATCTGAACCTTAGAAGTTGCCTTTGCTTGGCATTATACATAGTGAATGACCTACCTCATTTTTCAAACATACATTATTCTCATGCATAGTGTTATTGGTAATATGTTTTGTATCTTTCAGGTGTCATCATATATCTGCCTTTCCTTTCCGCTTTTTTATAATATTAATTGGGGGGGGTGGATATATTGGATCAAAAATGAGAATATATTTGAAAAGGAAATGCTACTATCCACTCTAAGTAGAAATCTAGCTTTTGAAATGAAAAGAACAAGTAGGGAAAGTAGAGCACATCAATTCTATGGACATTAGAGAACACAGAGAAAAAACAGTGGGGAGAAAGCAATATTCCTTCTTTAGTGAAACCTAATTTTCTCAAGTTCTTATGGGACTAGATCGTGCCATTTGAGTGTTATGAGCATCCTTCACAGCCATTTAAATACCAAAGTAGGAAAGAAATGTTGACAATTTCTGTCTCAAGTCTTCTTATACCTAATAAGAGAGATCTTGCCAACTTGGCAATTCCGATGCCCCATTGAATAGAGTGCTAGAGTTCCATTGCCTTAGTGGAAAATTGGTCTGGAAGCTATGGGAAGCTATACAGTTATGAACTCAAAGAGGAGAGAATTATTATATTTTAAGTGACCAAAGTGTGACTATCATTTCATATATCAGAACTATGACAGTATAAGAACAATTAAAATTTGTTGTGAAAATAAAGCCATCTATATGAGATAATTTAGTTAATTAGCATATGTATAACACTTTTAATAGACAACGGCAAGAATTTCAGGACATTATTTTTTTAAATGTTAATCCCATATGCTAGTTAAGGAATACATTTTGAATATTTGGAAGAAATCAAATACTGAATTATTATTTCAGTGTCATTGAAGTGCTATGTTTTCTGTACAATGAAATACAAATAAAACTTGATATTGAATATTTCTGATGAATCAACATATTCATAATATCCAGAATATTCTTGGGTAAGCAAGGAAAAAAAAATCTTTAGTAATAAGTGATTTCAATAGTTTCATAGGGAGCTCCATGGGTGGTGAAAAATACTTATTTTTTTTCAGAAAAGTCCAAAACAAAACTGTTCATTGTCAATATTTTCTCATTATTTCATGATGATGGAGTAATTCTATTTGATTAACTCTGAAAAATGTGACTAAGCAATCAGTAATCACCTACTTTGGGCAAAACTCTCTTAAATTTTGGAATATAATTTAAATATCTATAGAGTGTCAAACAATTTTTTCTTTACTACTTCACTATAATGCTCCTTATTCTCATAAAATATTTGCAAAAAACACATAACATAGTATGTAAATTAAGCAATTACCTAATAAGAATTTATATCAAACATATAACATTTAAAAGAGTAGAAGGGATTTAACCATTTTTCTTGTTGCTGTTCAGTAAATTCCAGTCGTGTCCTATTTTTCATGACCCTCTCTGGGATTTTCTTGGCAAAGATATTGGAGTGGTTTGTCATTTCCTCCTCCAGCTCATTTTACAGATGAAGAAACTGAGGCATAAGAGTTAAGTGGCTTGCCCATTGTTACAGAGCTAGTAAGTGTCTGAGGCCAGTTTGAACTCAGGAAAATGACTTTTTCTGATGGCATTCTATCGATTGTATTACCTAACAACACCTAACCATTCAAGTGGGTATCAAATAGACCAGTGTAACTCAGTGTAATGCCATGCAAGAGCAGCTTCCCAAAATAATGCTACTGTGAACACCTTTTAAAGTTCTGATTACACAGTATAGTGAACACTCCATTTATTTCATAACAAATCAAGGCAAACATTCATAACAGATTGCAACACAATATTCACAAAATTACATCTTATTACAGAAAATCACAATACAATGTTCACAACAGCTTAACATTAAAATGGTCACATAGTTTTCACCAAATTGGTCACAGTATTTAGAACAAAGAACAAAAGAATAATCATCTGGAATCCCTAAGGATGTGTGCCTCCTTACTCAACCATTCAATCATTTCACAATACAAGCCCATCTTCCACTCATGGGGCAATCATAGTTTAACTTAATCAGTCACTTATCTAGCAATCAGTCACTAAGTATCATTAACCAGTAAATACAATCATTAGAAAGTTACACAAACCCCCCACCCCTTGGTGTCTAGTAAACTTCAATTTCATCACGCGTTCAACATCCAAGGAGAGGCCGTTTCTTCATCTTGTCTTGGGGTGATCTCTCAGATTAGCTTGATCCCCTTCCATGGTCCCAGCTCCTGTCTGAATCCACCAAACAATCACCTGGATTCAGAGGCAGACAAATCCTAGGTTCTTGTCCATTCCTCTGGGCAGTTCTTGTTACACACTGAAGTTCCCAGAATCCAGTACATCTCAAAACCTTCACAACTTCTCTTTCAGAGAACTCAAGGATCAACTAAGCCACAAACAAAGTCTTATCCCCCTCATGCTTCTTCATTCCTCCAGCAATTTGGCTGGCCCTAGAACCCAGAAGAAATCTCAGCCTACCAGGTGGCCTTCTTGATAAGAAATCTCTACCTCCCAGGTGGCCTTCTGGCCAGCAACTTCAGCCTTTACCACACTCTGGTCTTATAGAAAACTCCACCTCAGTTCTCCTTCCAGCAAGTAGCAGCCCAGCTTCCAGATGCTGGGAAAATTCTGCTTCCTCCAGCAGGAGCCTGCTAGAAGAAAAAATTCTTGATTCTGCCTATCTTTTCTCTGGGCTCTTCTTAAATATACACACACATATTGGCTTCCTGTCTCAGCCAACCTCTTCCTGTTATGCCAGCAACAGGAGAGTCAGTTCACACCTTCTGTTTCTTTCAGAGAGGTACTTAGTCCTTAGTTGCTAAGGGCTAAGTACCTGCTTACTTGACATAAAAAAAAGGGTCTTCAAATTTAAATTAATTGCCATTACAATCAGATGAGAAAATCACTCGATATTAAAATGTAACTTGACCCAAAATATCTAACATGTATGATCTCAAGCCCATCTCATCTTCCTTAGCCAAGACACAATATTTCTCTCCATTTTGTTTTAATATCATTATATTAACAAAAATGATTTCAGTGAAACACACCATCTTAATGTCAACAGATTTGTCATCTTTTCTTTTCAGTAACTGAATTAAGATTTGTGAATTTAAATCAGATTTAGTGATCATTATCTAGAACTAAAGAACTATTGTTTAATCAAAAAAAAAAACAATTGGGAAATGTGAATAATTTTGAATACCTCAAAGCAAAGTCATAAAAAGTAACAGGAAGAATATTTCTATTTTTGTTTTGATAAAAGTCCATGTCATCTAAAATTTTATAAATAACATTTTCTAGCTTTAGTAAAAAGTGTATCATTACTTCCAATAACTTCCAAGCATCAATAGTATATGCTAAGTAACAAGTGCCTATATTTGAGAGAAATGAAGTAATGGAATCACATATTTGCAAAACATTTTCTAATTTATAAAGTCAAATAATTAAAGAGCTCTGCTTGAAAGAGAAAAGAAATAAAATACAAATGTTAGCCTAGTAATATCAAGATGTACGATATCTTATCAGCACTAAAAATAAAATGTACAGAAAACATTTTCTGCAACAAAGATAAAGAAAACCAGGGAAAAGCTCAGAAATTTAGGAGGGAAATCATTAAGACAGATTAACAGTCGAAAAGAATGAAATTTAAACTGGAATTTCCATCAGAACTTTCAACTTCTTTTCTGCCCCAATGTACATCTTTTGTTAGTCCTCTAAACTCTAATATTTCAACTAGGAATGTTACAGGATTTCAAGGAAATTATCATTAAACTCAATCTGGATATTTTTTGTCAAACTTCTTTATCACTACACACATTGGACAATGATCATGTCGCCTCCCACTGCAAGGGGCTGTCACTTTCACAATATGACAAAATATCTTATATACAAATTCAATTTTAGATCATGACTTTTTCTGATGTCAACTATTGTCACTGGATGGATAGCTCTGGGTGGGTCAGGGGGGACAGGAATACTTATATGTTATTTCACACATTGGTGTTTTGAATGCTGTGATTATATTTAGACATAGCCTCAGTTTCGTCATTTGTAAAAGGATGAAGTTGAACCAGAGGATCTCTATAAAATACCTTTGAGATATTTAATATATTTAAATATAATAGTTTATATACTATTAATATGTAATATATAATTTAATGTATTTAAATATAATAGTTTCCTCTTCTACATTTTTATAAAATAAATATAATTGTACTTATAAAATGGGAGTAAACGTCCTGTCATACATTTGTCAGAATGAAATGAGATAATATAATAAAATGCAGCAGTATATTATTTGAAAGAATCCAGAAGCTGGGATCAGGAAGCCTCCAATGTAGCCTCTAACACTGAAAAGTTATGTAACACTTAAACATTATCAAAAATAAAAATTAAGCACTACTCTTCCCTAAACTTTTTTTCCTCTCTATACATGGGTTACTGTGAGATTCCAGTTATATACCTGAAAGCAATTTACCAAGCTGAAGAAAAATATCTGAAGTCAGGTCTCCTGATTAGTGAGACTCTCACCCCAACTTTCATTTCAGAAGGGACTTGGGCCATGCTTACTTGCATTGAATACAGGCAGTTTAGTGCTCTGCAATCCCCTCATTAACATCCCTCAAAGAATTAACTTGAAGGCCTTCAGGTGTTTGAGATACTATCTCTTGAAGCAACCTAGGGGAGAGGAAAGCTCTAATTGTTATGAAGTTTTTCCTTTTAAAAAGTTTAAATTTTCCTCTTCACTAATTTTTTTTTTTTTACCATATACCTGCCTTTTCACTCTTTAGAAAGTCTTCTGTAACTCATTCTTTTTTTCTGCCCTCTAGGAATAAGTAGATAACTTGTAATCCATTCATCATATGCTATTCCTTTACACATATTCCTATATATGTATATAGGCATATATATACAGTTACACACATATACACACATACATGTGTGCATATATGTGTTCATGCACATATATATGTGCTCATATGAATATGTGTGTATACCTTGTGTAAACATGTGTTTATAAATACATACATGTATATGTGTGTGTATGTATAAATAAAATCTTCCATGGTACAATGTTTACTCGTATTGAGCTTGTAGGAAAAGTTTGACCTTAAGAACAAAATGGTAATTGAAGTTAAATAAAAGGTACAGCATATATGCCACCAATTCATAAAATCAATATAAACAACATCTTTCATTAAAAGTAAATAAATAAAAAAGAACACAAACCACACCACTTTTAGCTTTTAATATTTAAACAGTTTGAAGGTTGTAAATGAAGCTTTTTTAACATTCAACTTTTTATTTGCCTGGGGAAAAAAAAGTTGGATGGTGTGCTCCTTCCCCTTTGTAAATGCATAAAGCAGTCACTTTAGAAAATGAACATTTGCTTAAATTTATAGCAGATATTTCTCATTTAGCCTAATCCATGCTGGCTCAGCTTAACTACATTGCACTTATAGTGTGTTTATATACATGTATACATACATACATACATACATACATACATACATACATACACATACACCTATATTTGTGTATATTACTATTAAAAACACTAATATATGTATTATATATGTATATATATATATATGTATATAGGGAAACAACATAAAATTTACAAGAGAGGAAAAGACAATAAAGATGTATTTCAATTAACAGTCACTTGGACAGTGAAGTGATTCCTGAATTTCATCACTGACTAATTGATGACTGTGTTTGCCCCCTTGATATTGACAAGGACATAATACATCCTGACAGATGATTAAAGAGGCAAGGATGGAGTTTATGTCATATCAGTGTCAACTGGCCTTCTTTTGGCATAAAGTGGAGAGTTTACATCACAGTTAATTTTTAGAAGCTCCTTTCAGTGGGGTGCTATTATAACTTTTTAAAATGGCACAGATCAATTGCTTATATTAATAGCCACATACTTAAATGGTGTGTGTTCCTAGATATTTTATCTTGTTCCTAAATTTGAAGAATGATGATAATGTTATACGTAATAATCAATAGGTTTTGAATGTGCTCTATAAAGTCCAAAAGTTTGCAATAAAAAGTTCAAGATAATCCATTATATCTCATAATACGTGTTTTATAAAGATTATACAGCTACATATTGATCAATAATGAAACAGACATTGAAATACAAGGTTCACATACAGTGTAAGGGAACTGATAGCAGCTCTGAGCACAGGATATTTAGCAATTTATTTTAAGAAATCCACTTTAAAAAGACTTTGGCACTCTGATCAACTCAATGACCAAAAATGATTCCAGAAGACTTATGACCAAAACAAACAAACAAACAAACAAACAACTGCTTACCTCCTCACAGAGACCTAATGAACTCAGGGTGCAGAATTAAATGTGAACACACATAATACATAGATACATACATATTGTTCACATATTGAATACGGCCAATGCGTGCATGTTTTGCTTGACTACACATAATTGTCACAAGTGTTTTTTTTTTTCCTTTTTCCCCCCTTAATGGGGAGGAAAGAAGTAGGTAGAAAGAAAATGATTTTGTTAATAAAATAAAAGACCTTTAAAAAAAGTTATTCTGAGATTCTTTTTTAAAATTAGAAACTTTATTTCTCTTGATTTAATTCACTTTAAGAATGCAGGGATACTCGATTCATATTATAGAATGTTCTTAAAAGCAGAAAATGAGTTGTACCCACATTCTGTTACGGCACCAAAACCCTATTTGGAAGCCTCATTAATATGTAATGATAGATGTTGATAATTATAATTTACCATGTCAACAAAGAAGTACTGAATAAATGGATAAGTGATATGACAGCTTGTGGCAGCCAGGTGGTGCGATGACTAGAACACAGGTCTTAAAGTAAAAAACACCTCTGAATCCTGCCTCAGTCTCAGTAATCTCTCTGTGCCTGAGTTTCCTCATCAATAAAGAAGGGATGATAGCACTGATCACACAATGTCTGCTGTGAGGATCAACTAAGATAGTACCCATAAAGAGCTCTGCAAACTTTCAAGTTCTATATAAATATATTATCTTATAAACTTATTTACAGGAAATAAGGGGCCTGAGATAGCAATAAAGAACCAGGTCACTGCCACTAAAAAAAATATTACTATTTCTTTTGTTTCAGTTGTGTCTTACTCTTTGTCACCCCATTTTGGGTTTTCTTGGCAAAAACACTGGAGTAGTTTGCCATTTCTTTCTCCAGTTCACTTTATAAATGAGAAGCCTGAGCAAACAGTGTTAAGTGAGTTGCCCAGGGTCGCACAAAGTTATACTTGCTAAAGAGTATGAAGTCATATTTGAGTTTAACTGTTTCTGACTCCAGGTGTGGCACTCTATGCACTATGCCACCTAGCTGCCCAGACCACTAAAAATCACAGAAAGATTATCCTTAAGGGTCATGGATTTATTAATTGATGAAGATTATGTAAAGAAATAATAGAAAATACAGAATGTATTTATTGTATAAAAAAATTAGCACCTGCTAAATACACAATGAGACATATACTGGAAGCATGCTATCCTTCATAAGCTAACACAACAAATCTCACATAAATCTCTATCTCTGCTGGAGATATCTCAGAATTGCATTCTTCTCTAATCCTCTGTAATGGTAACAGTCAGTTGCCCCTTAATAGGTCTAAGAAAATTTGAAGATCTTCCTTGCTTTCAAGATATTCCCTGCCCCTCAATAGGCCAAATATAATTGCATGCAGCCTGTGGTGGGAAGAGTTTGTAAAGGGTGGAGCAGAGCCCACAAGAAGCTAGGGGTCAGTGCAGTTAAAGCTGGAGGGAGGAGAGGATGCAGCCAAGGAGACAGCTAAAGTTGTGAGTGTTTGTTTGTGGGAAGGTGACAGAATGGTGTATCTCCCTGATGTGCTATGGTATATTAACTTCTTTGTTACTATGATGGATTCCGTTTTCTGGTATTGAGATCTGGTGTCTGAATTTTGCTTCTGTCTTCTATATGGAGAGCCTGTTATATTTTGTTATTCAGGATTGTGCCAGCATATTCATAGTCATTATTGGTGCTGTGAATATTGTGTTGGCACTATACCCTTTTGCCTCCACTATACCACACTGCCTTCCTATCCTCAAGGAGAGGATACTTTGGGATAAAGACATACAGCAAGCCACAGTAGTTATCAACTGTGAAAATAATTTGAAGGTCTTGTTTGATATACTAATGATTTTCATGTATAATCATGACACAGAATAAGTGGAATGTCCTCTCCCTTCCTTCTCTTCACTTTTTAACTGGATTTCAAGGCTCTGCCCAAATTCATCCTCCTCCAGGAAGCCTTCACCCATACCTTCAGTTGGAAGTGATTAATCCCTCCTCTGAACTACAATAGGTCTTCCTTTATATCCCTAATCTCTGCTAATATACTAGACTTACATGCAGACAGAACATTTCTTATCTTTTGTATGAATCAGTATATCCAGCACAGTACTTTGATCACAGTAGGTGCTTAATCAATACATATTTGTTGAATGAATTGAGTGTGGACTCCAGCTTATATAAGGGGTATTTTGAACTGGAAAACAAACGCTTCCCTAATACATAATTTTTCTCTCTCTATTTCCTCCTTTTCACTTCTACTGCATGACCCACTCATTTAGTACATTCAGAAAATGATTACAGGTTACAAAATGAATAACTGTTTTGTGTTAGATATTGAAATTAGGTGCAGATACTTTCATATTCAAAAATCATTTTTATATTAGATTTTGAGGTGTGTTACAATGACTGTCTGATGTTCTCCACTAGTTACCTGTTATAAGCATTAGAGCACAAGGACTTTCAGGGAGATAACGTCATCCATATTTTTCTACCCAGAATCTATTACAAACACTTGAAGAGGAGGCTATATTTAATAAATTAGATGCATAATTCTATCCATAAAAAATGTACGTGAGAATCAGTAAATTAAATTTGTTAAGGATTATTATTCATACCATACAATTTTAGAGTTGGAAATAACGTTAGAATTCATCTAATCCAACTCCCTAATTTTCCAGATGAGGAAATTGAGGCACATAGAGATTAAGTGACTTGCCCAGTGCTGCATAGCTAGTAAGCACAAAAAGAGGGATTTGAATTGACATCCTTCTGATAACAAATCTGGGACATCTCACTCTACCCACTACTTACAGATCTTCTCCAGCAAAGCCCAATAAGAATTCTTAGTGTGTTGAACTCCACTAAATAGAGAGAGTGAAGAGGAAAGGGAAGAAAAAAACCAAAGTGAATGGAGAAGAGGAAAGACAATGGGAGAGAAAAAGAGAGGGAGGTAGAAAGGGGAGGAAAGGGGAGAAGAGGAGAAGAGAGGGGAGGAGACAGGAGAAGAAAGGAAGTGGAGGGAAGAAGAGATGAAAGGAGAAGGGAGGGGAGAGGAGAGAAAAGGAGGGCAATAGAGAGGTGAAGATAGGCAGTTTAATTAGCATTGGGGTCAGAATGACCAAATTTCACCTCTATATGACTTAACACAAACTTGCTGCATGACCTTGAGAAAGTAATTTCATTTCTGTGCCCCTAGGCATCCTTTTAAATCTCCTAGTTACAGAATAACTGCAAATCTCTTGGCAGATTAAGTTAACTAACCAATGAGCTCCTAACAAAGATGAAAACACCAGTTCTGACCAAAAAAAGAAAAATCAAGTACATAGAGTCTTGAGAAAACTCTACTTCAGTGCAAACATACAATTTATTTGAATTAATTGCTATATGATGAGAAAGAATCCTTAACAATCTTCATAAAGATTATTTTTGTTTTGTGTAGTTCAGTTGTTTCAGAAATGTCTTTTTGTGCAGCCATTTGGGGTTTTCCTGGCAAAGACACTAGAGTGGTTTGCCATTTCCTTTTCAGCTGATTATTCAGATGAGGAAATTAGGGTGAACAGGGTTAAGTGCCTTGCTCAGAGTCACATATCTAGTAAGTGTATGTTGCTAGATTTACACTCAGAAAGATGAGTCTTCCTGACTCCAGAACTGCAACTTTACCCACTGAACCACCTAGATGCCACTATATACATAAAGATATGAGGTAAAAAATTATTTTTGAAAAGAAGATATTGAGTTTCCTCTTCTGTGCCCAGTTGAACCTGTCTTGAAATGATGTTACACGGTCTTTCTAATTTCAAGAAGAGAATGATAGAGAAATGGTGATTCCTTTTTCTACAGACATAGTAATAGCTATCTACTATTAAGCACACACACAACACACACACATACACACACACACACACACACACACACACACTGGAAAAAACCATAATATCCCTATATAGCTTCAACTTTAAGGAGAAGTAATGCTAACGTAGAACTTAGTTTAAAACCTCTAGTTTCCCACCTACTAGGAAAGGAAGAAAAAAAATGAAAAGAAACAACCTCAGAAAACTTAAATATTAAACTATTTTGTGCTAGTTAGCTATCTAATTACTAGAATTAGTAGAGTTACTAGAATCTAGTTACTGGGAACTTGATTGGCCTTCTGGAGGAGTAGAGGCAACATTATTTCTTCTTAATCTCTGCCAGATCTAACAGTTAATTAGTTTTTTCCCCTTTTCCAAATGACAATACAATTTTCCACAAAGGGGATCTGCCCTAATGATAACAAATTTGCCTCCTGGATCTAGTGAAGATACTCATTTAGTTCACATATGGCTCTGACTAGGACTGAGTAGAGATTGAATTATGCCCTCCTCCTCATCCCTCAGTGTTAGAAAGTAAACTAATCTTACTTGTGAATATAGTGCCATGATAGCAGAATTATCCATCCAACAGTGGAAACTTTAAACTAGGTGAGAGGTTTCAAAATATAATTTACATGCCAAAATATAATTTACAGGACAATGGTGAAAGAAACCATGAAAATATGCAATATTTTCCAAATAATAAGTATATGAAGAGATCAGAGAACTAAAAGCTAAATGTTAGAAAACATACCATTTAAGAAGTGAAGATGGAAATGGTGAATGAAAGAAAATTAGTGACCAGAAACAGGGTGAAAAATAAAATTTAGTATCAATTCTATGTTTCCTTATCCATCCCTTCATTAAGGCAATCATTAACTATTACTTGAATTGTAACCATAGCCCTTTATGATATCCCATTCTTTTACTCAAGAACTTTCAATGACTCCTTCTTATGTAGTGGATATCATTATCCCTGGTTGAGGCATGCAGAATAGGTCAACTATGTATTAACCACATAACAATAGACAATATGGTACAGTGACTTTAGGCAAATCATTTAACCTCGTTGTTCCTTGGTTTCCTTATCTGTAAAATCAGTAGGCTAGATTAAATATCCTCTATTATTCTTTTCAACTAAATTAAAAATGATAACATAATAGTAATAATAACATCTACATAGCACTTCAGGTACGTAAAAATGTCTGACAGAATTATCTTTTTTTTTTTTCTCACACCAACTCTGGGAGATATGGCGTTTTGTTTTTGTTTTTTAATCTGCACTTTATGGCTAGGGAAACTGAAATAGACATATGTTAAGGGACTTGCTCATGATCACATATCCAGAAAGATTCTCAGGCCCAATTTGAAATCAGATCTTACCACTTAGCTTCCTCTGATCACTGTCAAACCAGTTTCTAATTCCTCAGACCCCTAAACTCATCTCATGTCTTCCTTGTTTAACTGAGTTTCAGTTTCCAATGTTATACTTTGGTTTCAAATTACACATTACAGTTTGGAGAATTTTTCCCCTATTCTAATGTCAGTTTAGTGTTTGATAACCCTGTTTTATTTTGGTTTCCCTAAAAATGCTTTTGTATTTTCATTTTTGGAGTCCTTTCTCTTTGGTCCCAGGTGGCTGTGCTCAGTTCCCCCATATCTATCTAGTACAGCTACTACCACACCAGTAATCATCCAGGGAGGTCCCCTATCCCAGACTTCTTCCTGCTTCTCTGCTTTGGTAAGAATAATGGATATATTTATTCCTTTAATTAGCCAACCCCAAATGCACTATGAGTATTAGGATGCTCAGCAGTGAGCTCTCTAAGTCTCATAACTTCAGCCTCCAAAGTGGGAGAAGTGTTCCAAATGGGAACAGCTACTGTCTTAAAAACAGATACTCTTTTGTAACTATGACCTTTCTTATGGCACTTACATTAATTATTATATGCATAGGCCTTATGTTTGCTATTCTCAAACTGACCAAAAAGGACTAGAGGTCAGTTTTCGATGTGAACACTCTGATTAAGCCTTTTGCTAGAGGAAGACTGAGGTTTCACCACCCCTTAAATCCACTGAGATTAGGCTTACTTTCTAGAATATATATATTTTGCTTTTTGGAGGGCAATTGGGTGTAAGTGACTTGCCCAAGGTCAAATGACTAGTAAGTGTTAAGTGTCTGAGGCCCGATATGAATTCAGGTCCTCCTGATTTCAGGGCCAGTGCCACTTCTTTTTCTAGAATATTCTAATGGAGGCATGTTGCCTCTTGCATCCCTGGGAACACAATTTTATTATCTCTTTCCCTGCAACATACGTTTACAAAGTATTAAAAAAGAATAAAGTGAAGCAAATTATTGCTATGGTAATGGCTAGTACTTAAATACTTCATCTAATGGAAAAATCTTTTCTCTGATTCACTTGAATCATGTTCTACATTGTTGATCTTTATATGATTAACATTATCTGAGGTGGAAATATTGTGTTATGGGCCTTTTGCACCCCCTTTTCTCCTATGTTGCTTCTACTTCCAGTAGGCTCCACCACCACTCCTCCCACTTAGCTTTGTTTAACTGAAAGTTAAAGGATTTTCAACCCTTGACCTGTTTCCTCTAAAATTAGCACCCAAGTAGTATTCCTAGTAAATTTCTTAGGCTGGATTTGAATTTGGATTTATGCTATCTCTAAATCAGTCGCTTAATCCACTAAACCATTTGGAGTTTGAGAAATTTGCTAGTTTTCTCCAACTTTCTATAACTGTATGCTCATATGTAAGTATAAGCAGTTTGTTAACACAAGGAGCAAAACCTTACTCATTGATATCACTTTTCATCCCTCACACTGACTATGTGAGACAATTCCTGAAAGTATGAATAATTCTCATTCGGTAGTTGAAGACACTGAGAGTAGAGGTGATTTCCCCAAGGTGTCAAAGTTGAGATTTGAATACAGGTTATCTGAATCCACAAGTTCAGAAACTCTTACCACTTTACATTTCAGTCTTTAAAAATCCCAATACTTTTCCTTTCTGTGACAATCATTCATTGGGAATTTACTTCTTTTTTTTTTTTTTTTTTTGATTACTCTGGCTTCATTTCAGTTTGTACCATTGTATCCCTCTCTCTAGAACTATCATACTGGAGTCAGAATAGATATTAAGATTTATACAATACAATCCATTCATTATAAGAGAGAGATGAGGCAATTATAGTTTTGAGTATTCAATAACTACTTCAAAGTCAAACAATTAATAATGGAATAAAAACTCAAACCAGAGTCTTCTAACTCTAAGTTCAATGCTCAGTATAATATGATATTTAACCTGTCCTTCATCCCTTTCACTCTTTTGGAAGTTCAAAAAATTCTGGTACCCAGAAATCCTAACTCACTTTTAACTATATGTCCTGGTTTTTTTCCTGAAGAAATTGTATTAGTCACTTTTCATGGCTATTATAGCTCTTTGAGAAAAATAATTTTGTATTTTCCTATATAGAGATTCTAACCCTGTCACTGCTTTCCAGTTGATTGACAGAAAAAGTGTAACACAAGATTCTAGCCAAGATTCCCCTTCTACAAATGTACATAGTTTAGGAACAAAATAGCTTCAAATACTTTCCTTCTTCAGAGGCCCTGCTTCCTCCAGGATATTATTGTTCTAGAAGCTCTTTCTTTGCAGTAGGCTTAGGAAAGTTATTTTATATAATTATTTTATAACAGACAATCTGCCACATTAGGAAGAGAAAGGTCATGTTATAACAGACATATTATGTTTCTATAGGCTTGCAAAGATCAACAGAAATTCTCACACTTCAGAATAGGCATAATTTCAAGATTAACAGGTAGTCTTAAAAAAAGGAGCTCTGGAGTATGTAGCAAAATTCTTCAATGTAAAGAATAAAATCATGACCTTGTTTCCTGAAAAAGTTGTCTTTAAACCCCCTTGATGTGCCAATTGTTTAATTTTTACACATTTTCAAAGGGGCTAGTACTAGCTAGATATTTCCTTATCCATTATGTATTTCTTCATAACACAAGCCCATATGAATAAATAAACATCTTTAGAGAAAGTGAATGTGAGAAAAGATAGTCCTATTTTTAATATGCCCATATCGAAGGAAGGAATGTAGTTTCACCATTAAACATATCTAAAACCTTTCTTGCAATTAAATATATTTCATATAATTCAAATAATTCATATAATGTCAAATAATCCAGAAATGACTGTTCTTGTTTCCTTTTATTTAAAATAATTGTTTCATTTTGTGCACTAGAACCAGAAAGATTTGAGTTCAAATTTTGCCTCAGACACTTAGTAGCTGTGTGACCCAGAGCAATTCACTTAACCTCTATTTGGCTCATTTTCCTCAACCCTAAAATAGGAATTGTAACAGCCTCTACCTTCAGTGTTGTTTTGAGGATCAAATGACATCATATTTGTAAAATCCCTTAGCAGAATACCTAGCTGTTAATCTCTTCCTGTTTCCTTTGCAATCAATGTGAATATGTCTGCAAAACAAATCAACACATTTATCATGTCACAGAATGTGCATCTTATTCTGTATCTCTGGTATGTGGGAAGTACATTTTATTATTAGTCTCTTAGATTTATGATAGTTCACTCCTTTGATCACAGTTTCAAAATTTCTGTCCATCACATTAGATATTGTCTAAACCTAATATCTCTTGGCATGCTTTCCAGTTTCCATAGTAGTTTTGTCAAATGGGGGTCTTTATCCTAGTAGTTGGTGTCTATTTGATCCCTTAATTTTAGAGAAAAGGAAGTTGGAGTCCAAAAACTCTAGGTCACTCTGCCCAATGTCACACAGAAAGTAAATTATAAAAACAAACAAGACAAAACTGGCATTTGAACTCAGGTACTCTGTACAAATCCAGACCCCTAATGCTTTGTGCTCCTTTTTACAAGTTTTGTAAAGACAGCTCTTACAACATCTCTCACTTCTGTGTCTTTCTCTTCACAAAAAGAGTTACTACACTATTTTGGACTCTCATCAACTCTCATATTGACTATTGAGAAAGCTTCCTAAATAGTTTCTGTTTCAAGTCCCTTTTCTGTCTAATCCATCTTCCACATTCCAACTAAGTTAAAATTTCTAAAACAGAAACATGCCCATGTTACTCACATGCTCAAAAATCTTCTTGCCCCTTGAGAAAAAAATCACATTTCTTTTTTTTTTTAGGCATTTAAGACCCTTAGAAATTCATTTTTATAAGAGAAAGCTCTCTGAGACATAGAAAAGATGTGGAGGGAAATCTCAGTAATATATATATATATATTTTTAAGATGTAAAGAAAAAAAAAAAAATGTAAATCCTGCACCACCTGAATCCATTTATCTTTCCAGACTTAATCAATGTTACTTTCTTTTCTGTACTTATTCTATTTTCCATTCAAGATAGCTGCCTATTAGCTCTGTCTGAAAGTTGATGTTGAATATCCCTTCTGTGTAGGATGGAGTGTAGTGTCTCTCATTTGCTAAAGTATATAAGCCTTAGGCCTTGGTGCCATAAGGAGTCAAATAAGGAAAGTAAAGAAGTAAGAGAACTGGCTCTAAGCTATGAATAGTGAAACTTGCTGTCTGAGGTAAAAGGAATTTAGGACCATAACTAAATTTTGTTTGGAGTTTAAATTTGGGTATAGTTATTTGTATAAATCAGTGCCTGCATTAAATGCCACAAGGTTAAATATTGGTGGAAGTCTACATCTGGTAAAGGCTGAAGGGGCAATCTTAGTGTGGTCTAGGATAGGACCTCTTCTGGCTATGTACCTATGAAATTCCTTTGATAAGGAATGTTTGCCCACCTGTTCTGAGTCTAACTGTGAGAAGGCATCCATACTGCATGGATATCTGTGACTTTACCTGAATTTAAACAGAGTCAAGGATGTTTGGAATGTCATATATTCCTGCTTATCCCTTCTATAGCAAGTTTCAATGATTGAAGCAAATAGTCAGTAAAAGATATGAGCTATCTTGTTTGTGGTTAATAAATGTAAAGGAAAGCTGAATCAACTGAATGATGGGTTTGAGATATTTTGGAGGGTAAATAATGATTTGTTTGAGGAATTTGGAAAAACAGATAAGAGGGTTTGGAGACAAATGAGGATTTGTCTAAGTCCCCCCACCCCCCTGTCTCCAGGTAGTTGACATTAGTTTTAAAAGGGTTTAAGTATGTTGAGAGTTTGTAAGGAAGTATTTTTAGAAAGCAGAAAGATTTGTAACTTGATTCTAAAATTTTGAGTAAAGCAACAGGATCAGATTGATTCTTTTAAAACTATATAGGTATAAAAACTATATAGGTATATATTTAAAACTATATAGGTTTTAAAGATTTCTTTATCATGGAAACTCAAAACAATTTTAAGATTAAAAGTTTGGATTTTTGATGCAATGTTCTAACTGTTTTATTGTAATATAAGCCTGGCTTTGCATGGCTAGAAAACTGAACCACTTCTATGTGCCTTTGTTATTCTCCCTTACTGTTAGAAAAGATGTTTGAAAGCTCTTATGGGACAATTTCTGAAGATTTACAAAGTTTTCAATTGAGTATTGCTAAACTGATATAATAAGTTGTGTAAACAGAACAGTTCTTGCTGTTCCAATATGAACTTTTAGTTATTCCATGAACTAAACAAAAGTTAACATCTGTGGCTGAATGTGTATGTGGGAGATTCAATTTCTGAAGTATCTCTTTCTTCTAAAGTGAATATAATTAGAGGATAGATAAGCTTTGTAGAACAAGGATATATGTCTGCTATTCAGTTGTGGGGTTTAAGTCAGAAACCTCTTTTGTTTAAGGTTTAAAGTTATGTTAGTGAATAATATCTTATGAGGTAACTAGTATATGTAACAGGTAAAAATGTAAAGGATAGTCTGAGTAATGGATTATACTAGCCCATGCTCACTCTACTTTTGGTCATTTTTCTCCTACTTGCTTTTGGCTCTTGTTTGTTTAATCTTTCTGCTAGATTGGTGTCTTCTATGCTGAGTGCATTCTATGATGGCTCAGGGTGAGCCACTGCCGAAAGTGCCACCCAACACACCTTTGCATCTGGCATCTGCCAAGTTCTGGCCATTGGCTGCAGCAACTCCCTGCTCCCCTTGACTGATTTGAAATAGGAACAGCTCCACATCCATTCTCAGCATGAAGCAGGCTAAGAAGCTGAGACCTTTGTCCCTGATCCCCAAAAGAATTTGTGTCTTATCTGTTAAGGGCAGGTGCTGAGGGGCCTTTGTAATATTTTTGGGCTGACTTTCTCTGTAAAATCTCACTTGTTTTTGGGTGCCTATGTGTGTAATATCAGTTTGTCAGCCTGTGCAAATAAGTTGTAAAAGCCACATTTCTCCCCAGCCTAAAAGTATTTTCCTTGAAAACGTTGACTTTATGGTTAATCCTTTTAAAAGCATTCATTAGTTAGAGAAATGTTTACTTTCTTTGTTTTAGTGGCCAGCCTTGAATATCAGTATTGATATCAAATAATATCAAATATTGATATTTGAATATCAAAAATAGCAGATTCATGAGTTTGTGAGGTTTAGCTATTAACCTCTTTGCTTTGTGGAATACTCATCCTGAAACCCCTCCCAAACTCTACTCCCACTCACCTGGCTAGTATAAATTAGTCCTTCTGCCCTTGTCTGGCGGCCTTCTGGCCCCTGACATTTTTCACGGGTTAGAGCCCACTTCTCCCAAGATTCTAATAAAGAGATCTTTACCTACTTTCACCTTAAGATGTCTCCAATGAATTGTTTTAGGGATCTCTGAATCCCACATACTTCTTATATACCTTGCAGTAAGTGCCTCATGCTTGGAATGTATCCTCATCCAATAGAATCTCTAGCTTTCTTTGGAGCTCAGCTCAAACCCAATATTCTACCCACTTCCTTTTCTGTCTGTGACACACAGTACTTTGTATTTTCTTCCTCTTTAAACTATCTTATGTTTATAAATTAATTGCAGGACATCTCATGGAATAAGTGTGGAAGTTTTCTGATTTTCCTTTGTAACTGCCATTGATGCATGTGACTCAGCACTGAAGTACTTGCATTTGAGAGTGAGAAAACAATAATGGTAATGAATGTCCATAAAAACAGGATTATCCATTAATATAGAAAAAAACAGAGTTTATCTTAAACACAGTGATATACTTCCTTAACATTTTTACCCTTCTTCTCTTGCATGTGTGCAGATACTCTGCAGCTCACTGTCTTCCATTTTCTGTGAGGAGGGAATTTTTCATCTGCATCTCCTTCTTACGCAGCTATGGCAATTGATTAAATATTAAAATGAGTTTCATCTTGAACTACTGGCTACTTCATATAGTATTCCTTTTCTTGAACACAGGTGACCAAACATCAATCTTGAGATGCACATTTCTCATCCTGATAAAAGTGGTGTAAGGTCAAGACTTCAATTCCTGGGTTTCTCAGTTAGAATGAGAAAGCAGGAGGAGACCTTTTTTTTTTTTTTTTCCCAGCTACAGCATTCTTGGAGAAGATAACGTCCCCAGGAGGTTATAATTTCAAGTCATTCCCCAGTCCTCCAGAAAACATGGACCTTGAATGATTTTTTTAAGAAGTTCCAAGTAAAGGTAAAGATATTTTGCCTGCTCATCATTTCTATTAACCATTAAATATTTTAATGTTTTAAGCACCAACCTCACAGAAAAGTAGAAGAAGTTATAGGTTGTTCTTTCATGTTTTAATTATTAGTTACTGTGTAGTTCTGACTCTTTTGTGTTTTAAGCATGTTTTTTGTATGGAAGAAGTCAAGAGGTATTCTCTCCTTTAACTATACTGAACATCGAGTATTGATCTTCTCCTTCTTAGAGAATTCTTATGCATGAATCAAACATAAGCTTTAAGTGATTTCCCTTAGGGTTTCAGAATGGAGTGAATCCATATAAAAATAAGAAAAGGACCCTGGAAGACGATTCTGGGAAGAGGGCAGAATAGGTTAGAAAATTCAGAGCTCTCAAGATTTTCCACCACAAAAGAGTTAAAATAGCACCTTAAGGCAAACAAAGTGTGGGTGGAGATAAATAAGAACAGGAGCATAACCTGGGTCCTCCCTGGACAATTTGAGAACATCACAAGAAAAATTTTAATAGGAGGTTTTATCCCTGTGAAGAGTAAACACCTCAGGCTAGATTCCCTTTTAACAATGAGATGCTAGCTCTTTAAACAACAGGTGGCAAGCCCTGGGGTTCATTGATTTGAGAGGTTGCCTGGGCTTCAGCCACCAGAACTTTAACTCTCTCCTCCCCCCACAGTGAGGTAAGCTGCCATCTGAACCAGGGAAGATAGAAGAAATTTCTGCTGATCAGGAATGCCAGACCCAGCTGCGCTGCAGAGAGCAGCTGGGGCAAGAAGGAACCAGCACACACCCAGTGAGTGCAGAAGCAGTGGGGCAGAAAGCCCCTTGCTGTGGGCATTTACAGGAGGCTGGAGGTTTGGCTTTGTCTTCATGCTAGAGGGAAGAACTGAAGATCTGGGTAAAAAGGCACCATTTCCCATACCCCAGGGCTAGAGATGACTACAAACAATTAAGATACCACCACAAAAAACAAGCACAGCAAAGGAGAAAGACCAACTATAGAAACCTATTGTGGGAAGAGAGATGACCAGGGTTCATCTTCAGAAGAAGATATTGAAGAAAAGAAACCCTCAAAGAATAATGTCAAATTGTCACCTGCCCAAAAACAATTCATAGAAGATTGTTAAAAAGATTTCAAAAATCAAATGATAGAGATGGAGGAAAAACTAAAAAGAAAATAAGAATAATCCCAGAAAAAAAAAAAAAGGGTATGAAAGTAAAGTTAACCAATTAGAGATGGAGATTCAGAATTTTAAGGAAGAAAATGACACATTGAAAATTAGAATTGGGCAAGGTGAAGCCAGTGAAATTATAAGAGACCAAGAAACGATTAAGCAAAACATGAATAATGAAAAAATAGAAGAGAAAGTAAAACATCTTATAAGAAAAACAACAGATTTGGAGAATAGATCAAGAAGATAAAATTTAAAAATAATTGAACTGAAACTTATGACCAAAACAATCTAGATACAATAATGCAAGAAATAATCAAAGAAAATTGTCTTGAAGTATTAGAATAAGGTGGGAAATTAGAAATATGGAAAAAAATCCATTGATCAGCACTTAAAAGAGATCCTATGAGGAAAACAAACAGGAATATCATAGTCAAATTCTAAAACCCCCGGCTCAATGAAAAAATATTAAAAGCATCAAGACTAAAACAATCTAAATATGATGGTGGCACAATTAGAATTACAGAAGATTTAGTAATAGAGACAGTAAGGGACTGTAGGTCTTGGAACACAAGATATCAAAGAGCAAAAGAACTGGGATTCCACACAAAAATATCATACCCTGCAAACTTAAATATTATCCTGAATGAAAAAAAAATGGACATTTGATAAACTCTCAGAATTCTAAGAGTTTGTTAAAAAATAATCCTGTATATTCAACATATAAGAACCAAGAGAAATAGAAGATACATAACAAAGACTAAATATAAGTGAGTGGGGTACACTCTCTCTCTGCACCCTCTGTGAAGACTCCTAGAAGTAAGGAAAGGGCAGAGAGACTATTCTCAAACCAGAGATAGACTTTTGTAACACTGACAGAATGGGTTTCCTAAGAAACTATACATTTTAGGATCCTCTCCTCCCTCCCTCCCCTCCCCATTGATGTCAATCAGCTTTAAGCCCTTTAGGAGTTTCTTAGAATCCTGCCCCCTTCTTCACTTTAGCTTTTGCCAAATAAGGACATGAACATTTGAATTGTTCAGATTGTTCAGGATCCTTACCACTTTCCCTCGCTGTCAATCAGCATTAAGCTTTTGGAATCTCGTAGAGCCCTCCCTCCTTCTTCACTTTGGTGTTTGCAAAATAAGGATAGGTACATTTGGATTGAATATCCTCTATTACCCTGTTCTTTCTAAACCTGCCTCGCAGCCAGTAAGAGATAGTGGCTGGTGTCTTTGTTCCTTATCATTGGAAGAAATTTCTTGCCCAGATTGTAAACCCACCTCCCAGCCATTGGGAAAAGGGACAGCAGTGGGAGGGAGCTTGACTCCATTAGGGTATAAATTCTTGCTCCATATTCTGTAACCTGCCTCATTATTCCTGTTCATATTGGTAGAAGGGATGCCCTCTTCTCATGAGAACTGAATAAAAAATTCATTTTCTTTCCTCAAGACACCTCTGACTTTTAAATTTTGGGAGGTAAAGGATTTTGGGGGCCCATACCCCATACATAAGGGACCCATAAAAACAGACTGTTTACTTTTTATATATGTAAAATCAATATCTAAGATTCTTATCAGTAATTGGGTAGTTTATAGGAAAGATAGGGGGTAAACCTGAGAATGATAGAAATTTAAAAAGTAAAACCATTTAGGAACAGCTTAAAAGAGTAATTATTTGATGTACAAAAGAAAGAATTGATATAGAGGAATCAGACGGGGGAGAAGGGCTGGTAGTTCTGGTAACACATTTTCATCAAGAATGGCTTTAAGAGGGAAAGTTCATGTAGATAGATGGATAGATATAGATATAGATATAAATAGATAGATAGATAGATAGATAGATAGATAGATAGATAGATAAAGTAGAGGAGGCATAAGGGATAGGAAACAAGAAATATAATCATACATAAAAAACAAAGGTAAGGAGTAGAAAAGGTTTGAGAAAATATATGTCTGTATATATGTATATATATATATATATCAATAGCTATAGAGAAACATCTAAACTTTATTGTGATCTTCTGGGGAGGGGGGGTTAGAGGGAGGGAAAAAAAGAACAAAGTAAAAAAGTACACAGCAGAGAATAAAAGAAAATTCACAAAGAAGCAAAGATGGGCAATTCTCATCTCAACGAGTATTATTTATCACATAGGGTTTCTTGAAATGAAAATATTTTTATAACATATTTTGAATCCTCTCATTTTCTGTTATGCACATGACATGCTTTTACTTCTGTCTTACTTTGTATTTCAGTTTCAATATTTAAATTTATGATACATTTTCGTTTCTTTTTTACTCTTTATTTGTGTTCTGGCATTTGAATCTAAAATAAAATTTTCGAGGAAAAAAAAAAGGACTCTGAATCCACTCTTTAAAAATCACTCTCTAGGACAGATCAGACACTTTCATTGGCAGAAAATATACTAGCCCTCCAGGCCAATCAGTCTTACATGTCTTACATCTGGGAATATATTATATTTAATTTAGCAATACAGTACAAACTAACTGAGGGCAAGTACTGATTAAAAAATACATCTTAAGTGAATGTAAAAATTACCTAATAAATGTTTGTTTAATCAAATTCAATTATGACAAGAAATATAATTCTTATACAGCATTGTCAAAAAAAAATTCTGAACAAAAACCATTAGCATTTGGATATCTATTTTATAAGATGAGCCCCTTTCTGAAGATATTTCTTGTCTTTCTTTGGTGTAAGGATTTGAAAGGCCTTATAGATGCATTGGATAATACCTGAAATCTCAGGAATATTTCTTAAACAGCATATAAGCCCTTTACCGTTGATAGTGATCTCACAGTTTAATACTTTGACATTTCTTAGTTCCTCTCTTTAATTTGCTGCAGATACATTTCCTTCTAATATTTCACTTTAAACTTTTATCATCTATAATAGCTAAATTTAATATAGTATTTGTGAAGATATCTTGCATATCTTATGCCTATGCATACAGCTTTCAACATTTTAACATATGCATTGAAGGCTTTCAAAATATGTTTTAAAATATATTTAAATGAATACTATGAAACTGTATGTGTGACCAACAACTAATTAAATAAAGAAAGAAGTAATAATTCAAGCTTAGGATTATTACCATGAATCTTAAAGAAATATATGTATACGCATGTGTTTATACCTACATGTAGATACAGATGTACACAAACCCTTTCTGATCTGTTTTTATAATCTTAAAGATAAGATTATCTTTTTTTGGCCTAAAGTTCTATGGGCATATTTTAGGGACTTGATACATTTGGGAAAATTATATCTTTGTTTTCATTAACTTCTATATGAAATTAAGCTTTTCTTTTAATTGTCCAAAAACATTACTCTGAGAAGTAGTCCATTTACATCATCAGTCTGTCAAAGCAGCCATAACACAGACAAAAAGGCTAAGAAGCCCTACCTTAAGGGACTGATACATAAATCCTTAGAACAAATAACCATGACATTCTCTTTACAGACATTATTAATTATAGTTTAGTTTAAGACAAATAGATAGTTCTTTTGGTAGCAGGGATTTTTATGTGACCCAATGTAGGGGTCAAGAACCCTCCCAATTATGTTACATCTGTTCCTATAGTGCTACCTTTTTTGAAAAGGCAGAAATTTATTCAGAAAGCTTTATAAATACTCTTAATTGATTTTTTTTCTGAAAAAGTTCATAGGGAAAAATATAACTCTTTTTCTGGGAAATATGATTATCTAGTTATTAGATAAATGAATTGGCATTAGTAACAACTATATCTGACTGCATTAATTCAAATATGAATTATAATATTACTATCCTCATTTAAGTACCTAATTGTTAAAAATTGGGAATATCCAAGAAGTTACCATTGTGTTTAAAATCTACCTGTTTAACACAGATCACTTAATGACAGGTTTATACTACAATTATATTGATTATAATCTAGGGAATTTAGAACAATACCCTGTGCTAGCCTTAAAATGTTTCTCCTTATGATTACCAGCATTTTTATTTGTATTGATATATATATACACACAAATATAATATATATATATACATATATAATATATACGATATGGATATACATATATATGATATGGATATATATATATATTATATGATATGAATATATATTATATTCATAAATATATATATATAAATATGTATGTATATATAATTTTTTTTGCATGGGAAAACTCTAATTATATTCAACCATCAGTATATAAATTTAGAGCAAAATTAGCATGTATTCAATTTGTTACTAAATCTTGTTGTTCCTTATTTTCTTAGTTGTGATTGACTTTTCAAAATCCCATTTGGGGTTTTCTTGGCAAAGATACTCAATTTGTTTGCCTGTTCTTTCTCTAGCTCATTTTCACAGAAGAGGAAACTGAGGAAAATAGGGCTAAAAGACTTGTCAAAGTCACCCAACTAGTGTCTGAGGCCAGACTCAAATACAAGAAAATGAATATTCCTTACTCCAGGCCCTGTACTCTATTCCCTGTATCACCTAGGTGCTAGAGGCAGTAAAGGCTAGAGCGGTAGACATGGACTTGGAATTTAGGAAATTAGAAGTCAGGAAGACCTGAGTTCATTTATGGCCTCAGAAACTTACTAGGTGCAGGACCTTGGGCAAGTCACTTAACTTCTGTCTGCCTTAGTTCTTTCAACTGTAAAATGAGAATAACAACTTTTTTCCTAAGGTTGTTCTAAGGATCAAATGAAATATTTGTAAAGTGTTTCACATATTGCCTGGCACATTGTAGATGCTTAATAAATGCTCATTCCCTTTACTTCCTATGAATTACCATTATCGTCATTATCATGGACAAGGTCTCCCCATTCCACCCAGGTTCAAAGTACAGGGATATTCATGGGTCCAATAACATTGTTGGAAAGAGAGCTTCCATTCAAACCTGGGCAATCTCACTCCTCCTTAGATCACCACGTGCCCCATACACCTAAAAATGGGAATCCATCCTATTTATGTTAAATTCAATTTAATCACCTTGGCCTACAACAGCCTAGAATTTCCAATCTCAAGGAATCCTTTATCTTCAAACTCTGTTTTTTTGGTTGGTCAATACTTTTAGTCATGTTCAACTCCTTGTGACCCCATTTGGAGTTTTCTTAGCAAAAATACTATAGTGGTTTGTCATTTCCTTCTCTAATTCCTTTCATGCATCAAAAACTGAGACAAGATTAAATGACTTTCCTAAGGTCACACAGCTTGGAAGTGTCTGAGGCCAGATTTGAACTCAGGTCTTCCTCTTTCTGGACCCAGAGTTTTTTTCACTGTACTCTGGTTACTGGTGTTATAAGCATGTGCCAGTATAATTATTTTTTAAAGACACATGAAGTATAATCACCACCCCTAATCATATACCAAGAAATGAACTGTTTAAGTAATAATTAAATATTAAAACAATGTTAAATATTTGAGGACATATAACTTCCTTTATAATTAATTTGAGGTATAATCTTTAAAAATTCAAAACTTTTAGTACCCACCAATACATATGAACTTGCAAAAGGAAAATAGATATAAAAAAGTTAAGATAGTAACATTGTCAATAAGGAAACCAAGCAGTCAACCTTTCCCTATAATAATCTCTATTAAATTTAAATAATAGTTTGGGAATTTTGTAAATCACTAATTTAGCCATCCATATGAAAGAACCTCTTTTATTTACTAGAAACTTTCATTAGTATATCTTTTTTATAATTAACTTTTGTTTATTTTTAGTTTACATCATTGATTTCCACAAGATTTTGAGTTACAAATTTTCTCCCCATCTTTCCCCTACCC
>CM053588.1:157799289-157838045 GCA_028646515.1 Pseudochirops corinnae | reverse complement strand
ACTTTTCCCCCTGAACTAGGTAAATGATATATTTGATTAAAGTAAGATTGTTAACCCATTTTGAGTTGCTTTCCTTTAGAAAAGCAGATCTAAGAACCTGTGCTTGTAGCCGCCCTAGGTATGCTAGGGTGCTTGCTGTTACACATATATAAATATATGTGCATATAGAGTTTGTCTCAAAATTCTTAGTGAAATTATGAGCTTTAGTATTTTAAAATTTCACTATGATATCAGGGACACACTTCTTCGGTGTATATATATATATGTGTGTGTGTGTGTGCATGTGTGTATATTACATATAAATTATATATTATTAACTATATTAACTTACACATCATTAAAAATTATATATAAACATATACCATTCCTGTAACCACCTTCTCACTGAAGTTATTTGGTATCAATATATATATATGCATACTTGTCTTAAAGGTAAGAGATTTTTTCATAATATCTCTGTCTTTTTGTCTCTTCATCTCACTTTGTCTTTGTTTTACAAATGAAATGGATCTTGACTTATATAATAATCATGATATTTCAGGGTAGATGCTTTTGCGGTTTATGCTCATTTTTGAGCACTGCAAGAAAGACACACAGAAGATAGATTCAAGGACAGGTAAAAAGAGAAACATAAAAACTTGGTTGCCATAGTGCAATGAGAAGTCAGGAGCACTAAAGTTCACAGTGAACTATGGAAAATAAGGAAATCTAAGGAGAACAATAACTTCTTTGTTTTTACATTATTTTTAAAGCTATATCATCGAAAAGAGAATCAGCACAGGAGAAGATGGGAAGATGATTATAGATAATGTAGAGAAAGCAGAACTGCTCAAGTGTTATTTTACTTCTACTCCATCTTGCCAAAGAGAATCATCTTTGAATTGGAAAAGAGAGGAATAAAGCTGCTAATAGTGAATTGCCACCCACAATAAAAGGGGAATTTTTAGTATGCAGGAAGATGAATATGAGTCATTAACGTGACATTACATTTGCAAAAGCTAATTTTAATTTAGATTTCATTAAGACAGTCATAGTCTCTGAGACAAGGAAGAAAATAGTTCCATTAAGCTACAATCTGGTCAAACTACACCTAGAATTTTTTTTTTTTTAAATAAAGTCTGGGCATTATATCTTTGGAAGGATATTAAAAAGTTTTAGGATATACAAAGGATGGGCATTAGAACGGTTAAGATAAAGGCATACAAGACTGTTTGAGGCAACTGGATATAGTAAGCTCAGAAAAATGAATATTTGTATGTGTGGGATAAGGGATGATTGTACTTACAGTAATTCCTGTCTTTGATTATTTGAGTGATTAGATTTCCTCTGCGTAAAATTTTAAGACAGAACTTGGAACAATGCTAGATTTTTCCAAGACACAAGTTTAAGCTTAATATAAGGGAAGTTAGGGGCAGCTAGGTGGCACAGTAAATAGAGCACTGGCCCTGGAGTCTGGTGGACCTGAGTTCAAATCTGGCCTCAGACAATTAATACAAAACTAGCCATGTGACCTTGGGCAAGTCATTTAACTCCAATTGCCCTACCTTCCCCTCTCCAAAAAGCAAACAAACAAACAAACAAAAAACATAAGGGAATTTGGCGGATATCCAACAACTAGATGTATTAGAAAAGTGGGATGTAATCAGGTTATTTTTCTCACTAAAAATTTTCTGGAAAAGACCAAGGATATTTTGGAAGCATTCTTGCCTAGGTCAGAAGACTCTCATAGGCAAGATCTTCACTACATCCATGTGAGCAAAGCATCTATATTTTATCCAGTCACTTATGTAGCAGGATCATTGAAACCATCAGTTCTCAAAGTTGGTCTGTGGACTGCTGGTAATCCCCAAGACCCTTTCAAGGGTTCCACAAGATCAAAATTATTTTCATGATAATATAACATGCCTATTAAAATTTAAATATATAATGTGACAAAATACCTTTCCCTTTTCCGACTAAATATCTGTATGAGACCAGATTTTCTTCATAATCTTCAACCAAAATGACATATAACAGCATACTGAATGCAGAAGTAGATACATGAATCCAGGTTTATTATTATTATTATTATTATTATTAAACCATACATTAAAGAAATTTGTAAAAATGTGTCAAATAATTGTGCTCCTCATTATTGTTTTTTTTTATTTTGGAAATTTTGTTTTTTTAATATATTATGGAATTATAGACTTTGCTATTTCAAATGAATTAGTACATAATTAAATATAACATTTTTAATATTTGATATGGTAATTTGCTAGAGGTAACCCAAAAAAGCAAAAGCTCTTTGGGGTCTTTATTAATTTTTGGTATTATAAACAAGTCATATGGGAACTGCTGATATGGACTATGTATTTTAAAAATAGTTGGGAAGTTATAGTATGGAGTGAAGCATATGATAGTTATTCTTTCTAAAAATTTATTTTGTTTTAAACTATAGGAAACCTATAGCATTTTGTCTGCGAAGAAACTGGCTTTAATAAAAAAGATCAAGCCAGGAAATAGTCTTTTACAATCCCAATTCGTCTTTTACAATCCCAATTCTTCTTGGCCTTTCTGCATCTCTTGACACTGTTTATCACCCTCTTTTCCTTGATACTCTCTCTCTCTCTCTCTCTCTCTCTCTCTCTCTCTCGATTTTCATGACACTACTGGTTCTCCTGCTACCTATTTGACTAATTTTTCACAGTCTTCTTTGCCGGATCTTCTTCCAGTTCATGCTTTGCTAACCTTGTGTGTTAGAGCTGATTTTGTCTTTTTCTTTCTTCTCTTTTCCCTCTGTACTATTTAATTTGGTGATTTCATCAGCTCTCATAGATTCAGTTATCATCGTTATGCTGATTATTCTTAAATCTACATAGCCAGCTCTTAATCTCTTCAGATCTGGAACTGCTGACTGAATACTTCAAAATAGATATGTTTTTTTTATTTAACATATTTATGTTAAATATGTTTTATTTAACTATTAAATATTAACTATTAAATAACTAAATAGCTATTTAAATAAATAACTATTTAACATATGTAGATGTGTTAAACTCAGTATGTCCAAAACTGAATTCACTATCTTTTTTTCCCCTCAAAGTCTTCCCCTCTTCCTAACTTCCTTATTGCTATTAAGAGTACCATGATCCTTACATTCACCCAGGCTCCTAACCTAAGTATCATTCTCAATCTTCACTATCTCTTATCCCACTATATGCAAACCTGTTGAAAAAGACTATCAATTTTACTTTTTAAACAACTCTCATATGCAGTCTCCTCTCTTTTGATACTTCCACGCCCTTACTGAAGACCCTCATATATTTTTGCCTGGACCACTGAAATAGCCTATGTATTTGTCTGCCTGGAACAAATCTTTTCTTATTCCATTCCATCCTCTAGCCAACTGATAAAGAAATTCTCTTAAATCACAGGTCAGATTTTATCATCTCTACACAATATGTTCAGTGGCTCCCTATCACATGCAGAATCAAATATAAAATTGTACCTGGCTTTTAAAGCTTTCTATAATGTTTCCTCCCCTTCACACTTAACTATCTAGTTTTCTTATTAGCTTATACCACCACCACCTCCTTATACTCAATCATCCAGTGACATTGGATTGCTGTTCTTTAAAAAAAAAAAGAAAGAAAGAAAGAAAAGACACCCCATCTCCTGAGTTGGAGTGATTTCACTGACTGTCTGCCATTCGTTGACTGCTCTCTCTATCCCCTTCTCTGTCTCCTGACTTGTCTGGCCTCTTTCAAGTCCTGGCTAAAATCCCATGTTCTTTTTTGTTTTTGTTCTTTGTTTGTTTGTTTTTTTGGAGGGGAAAATGAAGGGCAATTGGAGTTAAGTGATTTGCCCAAGGTCACATGACAAGTAAGTGTTAAGTGTCTGAGGCTGGATTTGAACTCATATCCTCTTGACTTCAGGGCCAGTGTTCTATTCACTGAGCCACCTAGCTGCCCCTAAAATCTCATATTCTACAGGAAGCCTTGCACAATTCTTCTTCATTCTAATACCTTCCTTCCCCTTTATTGATTATTTCTAATTCCTCTCCCATATAGCTTAGTTATTTGCATGTCTTCATTCCCATTTGACTGTGGCCTCAACAGTGTTAAGGACTATATTTAACCTTTCTTCATATACCCAACAGTTAGCACAGCATCTGGTACATTGTAGCCTACTCAGTAATCAATTTTATTGACTGATTAAATTTGGGGGTTATTGCTGACTTACACATAAATGAAGAGTTCTAAAGTCTAGAGAAATCTCTGTTAATGTAGGCCTTGCCATTGTTTGCTAATGCCTAATATATTGTCTGTTAACATCTCTCAATTGTACCTCTGGGAGGTAACTTACTAATTTCTAAGCATTATCAGATGGTGATCCCTTTATTGTCAGATGTTATTACTGAAGAAATCATTTCTACGTATGACTACTGCGCTGAGCCACTGTTTTAAAGATGACTAAGTAACTCAAGGAGAACAACTAAAAAAGCCTTCTTTTCCCCATGGGAAAACGGGGAAATTATATTTTTATTTTGTTAGACTGCACAGCTACTGGACTAGTGCCAAATTTTAAAACTGTAACATACCAGGCAAGTGTGTGGCTTTAAACAGTTGCAATAAATTCTTGTGTTGTATTAAAACTCAAAAATTAAAAAGCATATATTTTTTAGAAAGTTGAGCTAGAGAAGATATTCTTAGGAAATGCTTACAGAGTTGAAAATAGCATACCTACCCCCTTCCTTATAAGGGACTATGGTTAATAGTAATTTCAGACTATTACAACAATCCTTTAAGATTTAAAGTAGAATCAAGATTTATGCTTAATTATTTTCTTCCCATTCCTTGAGATGAACCAAATATTAAAAGTTAGGTGCCTGGAAAAGTTGGAGTTATAACCTCTTTTAGAAATATCAGATTTCAAAAAAAAATTCAAGATCACAATCCTGATATATTTATATGCATTTTTTATGTTTTTTAATTTATTTCCAAAAATTAAAAACAAATCAGATTAGAAGGCAAGAGTGAAATGACATGTGGATATATGCATATATCCACACATACACATGTACAAATACATAAAAATGCCCATGTACATATACACATATCTGGAAACTGAGTACATATGTGTGCTCTCATGCATCTGTGTGTATAGGCATAGGCACACACATATATACATATGTGTGCCTAAATCTATATATGAATGTATGTATGTGTAACTGCAAACTGATTGGTATACTAATGCTTTCCACAAAAGAACCAGTGTTGAATGAGATGAAAAGGAGGGGTTACACAATTTTTGTTATTTTCCTAATTTGCTAATTTTCCTGACAAAGTTAGAGAATGACATGAAAGTAGGGTTGGTTTCAGCATTCGAGCCCATGCATCTATGAGTCATTTGGAATGTTTGAGTCTGCAAAGCAGTCAACCCTGGAAGCTTGATAACTCATCTCAACAGTGACCCATTCTTATAATTTCTGTTTTGCTTCATGGTTCTTGATTTCCTCCATCTTCCATTTTTGTCTGTTCTGCTTGACTGAATTGGCTTTTCTTGGCATCATTCTTTAGTTTGACATTTACTTGGACTCTGTTATGACTATGTTTATCATGTGCCTTCTCAGAAGGGACAACTGGATTCCCTATATCATTCAACTGCTTTTTCGGTCCTAGGCCAAACTCATAGATAACACTATCCACTCTAGGGAGCTTTGCTTTCCTGTAGGTTTGGCATCATATTAAATGTCCACACAATTTTCTCAGGAGGTCGAATTATGAGCTTAAGATAGACTCTACTCAGGCTGAATTTTTTCTGCTTTCTATTGGTTTTATGGTTTTTGTACACATAAGTGAAGTGAAATGGAATATCAAAACACTTTTAACTGCATAAGTCCTACCAAAGTTTCACCAGAAACAAGCACAACATAGGGAATTATTAAGCGTTTTTTTTTTTTAATTTGAGTTTAAATTTGTCAGTAATTCCAACTCTCTGGATGGTCATAACTAGATCTCATTCTCACACATATATTACATTTCCAAGATCAACAGTTTAAAATCCCTCTATCTGATCACCATCTCTAATAATTATTTTTCCCATTGTTTTACTCTTGCTAAACCCATTCTTCAACCTGATTGTGACCACCAATGCTTCTATGCCATCCGTATTTTCTCCTGTCATTATCCTTACTCCAAATTCCTTTCCCTTCCTTCAAAAACTCATCCCTATGTTTAATGACTTCAACTCCCTACTCTACTCAATGCCCAAATTCAATGTTCCTCTTGTCTCTTTAGAAAATGCCTTGCTGGGAGCGGATAGGGGGCACAGTGAATAGGGCACTGGCCTCAGTTCAAATCCAGCCTCAGACACTTAACACTTACTAGCTGTGTGACCTTAGGCAAGTCATTTGACCACAATTTCCCAGCCTTTCCCCCTCCAAAAAAGCAGAAAAAAAAAAAAAGAAAATGCCTTGCCAAAAGACCAGCCATGAATTGCTTATACCATCCAATAGTCTTAAATTCTTTTACTTACATTCTGCTGAACAGAGTTTCAGGATGTCACATTATGTCCTGGGTCCACTACAAATTCATCTCATCTAAGCTTAATTCCACCCTTCTGCAGTAAAATAATCCTTATAATGCCTCCTAATTGATTCTCCATTCAATTCTCTGCAATGACTGTTCCAAATTTGTTCACCTCTTCTTTAACCTCCCATATTTACCCCTCTGAATCCCTCTCAGTTAAAGACCCCATCTGATACCATACTTATAAAAAGTTGAAGTTATTTGCCTTGAGTTCTCTCTTCTGCTGTTCTTTTTTATCTAAAACCTCATTAGCTTTATCCATTACTAATTTCTTCTTTACTCCAGTCTGTTACAACGATGTACATTATTTTGCTGTCACTTTGCATGCACCCCTTTTCTCATTCCCTACTATCTTCTATAGCATATTCCTTCCATCCCACCATCACAACCAATTTCCACTCTAATGTTCAATATCTGCCTAACCACTGGTTCTATCCCTGATATCTACAATCAAAAACAAGCTTCACTAATTATTAAAAAATATCAGACCCTATCAATCTCTCAAGCTGTTGTTCTTTATCTCCCCCCTTTTTCCTAGAAAAACTGTCTCCATTCAGTGTCTTCACTTTCTTTCCTGTCATTAACTTCTCAATTCTGCTTTTTTTAAAATTTCTGCTTTAACAACATCTTTCACATCTAACCTCTCCTCACTTAGTCCAGGTCCTTACCACTTCTCTCTAGACTATTGAAATGGCTTCTAATTAAGCAACAGTAACATTAAAGTATCAGTGCATTGTAGTATAGAGAGTTTACCTTGAAGGCACAAGACCAGTGTTCCAGTCCCATCTCTGACACATACATTTTGTTTGACCCTGGTAGTCACTCAATTTCTTAGACAATTATGTAAAGGACAAATTTCAGTGAAGTTTCTGACCTGCAATGGCAAGTTTCCTTATCAAAATTTCCCTACAACACAATCTCACACCTGATCCAAAGACTAAAAGTCAGTGAGAACAGTGTGTCTTTCCTCCAAGAACCAGTTCAACTGCTTCAGAGAGGTGAATCGTTCACCAACAGTTTGGCTAATTAATGATGACTATTTGGACACTTTACAAGGTGTGGTGCTGATTCCATATTACAGCTATGCGTATTTTGAGTTTTGTGATAGTCAGTCATCTTTCATTCCCATTTCATTATCTGTAACATGTGGAGTTTGGCTACAGGATATATGACATCCTTTCTAGCTCTGATATTCAGTGATTCCTCAAAACCTGTCTATTGTGGATTGATAGGATGTGCTCTTTGTTTGTAGAAAGAATGCCTAGATACCTAAATCACCAATCTTTTGAAATACTGAAAAATAAAACACATAAGACTGAATCAAAAGGTAACAAATTTATTAATTTTAATTATTAAAATAGATGCAACATGTTTTATGAATGTCTCAGTTCAAGTTTTTCTGATACATATTGATTGTGGACCCATGACAAGATACTCAGCCTCACAGTGTCCAAGGCAAATCTCTTCTAATTTTAGAATACTAAGGAGCTATGAGATTAGTCTGATGGAGAGAATTTTGAAACCAGGAGCACCATACACAGATGAAATAATGGATATGGGCAAAAATAGCTGAAATTGTATTTCTTATTAAGAAGAATAACAAAAAAATCCTCACAACAAAATTTTGAAACTCTAGGATAAGGACAAATGAAAAATGAATGGAGCCAGAAAGCACAATTTACTGTCAGTACACTGTGGAGGCTGTTAAGGTAGGATTTAATACTATGTTGAATCCCGTAAGGACAAAGACAGTTTTGACAGGAAAGAGAGACGATATAGGAAAGTCACCAATGAATGTTGATGATTTTAGCTTTTTTTTGTACTTGGCAAATTATTTCCTCAAAAACTTACAAAATAGTACGATACATTATTTTATCACAATTCAACTTGCTTGCTAAACTTTTCTCATGTTTTTTTTTTCTGTTGTTTTGTTTTTTGTCAGTCCTAGTGACATCTATGGAATGGAATTCTGTCTTGAAATTACGCTGTCATGGACTTCAGTGACTAATTAGGCATTGGGTCACCTGTTGTAAAGATGAGGCAGACATTCACGAACAATTGTATAAAATTCAACTGCTTGTAATTTTGGAAGGGTGTCTCTGCAATATACCTGAACTTTGGAGGTCGTGGGAAAACTTTGTCAGATAAAAAAGAAGTTTGTTTCATTGCAATTTCTCCAACAGAATTCAAGTGGTTCTCTCTGAACAAATAGTCTAAAATAAAAGTTGCCAAGAAGGAAAACAGTAACATTCAGGGATATAATTTATTTTTCAACCTTTGTTTTTTCTTTTTAACTTAGTCATAATATTAGCAAGTACAATAAATAAAATTACCAGAAGACTGCACATTAATCAGACATGTGAAAGCAACATCATATTTTATTATTTGATATCACTAAATAATTCCCTCTCAGTGCACTAAGTGAATTTCTAAAACAATAAATTATAGAACAATTTGTGATCTTTAGAAGCTTCTTACATTGATGAAATAAAAGGGTTAGACTTGAAAAAAGCTTCCAACATTAACATTTGCCAGAAGGTTTGCTACTTTGTCTTCCTTTCCCATCAAAATATCTGTATCATTGCAGGTTTCAACATAGCAATGGTTCTCAACCTTCCTAATACCATGACCCTTTAATATTTTTATGTGGGCGTATCTGCATGTGGGCAGACCCACCTGGAGATGAATACAGGAGCAGTGTCTCAGTTCCTAAGACCACTGGAAATATGCGTTTTCCGATGGTCTTAGGCAACCTCATTTGACCCACAAAAGGGTCGCGACGCATAGGTTGAGAACTGCTGCAATATAGGGTTAAAAAACACTACCTGAAGAGTTTTCACAATTTCCTGGCAGTAAATAGTGCTTTTTCTTTCCATTCATTACTCATTTTTCTCTGCCCTAGCCTAGAGCTATGGAATGAGATGTTTTTTTTCTTGCAACTGATGAATTTCTGAAAAGCAAGACTTCACATGAGATTTAGATACCCAGTGACCCTAGCACAAGGATATATTTAACTGCCCTCTGCAATAGCTAAAGTGATACTGTCGATAATTCAATTTCATGAAATGTCAGGAATTAATTAATTCCAGAGGTAAACCAATAACTGTTCCAATTATTAGTATATTAAAACATGGATGCTGAAGAACTAACTGAAGTATAAGAGGAAAGAGGACTGAACTTAGGACCAAAGACCTGGACTGAGTACATGGCTCACCTTTTAAAGTATTGTAACCTTGGATTAATCACTTTGGCTCTCACTTTCTTCATATGGAAAATAAAAGAATTAAATTAGATGACCATTATGGCCTTTCTACATTTAATGTGTTATGGTTCAAATTCACTCTATTTTTTATCTGTATTTGAAAAAGTATACATTAATATTATACATAACTCTTTACAAAAACCATGTGTTTATGATGACTCCATCATTTTACCACTTTTTCCATATAACACATATGTATGTAGATTGTGTATAACTATATTTATATACTTTAATAGTTCAGGCATGTAGTAGATTTTTATTAAGCATAAATTTGGTTCTAAGTAAGCCACTGTCATTTTGGTAATATTTTCAGTTAAAAACAATTTTACAGGGTCAGCTACGTGGTGCAGTGAATAGAGCAGTGGCCCTGGAATCAGGAGGACCTGAGTTCACATCCAGCCTCAGATACTTGAAAAATTTACCAGCTATGTGATCTTGGGCAAGTCATTTAACCCCAATTGCCCTGCCTTCCTCCCTCCAAAAACAAACAAACAATTATACAAGAGCAAATGCAAAAGCAAAATAGAGGGATAGACACATAAATCATAGATTTTGACCTGGGAGAGGTATTAGAAATCTTGTTTCCAAGAGGAATATAAATTCAAGAGATAATATATAATCTGCCCAAGATCATATAAAAGCCGTAAAATTTGAAACTATAGAGGTCCTATGACTCCAAAACCAAAGATCTTTCCAATATATATGGTATTTATGAAGATATTTTTAAAACTATGCATTTATTATCTGTATACTTTTTAAAAACTTAAAACAAGATCAGCTTTAACCATTCTTTCCATCTATCAGAAATGCTTCAGGGGACTTTGTGGATTGGTAGTTTGAGGATTAAGTTTCTAGAAACTTTAATTAATAGTACTGCTAGTTGCACTGCTTATCAACAGAGAATTATATGCTGCCTCTGTGAAAGCAAAAGACTATACTTAATATGATATGTGAGTTCATTCTTATCTACAAACTTCAGAGAGCTGTTATCTAGTCTCAAAAGTCCAGGAAATTAGTATCTTTATACCACTCACCCCAAATTAACCTTTGTTTCAGCTTTAGTCTTTGTTAGTCACTGAAAAAGCCAAAATATCCCCCTGACATTTACATTATGTCAAGACCAGGAATTGTGTTAGTAGTTGAAATAAATTAATCGTGCTTCCTGACCCTGGCTTCCAAAGAACCTACTCCAGCGTCTGGCCCAGTCCATGCTAGCCAGTTCCCAGATTTCTTAGCATCCTAAGCCTTTCCCAGTGCAAACCCCTTCAAAAGCAAGACACATTCACCTTTTATTCCCTACGGTCTCCTTTGGGTCTAGCAATGACCACTAATTCAATAGACTTTTATTCTTCTGCTCCTGCCTGATATAAGATCATACTCCTGAGGCCTCACAAGACACAACATCACCTCTCAAGATAAAGTTGTACCCTGTGGGAAGACTTTGAATAATTTAATAACATATGTCTCTCAGAAAAACTTCTCTCAAACTACTTATACTAGAGGAGATATTGGCATGTTTATAGCTAACAAGGAAGGAGCCAGTAGGTCAGGAAAGTGAGGAAAGGGAATACGCACTTATATATCTCCTACAATATGTCAGACACTATGCTAAGCATCTTTTTTTTCTTTACAAATATTATCTAATTTGATCATCACAGCAACCAGGTAAGGTTGACGTTATTATTATCCCTATTTTACAATAGTGGAAACTGAGCAAACAGAAATTAAATGACCCTCTCAGGATCATGTAGCTTGTAAGTGTCCTGGATTTGCCCTCAGGCCTAGCTGACTTCTGGCCTAGAACTCTACCCATTGTGCAACTAACTGCCTATAGGGAGAAATTATAGATAAGTGAAAGAGTGCAAATGATCATAGAGGCAATCTACTAGAAAATGGAGTGGAAATGAGTAACTGGGAAATTAAAGTATTTGGGGGAAAACCAACATGGATGTTTAATTCTCCTTGTATAACAAAAGTTAAGGAGGAAAGACTGTATAGTTTGAACTTCAAAGAAGTTGCTTAGTGATTGTGACAAAGGAAGAGCATGGAAATGTAAGTGGGGAGTAAGGAGTATCCCAATTCTTCTAATATCACCAGTGACTTGGGGTAATGAGAGAAAGTGTACTCCATATTGGAAAGGATAGTAAAGGGAGTATCATCTGATGGGAGCCGAGTCTCTGTGAGTTCTAGATGATGAAATGGATAGGAAAAGAAAAGATTTAATATATAAGGAAGGGGTTTTTTTTGGCGGGGGTAAGGGGATTGCTTTTGTTTTTACTTATGGATCAAGAATTTTATAGGCCACAGTGGAATGAGGTAGGATGAGGAGTTTGAAGTGAATGGGTGTGGTCAGTTGATGATGGTAATGGACTCTATATCAGTGGCTAGACATTCAAAATCACATTGATGAAGAAGATAGGAAGGACTAGAAGTATTCTAACCATTCTTTTAAAAAATCACTTAGTTCTAATATCCCCATTAGCTATATCATTCTATATCTCTTCAGGCACAGACTCTGATAAAGCCATCTATCCTAATTCCCTCCACTTCTGCTCCTTTCTCTCTCTCTTTCTTAACTAAACCCTCAGCTACTTGGCTACAGACTTCATCATTCAACTGAACCACTCCTTCCAAAGTTATGAATGATCTTTTAAGTACCATATTTAATGGTCTTTGCTTAATCCTTATCTTTCTTGACCTCTCTGAAGTACTTGTCATGGCTTATTACTATGTCCTCCAGGACCCATTTACTTTCAGAATTTTCATGACATTGTCTTCCTCAGTCTTCTTTTCTGGCTTCTTCATCCATACAATAATCACTAATCCTGGATGTTCCCCAAGCCTCTGCCCTTAGATTCTCTGGTCGTTTTCTAATATCCCATCTTGGCGATCTCATCATATCTCATGGGTTAGATAGTCTCTAAGCAGATGATTCTCCTGTCTGTAGATATAGCCCTGTTTTCTTTCCTGAGTCCTTTATCACTGGCTTCCATTTAAACAGCTCAAACTGTCCTGAATATGTTGTAAACATATCAAATTCAACATTTGCAATAGATGCCTCAAACCCCTCAATTTCTGACCTTTTGATAAATTTCCTTATAATTGTTGGAGAGACCAATATTCTCATAGTTATCTAGGTTTACAACCTTAGTATCACCCCTGTCACTGATCCTCTCACCCACATCTAACCACCCACCAATCCAATTCCTTGCCAAAATCATGTTATTTTTACCTTCACAATATCTCATGTGACATCTCATATACTTTCACCTTCTCTCTACTCATACAACCACCATATTCATTCAGGACCATATTACTTCTTATCTGGATATTTGAAAAATAACCTCCTAATTGTTCTTCTTCCTTTAAGTATCTCCCTACTACATTCCACCCTCCATTTAGCTAACAAAGTGATTTTCCTAAAGTGTAAGTCTGATTATGTCATATACCTCCCTATGATCTCTAGGATGGAGTATATAGTTCACCTTTCAACATTGAAAGCTTGTCATAACCTGGCCTCTTGCTACTTTTTTCATTCTTTTATATTTTACTCCCCTCCACTCACTCCAGCTACGCCAGCCAACCTGCAGTTTGTTACATAGAACATTTCATCTCCCTTTTGTGTTCCTCATATTTCTAAAATTCTGTCCCTCCTTACCTCTTTCCCCAAGTTTCCCTGGCTTTTTATAAAACTCAGGTTAAATTTCTGCTTTCTAAGAAAGCTTTTGTGTCTCTCAGAGAGACTTTACCTCTTTAGATTTCCACCTATCTACTCTGTATATATATGTGTAGATACAAACTACATACACTTTATTGTAAGTCATTGTACAAATATTAGCTTTGAAAAAAGACTCTATTTTGGAAAATAAAAGCTGAATCTCACAAACCTCATTCAGAGAATGAAGTTAACTTGGTTTGTATTAATATAATCCAAACTGATGGTAAGTCTTCCAATATTGGGTACATAGCAAAGAAAAAAAAAATCCCTGGAGAAATATATTCATCAGCAAACTGTCTGTTTGACCTTCCCCAGTTCTTCAAACAGTTTTCTTGACATGAACACCAACGATATGCACTTTCCAATCTCTTAGTTATCAAATGACACAGTGATTCAATTTCATTTATTCCACTGAATCCTAGCCCTGTACTAGCAGTAAGAAATATTTCAAGTCATTTGATACCAACACAAATCAAAAGCATAAAGAAATAATCTACTACCTTTTTGATGGGGACAGAAACTATGAACAGAAGAGAGCCTCATTCTGCCTTGAAAAGTGAAACAGCTGTAGGAAACATATGGAGCATCTGTGGAAGAAAAGCTGCTGGGTGTGTGGAGTGAGACCCTAATCAAAGTGATTGATGTTGGACATGATGCAGAAATTCAGTAGATATCCCTTTTGAGGGAAGCCACTATATAGATAAATACAAAATGTAGTAATAAATGGGACAGGCTGCAACACCTGTAACACCCCTAGGATAAATGTTAATATTCTTTTGAGCTATGTTTTCTATGAATCACTTTTTTCTCCTGCTAAAATTAGAACAGAAAGTAGAAATGAGTATGTTTTGCTAAAGTAGCCACCAGCCCTGAAATAACTAATGTGATCACCCCAATAATTTAGTTATAAGCTAGATTTTTAGGTGATGGTTGGGAAGTCATATTTTCCACCAGATTTTCAACATTTCTTACAGGAAGGAATACCATATCATAATTAATTGCAATAATTTCAAAATAAACACAACTGTGGTATAACTTAGATCCCAATCCAACAAAAATGATTATGATAGTAAATATTGTAATAGTTATTAGATTAGCAGGATACTTAGCACTTAGTACTAAGTACTAAGTACTCTGATTCCAGGGAATCAGAGAGACCACCCAGAGTAAAGATGAAGAAAAAGCCTCCCCTTGGATGAAACTGAGGTTTTTTGGACATTGAGAGGTGGAGGGTTTGTGTGGTTTTCTAATGACTGTATTTGTGATAAAGATATTTAGTAATTATAAATCTAGATTAGTGACTGATTAAGTTAATGGTTGCCCCATGAGTGGAAGTTTGATTATTCTATTGTATCTTGTTAATGATTGAGTTGCCCCATGAGTAGAAGTTTAAATATTCTATTGTGAATTGATTGTATGACTAATGATTGAGTTGCCCCATGAGCGGAAGTTTGAGTATTCTATTGTTCCTTGTTCTGAATACTGTAGCCACTGTAGTGAAAACTGTGTGGCCATTTTCTGTGATAAGATGTAATGTTGTGAATATTATAATGTTTTGAATGTTTGTCTTGATATGTAATGGATTAAAAAGAGTGTTCACTATATTTTTTAATCTGAACTCTAAAGGCTGTTCACAGTAGCATTCCTTTGGGAATCTGCTGGTGCATGGCATTACAAATATATAACTATGATTTTTAAAAGAGAGAAAATAATTATAATAAAGGTCCGGAGCAGGAGCAGACACCATAGGTTGCTAAGGTATTTTCTCCAACTGTAATACTCTAGGGAACAGCTTTTGGGGAAATCATAATGATATGTGAATGGCATGCATATGTGAACATTGGCATACTACATGACCTACTACATGGCTAAATGAAATCTTTGTCATTTGGCTCTGTAGGTAGATCAGCATCTAAAAATGGGTCTGAGCTGGTTCTAGCCATAAGTTTTAGGACATTTATGTCTGTGGAACAAAGTGACTCCTCACTCAAGAAGCCTGGTGAGATCTTGTTATAAACATTAGGGTTATAGGGGTCCTTTCCTTATCAAAGTCCATATGACTCTTGAGAAATGTAGTTTCATTAGACTGTTCATTTTTTTTTTTCAATTCTGAAAGTAAGGAGTGAAGCCTGCATTCTAGATTGGGAACTCAAGTCACAAAAACCCAGCAGGAGCACTCCAAGTTGGGTGTTTCAGGGAGCTAAGTAACTATACCCCCAAAAGCTAAGACCAATCTGGGGAGCGACCTGGGGAACTCAAGCCCAGTGGAATGACTCATCAGGCCGCAATGCTGTCTTTGTATATGAACTTGATGTAATCAATGCTATACAGGAACTGAGCTAAGTTTTGGAGCTAAAGCCCCTATAGAAAGAGGTTTTATGAAGGAGATTATGTTTCAAGGTATCAGTGTGTGTGTGTGTGTGTGTGTGTGTGTGTGTGGTGGAGGGGGTTATACATTTGGCTTTTTAATACACATCTGTGAAGTAAATATATCTTTATCAAAGCTAATTAATGTTACATATAACTGGGGTGTTAATTATTAGACCCTAAAGTGAATGGGAATATAACTGATACAGACTTGAACTGATAGCAGAGGACAGTAATACCCAGAAATATCTCAGCATGTCTGAGAACTCTGAAAGAAAAATAGAACTCCCCTGACCTTGAAAGTACAAGGATACAGCATACACATTACAATTGGCTTGAGGAATTAGTTGAGGAGGTAGTTTTCACTTATCCACTACCATGTGCTTTACTTTTCCTACTGTCACATTCTCCCTCTTTCAGGAGCATACTTTAGAACAGATAAAAATGAATTGAGTTAAAAAAAAAGTTTTGCTTTAAAATTCTGGATTTTCCATTTGCAAACTGTGTGTTCTTAGGTAAGTCAATTTAATTCAATTTGATGACCATTACTATAAGATAATACTTTGCTGAGTACTAGAGGGTACAAGCACCAAAAATGGGGGGAAAAACTTTTGTGTAAGTAAACTTAAATTCTTAGTAAGTGAGGATGGGGGTGGTGGTGAAGAATTTACAATGCATACCTTAATAATAACATATAATATAATTTAAAGTGGAGTAAAGCATTAATAACTGGAGGAAAGGGGAATAGTCTCATGTAGGAAGTGACACCTGAGATAATAAACTTGAAGGAAATTAAGAATTCTTTGAGGTAAAGATGAGGAGGAAGTGTAGTCTGGGCACTAAGGATGGGCAAAACTTTGGGATTATATTGATCTAGTGATCTGGAAGGATGAACTGTCAACAAGAGCTGGAAAACTGGAAAGGCCAGGTTTGCTGGGAAAGGGAAACAATGGAGCCCATCTAGGGCATAGTAAATCAGCTAGCTTCTCTCGGCATCAGTTTCCAAATATGTAAAATGGGGGTCATGATATTTCCAAATATACATATGAATATAAAAGATTTTGTATGGAGGCAGAGATAAGATGGGGGAGCAAAGGTAGGAACTTGCCTTACTCTCCCTTACCAAACTCCTCCAAATACCATTAAATAATGATTCTAAACAAATTCTAGAGAATCAGAGCCCATTAAAAGATGGAGTGAAGGAATTTTCCAGCCCAACACAATTCAGAAGACAGATTGGAAAGGTCTGTTGCACTTGGGTGAGAGAAGAGTGCAGTTCAGTGCAGGTCATGCCAGCACTGATTCAACCCTAGCAAACCAGGAGCAGAACCTCAGGGTGACTGAATCAGTGGCAGCAGTGGCAGTTTCCAGCCCTCTCAGTCCACAGATAGTGAGGGGATGAGAAAACAGATCAGAAGGAGATTTATAGGGGTCCCTTTGCTTACACCAAGGTCAGAACTCTATTGTATTGTTTATATTTGGATCTGGGTGACAGTCCTGCGTATTAGTCTCAGTGAAAAGAGGACCACTAGAAAAGCAGATCTTGTGGCTTCTGGGGAGAAGGGAAACTGGTTACAGTTTTAGGGCTGAAAAGAATTTTTGTGGTCACTCATAAACTAGTGAAGAGTACAGGAAAAGGAGTAACCAGATCTCTCCTCAAATCATTCTACCTTGAAGACCCAATAATTTACAGGTTCCCAAAATTACCTCTGAAAACAGTTGCACAAGAAACCTGAAGCTTGGAACAGAGCCCTCTCCACTTGGGAAGCAGAGTCTCACTTAAGCATAAAGTTAAAATCCAAGAAGTAGGCTGGAAAATGAGCAAACAACAGAAACCATAGAAAGTTGTTATAGTGATGAAGAAGATCAAAACAGACTTTCAGAAGAAAATAATAAAGTCAGAATTCCTACATCCAAAGTCTCCAAGAAAATATGACTTGATCTCAGGCCATAGAAGAGCTCAAAAAGGATTTTAAAATCAAGGAAGAGAGTTAAGGGAAAAATTAGGAAGAGAAATGAGGGTGATACAATAAAATCATGAAAAAAGTCAAAAACTTAGTAAAGGAAGGACAGAGAGAGAGAGAGAGAGACAGAGAGAGAGAGAGAGAGAGAGAGAGAGACAGAGAGACAGAGAGAGAGAGAGAGAGAGAGAGAGAGAGAGAGTGATGATAGGTGATTGTAAAGCCAAACATGAGCAGTTTGGTGAAAATTATGTGGCCACTTTAGTTATAAGTTGTTTTGTCACAACATTGTGAATGCTGTACTTTGGTTTCTGTCAATGTTCTGTCTTAGTTTATTGCTGAATAAAGAAATCACATACTATGTAATCAGAATCTTGAAGCTGTTCACAGCAGCAGATCTCTGAAAAGCTGCTTATGCTTGGCTATACAATCATCTATCATTCTCTCTCTCTCTCTCTCTCTCTCTCTCTCTCTCTCTCTCTCTCTGTGTGTGTGTGTGTGTGTGTGTGTGTACACTACTTTATAAATACTAATGGTAAACAATAACTGCCCACTTATCCCATGTAGTTTTTGCTCCAGTTCTAGAAATCTATAGATTAATCTATTCATCAATCTAAAAACCTCCCTTCTGTTCTTTTAAAATTTTATGTATTTCATTTTAGCACTTAAGTTGTTCATCTGTTGTTCTTCACTCTGGTTAGAGGACCAGTCCATTGATGGTGGTTGTTATACTACTTCTTGAGTATATATCATCGCTGAGAATATGACATAGTTTGCTTCCACCCACTAGGCATCATTCCATTATACTTTGTGTCACAAGCAATTCTGATGCTTCTGCCATTATGGTGTTCCATGATATGTAGTCATAAAACCACTGGAAGAAAAATAGTATTAAAAAGTAGAATTTTGCTGAAATGAGTCACTTGGCATGGAAACACGAAATTCCAAAATGTAATCTAATTATACTTGCTTCTCCTTTTCTTCATTCCACTCACTGTCCATCTGCAGTGTCTATGCAAGATATGGATTATAATAAAGAGGCAGTGGGCTGCCTCATATACTCTATGTCAAAATCTGAATGATATGTATTTTTCAAAGATTGTGTTTACCCAGTAGGATGGCCAGGTAGGCAGACTCCTTTGATTAAAATTGGCATGACATCACAGGGATAAGAGCATCAGCATAACTTCATTATTGGTAATTTATCCATCTTTCAACTTAACTTCTTGCTGGATGTCCTCCATGGCACAATCAGCACAAACAGAAAATTTCCTCTGTTTTTTGATACTTGTTGCTGCTAATAAATATTTAGTTGGTAGGTTTTTAATGATATTTGAATAGATTCATAATCTCATCTATATCAATATAATGGCAAGCGAAGAAGTATTTAGCACCTTGTTTGAGTTCACCTGTCTTTGAGTCTTAATAGACAAAAAAGACATAACATTTACATACATACATACTTTGTGATGGAGACAATACAAGGTACACTAGCTTCATTTTACAGATGAAGAAACATTCTCAGAGTCACTATCATAAGATCTTATAATTGTTAAGTGATAGAGTCAAGACTTTAGTCAAGATTTTTGACTTTTAACTTTAGTTCTCTAAAAACAAAATATCAGGTACAACCAACAAGAAAAAAAAAACATTTCAAGGAAATGATTCTGCATGTTTTCAATGACTTCTGATCTAAACATTGTTCTGTTGAAAAGGACTCGAACCCAGATTGTCTTGACATATAGACCAGTTCTCTAACACAATATCATTGTTCTCATCACAAACAATATTTAAATCTTACATAATGAAAAATCTATTATATTTTGTCCCTCCCAAATTATTTTAATAATTTTTTTCTCTTTTAATTTGTTTAAAATTCTTAATTTGATAGACATTAAGCACAAACATTTTCACACTCAAAGGAAAACAAAAAAAAAGGTTGAAAATTATATGTCCTTTTTTGTTTATACAAAATTATACATCATTTCAAGGTTTTCCTGTTGTCTTTATCTGATGGTGAATTTCTTTCTTTTCTGTTCATTTTTTAAAAAGAAAAATTGCATTGACACTGTTTCCTCATTTTTCTCAACCCCTTCACTATAACTAATCACTTCCCTCCCAAGAAGCCAATAAGTATAATCAAAGAAAACACATATATATTACTGACCATGTCTGAAAATTATCCAATATCCAAATAATCCTATAATATTTTGGGCCTCTTTCTTATTAGTAGGGATAAGAAAATTCTGAAACTTCTGTCAAGCTTGTGTAAGAATTTCTTGCAGGCCCTTATTCCATTGTATTCCCCAAAATTTTATCTTTAGAGCTGACCCTTGAATCTTTACAGAGTTAATTTCCCACGCTTTGATTTTCATATGCTCAATTAAAAGCATCAAACTCTTCTCTACTTGTTTTACATGTTTTCCTGTATCGTAATATAATCTATGTTGTGGGTAAATTGTACACCAGGTCGCTCTAATTCATTCAAATGTTCAGCCACGATCCTATGACAAATAGTGGGACTATGTAGATATCCCTAATCACAGGCAGGTAAAAGTGTATTGTCTGCCCTGCCAAGTGAAAGCAAACTGATGCCATTGTTGACAATCTATTGGGATGGTAAAGAAGGCATTGACTAAATCAATAACAGTATAGCAAATCCCATCATAGTTCTGGATCCTTTCTTATGAAGGTGGAGGTATCTAGTACAGCAACATACAAGAGAGGAGTCACCTTATTCAATTGTCTAATTATCCACTGTCATTCTCCACATCCCAACTGTAATAGTAATCAGTTTAGCAGATACTTAGCACTTAGTACCTTGGAGCTAAGTGTGGAAGGTGCAAACTCTGTCCCACTGTTGAGAAGGCATGAACTCCCCTGTTGATGTGGAAGAAGGGGATTGGCTGAGACAGGAGGCCAGTGTGTGTATATAAGCAAGAATTCCAGAGACAGAGAGACAGAATTGGAATGCTGCTCCTGGTGAAGGAAGAATTGTGGAGACTGAAACCGGCTGAGAGAGAGAGAGAGAAAGAGAGAGAGAGAGAGAGAGTTTCTCACCCAGCATCTGGAAGCTGAGAACTGACTGAGAACTGAGATGGAGTTTTCCTGAGACCAGAATCTGTTGAAGGCTGCCTGAAAGGCTGAGAGGGCTTGCCTGGAAGGCAGCCTGGAAGGCCAATATTCCTTCTGGTTCCTAGGGCCAGCTGAAGTGCTGGAGGACTGAAGAAACATGACCGGGATAAGACTTTGTTTGTTCATGGCCTGGCTGATCTTTGAGTTCCAGGCAAGAGAAGTGGTGAAAAGTTTGAGATGTTCCGGACCCTGTGAACTTCAGTGTGTAACAAGAACTGCTTAGAAGACCAGACAAAGAGTTGGGACCTGGCTGCTTCTGAATCCAGGTGACTGTTTGGTGGATTCAGGTAGGAGCTGGAATGATGGAAGGGGATCCAGGGAATCAGAGAGACTACCCAGAGTCAAGATGAAGAAAAGGCCTCCCCTTGGATGAAATTGAGGTTTTTCTGGACACTGAGGAGTAGAGGGTTTGTGTGGTTTTCTAATGACAGTATTTGTGATTAATGATATTTAGTAATTTTAGTGACCGGTTAAGTATTGAGTTGCTCCATGAGTGGAAGTTTGATTGTTCTATTGTTCCTTGTTCTAAATATCGTGGCCACTGTAGTGAAAACTGTGTGGCCATTTTCTGTGATAAGATGTAATGTTGTGATATATTGTGAATATTTGCCTTGATTTTTAATGGAATAAACAGAATGTTCACTATATTGTGTAATCCGAACTCTAAAAGCTGTTCATAGTAGCATTCTTTTGGGAATCTGCTGGTGCGTGGCATTACACAATCTGATTTTCATATTGGCCAGACGGGATTATTCCACTGATTGGATGTAGGAACTAACACCCATGCTTCAACATATTCCTCTGTAGCAGTGGTTCTCCACCTGTGGGTCGCAACCCCTTTGGAGATAGAATGACCCTTTCACAGGGATCGCCTAAAACCATCAGAAAACACATATTTTTGATGGTCTTAGGAACTGAGACACCACTCCTCTATCCATCTCCAGGAGGGTCTGCCCACATGCAGATACGCCCACATACAAGTATTAAAGGGTTGTGGCATTAGGAAGGTTGAGAACCACTGCTCTATAGTATTGGTAATTTCATCTTGCCCACCTGGCACACAATACTGCTTTAAAGTAATTACTTCAGAAAGTTCAAGTAAACTGATGAGTTCCATTTTTATTTTTCCCATTAAAACTGTATTAATTCCTGTATTTCTTACTGTAAATTGGTATCTCCCCTCAGTTAAATTCTGAGTCATACCTCTTAATACATCAATTACAATGATGTATTCAGGAATGGGTATAATTACCATATTATTTTCTTTCTTAGGTAATTTTTACAATTTTCATTTTTAGAATAACTTGTCTAGCTGATATTTCAGCCCCTCCCATCTTGTGATTGTAATAGGAATTCCATGATTGAATTTGTCAGGGTTCCCATATATGATAGAGGCCTCCACCCCAGTATTTATTAATGCTTTAGTTACAGTATTTCATCTGTTTTTCCAATATATTGATATGGAGTCTGTAATCCCATCTGCATAATTCTTTAATCCAAGATGGGGCTTGGTCAATTTCCTATTCTCCCTGAAGGTGTGACGAACTTGGAAACAAGGATTCAGGATGATCTGTAGGGTCAGTCCTCTTTTCCCTATTCCATTGAATAGTAACCCCCCCTTCTCAATACATTATACCATCAACTCCTCCAAAATATACCCCTGCTCTCAATGGAGCAGTAAACAATTCTTTTATCAGTCTACTCTGACTTTAAATCCAGTGGTTATTTGCTCTTCTGTCTTGAGGAAATTTATCTTGTTTCCTATTCCTCTAAGTCACTTAGCTGTGAAATCTCATCCAGTGCTTCTGAAAGAGGGTGCCCTATCTCACCAATCAGCAGAGTCAGAATTAGGTGTTAATAAGCAGGAAGAACCATCTTCATTATGATATTTCTATGCAGAATTGCTAAGGGCATATTATGATATGCATTTGTATCTCCAATCACAATTGGTGTCTTCATTACCTCCTCCTTTAACTTTCTCATACAATCCCTAAGAGAATACCAAGGTGTCTCTCTGCTAGGTCACAAAAAATCAGTGGAATACATTTTGTTGCATCCCTCAGCAGCTATAGCTAACAGATAGGTCATATTTTTACCTCTTTGCATATGGCAATCTGTAAAAGCTTGGTGTACAAAAGGATTCTGACTACTATCTATAAATAATCAAAAATATCTACCCATACTCCTCCAACCCCTTCATCACTGATTCTCAACATCCAAGACATTAACATTTCTCCCATCCTTTCAGTGAATCAATTTAAAATACCAGTAACCTCTTGTTGAGTGAAACCCTCAGTTATCTCTCTGAAATCTGTTTGGTCCCCATAGTTCTTGGGGCTCAGTATGGGGCAAACTTCCCCCCTGACAAATGTTTCCTTGTAATTTTGTTACCTTTTCCTCCCATACATTCTCCTAGCAATCCTCATTACAGCAACTAATTTCAGCCTCTACCAATACTATATGAACCTTCCTCCTGTTACTTTTCTGCTTCTTTTTGAGAGTTAAATTAACAATTTTTTTTCTTCTACCACGAGACTTTCCAGTTTGCTCTTTTAAAGGAGAGCCTGAATGCAGAGGCACAGAAAGTTCCCCATATAAATCAGCTAACATCATTTCAATCTGAGTTTTTTTTTTCTTGTGGCAGCTTGTCTCTGCTTTTACATATAATATAGTAACCTCAGCCTCTTCTACACAGCCCTCCCAGTTCTCTTCTTGGTTTTATTGGTATTGCTTGCAAATATTTTTCTCAATCTCTAAGTTCTCCCTTCTACAACCTAAGTTCCCAATTTTCACATAGCCCTGCACTTTTAGCTCACTCTATTTCTAGGGAGGGATAAGGTAAATTTTCCCATCCTGGGATATCTATTTCTTCTTGTAAAGATCTTCTGCCTCCAAATAGAGGTCTGATATCTCCCAATCCCATCCTCATCACCAAATGTAGTGCTAATGCAATATTCACAATGAGAATGGTGACTATGAATATGCCAGCATAGTTCTTAGTTGCTAAATATTACAGACTCTCCATACAGAAGACAGAAGAAAGACATTTATTCAGACATCAGAGAGTCAAATCCCAACACCAGGAAACAGAATCCGTCATAGCAACAAAGAAGTTAATATAGCACAGCATAGAGCCACACCATCCTTTAGCCTTCTCAGAAATACTCAGAAGCCTAGCTGTCTCCTTGGGTGCATCCTATCATCCATCCAGCTCTAATTGCTCTGACTCCCAGCTTCCTGTGGGCTCTCCTCCACCCTTCAGCAAGTCCTCTCACAACAGGCTTCATGTGATCATGTTTAGCCTATTAGGTGGAAGGGAAGATCTTCAAATTCCCTTAGACTTATTAAGGGGCAGGCAAGATCTTCAAAATGCAATTACCATTACAACTCTCTGACCCCAATATACCACTACTAGGTCTATATACCAAAGAGATAAAAAATTGAGGAGGGGGGGGATCTATATGTACAAAAATATTTATAACAGCTCTTTTTGTCGGGCAAAAATTGCAAACTGAAGAGATGTTCATCAAGTAGAGAATGGCTGAACAAGTTGTGGCATATGACTATGATAGAATACTATTGTTGTATAAGAAATGATGAGCAGGCTGTTTACAGAAAAAAAAAAACTTGGGAAGACTTACATGAACTGATACAAAGTATAGTGAAAAGAATCACATGAACATTGTTCGCCATGATACCAACATTGTACAATGATCAACTGTGAATGAATTAGCTATTCTCAGCAATGATCCAAGACCATTCTGAAGGACCTTTGATGAAAAACATTATCTCCAGAAGAAAGAACAAATGCAATTTAAATGCAGATAAAAGTCTACTTTTTTTTTTTTTAACTTTATTTTGTAACCTATTTTGGAATCTTATTTAGGACTTATTTCCTAGTTATTTTGTCCTTTTTTTCATGGCATGACTAATGTGGAAATATATTTTGCATGATTACACATGTATAGTCTATATGAATTTGCTTGCTGTCTCATAGTGGAGGAAAGAGAGTGAGGATGAAGGATAATTTGGAACTCAAATGGTTAAAATTGTATTCACATGTAATAAGGAAAAAAATAATTTAAAAGAAAGAGTTTTGTCTATTCACATCTTTTGTATAACTCTTTTAGAGAGTAGCACTTGCCCTGTTACATTTGGATCATTTCCCAACGAATTCTAAATATGAGAACTTTTTAGAGAAATTGGATATAATATTTTCCCCATTCAACTATGTTCCTTTTCATTCTAAAAGTGCTGATTTTATTTATGCAAATACTTCTCCATTTTATACTCTCAAAACTGTACATTATGCTTTTCCCTCTTCCAAAATTGTGAAAATAATCTCTTTCCTTAATCTATTGATTTGTTTATGATGCATCTTTAGGTTACATATACATATTTTGAGTTTATTGTAGTACATCATGTGAGATGTTTATCTAAATCTACATTTGGCCAGACTACTTTCCATCTTTTTCCAGAAGTTTTTGCCACACAGTGAAACTGCCTAAGCAGTTGGGGTCATTATTAGTATTGATACTATATTACTATGTTTGCTTGCATCTGGTTCTCATATACGTTATCTGTACACTGTTTTTTCTATTTTTAACCAGGACAAAAATGTACTGGAAATTACCATTTTGCAGTGTACTTTGAGATCTGGTATTGGTTGTTGTCATTTAGTCATTTTAATCATGTCTGAATCTTTATGGTCCCATTTGGGATTTCTTTGGCAAAGATATTGGAGTGGTTTGCCATATCTTTCTCTAGCTTATTTTTAGGATGAAGAAACTAAGGCAAACAAGTTCAAGATAATAAATGTCTGAGGCCAGATTTGAACTTCGGTCATTCTGACTCAAAGCCTGGTGACTATACTTCTATACTTCTCTATACAACCATTATACTTCTAGCTACCTTCTGGTATTGGTAGGCCATATTTATTCCCATTTTCCCCACCTTTATTTATTTTGAGGTTCTTGACTAATCTCTCCTCATTCACCCATAGCTCAAATTAAAAGGAGGTTCTTCTTGCCAAAATGATCTTTTCTAAATGCTCAATAGATACCATTTCACCCTGCCTTCTTAGCAACCATATTTCACATTAGTCTTCAGACTAGTCTTGTCTGTGGCAAATATAGCAAACCATTCACATTTTAAATTTGTAATAGGTTGTATTTTTCTAATTAAATGTTAGGAAGCTTTTAAAACTAATATATTATTATAAAATTTCACCATCCTTAAGAAAGTAAGGAAATTCAAAATGATTTTAATTAAATTTAGGTTATTTTTCATGTTTCTTTGTACCTTTTCTTTTACTCTACTTCAAAAAAAAAAACTTTACCATAAGTCAAAAATAAATTCTGAGAAGCTACTGTCCATCTATGACTAAATTTGTCTTCAATGTTCTAAAAATAATGTTCTTGATAATAATAGCTGAAGAGGCAATAGCCACATGCACATACATTTTCAGCTCTAAGATTCACTTTTTATCTGTGGCAATCAGAAAATTCTTATTTGGCTGAGTAAATATTGAATGGAAGTCACCAAATGATACTGATTACAACACCATTTTCTCTGACATTTTTCTGACTATATTTATGACAGTAGAAAATATTTTGATTTGGAGTCAAAGGAGATGGGTTGAATCAGCTGCTACTTACTACTCACAAGATCTTAGGTCAGTTATTTAGACTATCTGCGCCTCAGTTTCCTCATCTGTATCATGAGGAATTTGAATTAGATAAGGTTGATTTAAGCTAAAGAATCTGTCATTCTTTTAATTAAAGTGTCAAATTTTAAGCCAAAGTAATTAGAAGAAAATACATACTGAAGTTTCTCCACTAATCAGGACAAAGAGAACTTCATTAAATAATTGCAAGTAAAATTTATTTTAGCTTACTTAAAATATAATGGGGAGATAAAAATAAGTATGTAGTTTCTCACGTTGTCAAAATGTTGGTTGGTGTACAAGCTGTTACCTTTGGGAAATATTGCTACTGTAGCCTTAAGATATTGGGATTTTGTGAAATTTAAAATATCTAAAACATATGTTATATGTTTTATATTAACTATCATACATGCCTTCATAGTGCAGTCAGCACATATCTCCCCAGTTTTATACAATTCAATTCTTTCCTTAAAAATCCATAATCAGAATGAAAACACAAAAATGAGTGATGAGGCAAATTCATCAAGAGTGCAGATTGAAAGCACTGTAAAAAAAAAAATATAAAAGACTGGAGTCCAGTTTAAAAATTGATACATCTTTTGCTTTCAGATACCATGGATAGAATACCAAGTAGCTTTCTGCAACTTACTCTCCTTCACTCATATGTACAGTCCTGGATCACCATAACCATTTTTATATTCTCCCTAAATCTATTTTATGAGGTTGAGATCAAAAATGATGAATATGCCAACCAGTATAAAACCACCTTCTTTTATAGTATTCTTTGAATTTAGAGCAGAATTCTGTCCATCAGTGGGAGAGAAGGTGAGAGGTAGAGAAAATAAAGAGTTTGGCAGGAAGGTGCTCTAGATGTGGACTGTTGTAAACACTTTCAGATATGATCACTGTTCTTTGAGTTTTGCTAAATGCTTTTACTTTCTTATAAGCTACTTCCCATGAAATGGAAATAACATACAAATGTTTTTAATCTAAAAATTAAATTTTAAAAAATCTGATGCAGAATTCTTTTAAAAGCAATTACTTTACCGAACCTTCAAAGAAGTGTATCAAGAATAACAATATTTCTGCTAGCCGCACAGACAAAAAAGTTTTAGACACCAACTTTTGAGCATGGCAGATTGCAGAAAAATGTAGGGGAAATTTTCTGAATTTATTGAACCTATGGAAATATGCAATACCTTTGCCCATCTTGAATTCTTAAACTTGCTTTCACATGAGTCTGACAATCTAGAAAAGTACTTGGTTACTATATGATTAAGATATTGGTCATTGCTTGGCAATACCAAGCATATAGTGAAAATTCATTAATTATGATGATATTAGAGTTGTTGGCCCCATGTCAGAATTACCCCACTATCAAAAGAGAGAAAAATGCTTCACAAATAGATTTAGTTTTAAATATTCTAGTTTTCCATTAGATACATTTCAATTCAAAAGATTTTATTTGGCACCTAATAAATTCCAGGCACTACACTAAGTTACAAAGAGAAATATAAAAATACATCTTTCCCTCAAGGGAATTCTGTTCAAGCAAGAGGGCAGTGGGATATGCATATGAAAAAGGAAATAAAGCCACAATTGACCACACATGCTTGTGTGTGTGCCTTTACACATAGGTTGCTTATCCAAATAAAGAAAAATAGAGCCAATCTCCAGGTCTTTGAGAATGGTTTGTGGTCTGATAGGATACAGTTATCACCAAAAGTCCTTGAAAGAAAATGTATTAGCTGTTTTGTACCAGTATTTGAGTTTTCAATGAACATGCTCATGCATGTGTGCAGAGGATTGGTTTTGATTGTAAATTCTAGGAGCCTTAGTAAATGTCTATTATTCCTTCATAAAACTTACTACTCCCCAGAGAGCTCTCTTATCCCTGAAACACATTCATCTTACAGTATTTCTTTATGGCTCTCCTTTTAATGTATTATAGGTGCTGCCTAGATGGTCTATGTACCTAGTAGTAAAGTAATGTGGATAGCTTTAAAGAATCAGCAGAATATTTTACAAAGAAAATTTATTCCCTTTTGACAGTCATGCCAAGATGGTCAGTATACTTTGGGGGAGGGGATTGATATAGTGTGGACATGGTAAAACTTATAAAACTTTAAATATGTTATAAATCCAAGCTGTTATCATTGAATTATTGTGATTAGAACACTATCTTTAGTATGATTTAGAAGAACACAATCTCAGAAGAATCAAAAGTATGGGAGACCTAATGAGCAGGAAATTTTCATGGTCAAGTCAACAAGTCAAGTCAATATGTTCATTAAGTACCTACTATGTGATAGACACTGTTTAAATATAAGTTGACTACAGATCATTATCAATGACTTCCATGCAAAAAGTGACATGACTTTTTTTTTTGCCACAGGCCTTTGAATTCATTAATATAAGACTTCATGGGTAAAATTAGAAGAATAAAAGCACTCAAAAAAAGGAAAGAAAAAGAAACCTTCCTTAACCAATGTGTAGCAGTAACTTTTCTGCAACTTACACCAACATAGAGTTGATTATGACAGAAGCAGCTGGTGGAACAGTATATAGAGAAGTTAACCTGGAATCAGGAACACTTGAGATCAAATTCAGCTTTAGTCACTTACGTGCCATGAGTGATCCTGGGCAAGTAACTTAACCATTCTCTCCCTTAATCCACTGGAGATGAGAATGACAAATCACCCCCTTATCTTTGCCAAGAAAAACCCATGAGCAGTAATTGCATGCTACAGTCCACAGTCCATGGAATCTCAAAGAGTTGGACATGACTGAATGACAGACCACTGCCACCAAAACAGTTTATGATGATCTCTATGGGTCACACATTGATTTGGTTTTGAAATATAATATTATCAATGTTTGATTTAATTTTTTTCTTAAATTTGTTTAAATTTTGTTAAATATTTCCCAATTACATTTTAATCTAGCTCATGCCACACTCAGGAGTGTTGTGGACCATATGCAGCCTCTCTATAACATATTTAGCATCTCTATACCATTTTCATATGTGAAATCATGTGTTCATTGAAATGTTGAAGTAATCAAGGTTTACAAAAAGTTAACCTCAGAACAATACTATGAAGGTCCTTAAAGTTCCTGGAATGGTGGCTTTTCAGCTATAAGAAATGGCACATCTCTAACTTTCTGAATTGATTAATTGGGATCATCTCAATGACTCAACATGAACTGTCAGAGAAGATTGACCAGTATCAAATTTCTGGATTGTAATTTTGCTAATTCTAAGTGTTGACTCCAACATTGAAGAGACAGATCCAACAGATGTCGAGAATTTACAAGAATTTTCCCCAAAAATCTTATGTAATGCCTCATTGTGGTATTGAAGTGACTCTGGTCTTTCCAAAATTGTGCTAGGAGGAAATGAACCCTGACTACCAGAAAAAGCAGACAGATTTCAAGTGTAGACAGTGAAGCAAGACAGTGAATTGAGAACCAGCTGAACTAAGTTCAGAGGCATTTATTACCAGAAAGTTAGCTGCCCTTCTGGCAAAGGAATTTTTTTCCAACTCATGAAACTCTCTATCAAGATATGGAAGAACTCTCAATGGAATCAGTGCAAGGAGTTCTCAAAAAAATAACATTTTATATTTTAAGGTCACTCAAGAAATATTTAGTAACTATTTACCATGTTCCAGGCACTTTGCTAAGTGTAGAGGATATTAGGAAAGGCAAAAATGTGAACCTAGCCCTCAGGTATTTTATATTCTAATGGGAGAGATAACAGATAAAAAATAAATACAGGAAAGGATATTCATTGTAAAAAGAAAGTAATCTCAAAAGAAAAGCACTATCAGTGGGAAGATAGCAGCAATATACCCAAATTGCTCATGGGTGGCAAAGCCATGTCAGTGATAGGAGATAAAAAAGAATTCCAGAAAATTGCGTAAAGAGAATTTTAAGAGCTCTGAAAAGTAGACATTGCCTACTGCAGCAACAAACACCCCTAGCTGATGTATAATAATTAACAGGACAGGAGTAGAAATTATATATAGCCACTGGGAGCTATTAGGGTAACTAATGGTGACAAGTCTCATAAAAGAATGCCAAGACTTAGATTTCATATATATCGTGTGTAGTAAAGACTAAAGCTCAGCTGTCTCAGAAGCACCATAAACCTTGCCACCCATATCAACACCATCTTCAAATAGGGAAAATCTTTTAGAGAAGTAAAAAAATAAGTAATCTTTGACTTCTTCCCACATAAGCTGTTTGGTTTTCAGCACTTGTAGTGGTGTTAGAAAAGAAAAGTCAGTCATGCTTCTGTACTACTTTAATTTCTCACTGACCTATGAAACAATGACTTAATGACTTCACCTAATTTTCCTTTTTTTTTTTTTAACTTGAGAATTAGTGGAGATTTTGGGTATGAATATCAGGACAGTATCAATAAGCACATATCTTAGAATCAGAGTAGGAGGGTGTAAGTCACAAGGCCAGCATTTAGCTATATGATCTCATACAATCCATTAAATCTATTTGTGCCTCAGTTTCCTTTTTAGTAAATATATGATTATAATGCCACCTTATTTCAAAAAGAAGCTTGGAGTAGCTAAATAGTAAGGCACTACATAAATGTTGGTTATTATTTCATTATACATTGTCTTATTTACCAAAATTATAAAGAATACAGTGTTTTTTAAGACCACTATGGTTAGACTATAGCAGCTCCTGGAGAACCAGGAGGTGGTAGTGGTCATCCAGAAGCCTAGTGTTGGAATCTTCTGTGGTTCCTTTCCAAGAGTGAACCAGGCTATGCAAAGGAGGAAAGCTTTTTTGAAATATCATTAGGAAACAAATGACAAAATTACAAAAAGATTAAATTCACTTTTGGCTTACATTCTAGAATTGCAGTGTCATAGACATGCTGAAATCCAATTAAAATTATCACAAATATCCTAATTTAAATGTATTTATTTAATACCTACAACAAGTGAGGCACTGTGCTAGGGATATGAAAACTAAAATCAATAGTCACTGACCTCAAGTAGTTTAAATTCTATAGTTGGTGAGGGGAAACAATGCATCACAAATGTAAGAAAATATGTTATTTTATGGGCAAAAAATACATTTATATATGATTTATAATACATCATTTGCATAAAATTAATTATTTGCATATACACAGCACACATCTACCTCCCAAGGTTGTTATGAGGATCAAATGATAAAATGAAATATTATTTCTAAAGTATTTTTTAAAAAATTAAAGCACTATATCAATGGTTATTTTTATCAGTAGCTATTATTATAGGAGATTAATTGACACACCCTTGCAAAGATGTCCAGGAATGGAAGGGAGGAGGGGAAAAAGGAGATTAGATTCTGGTCCTTGATGCTTGACAGCTCACAGGACAGTGAGGTAGATTGAAGCTGGTGCTAGTTGTAATGAGCAGCTAAAGGAATCATCATCAAAGGATGAGGAGGATGAATAAACCTATTAAAAAACTGATTGGCACTTCCTTTCGATTACTCCTCCAAGAGTAAATATTTAGATATAGGGTAAGGTGGAAGGAGGATGTGTGGAGTGTAATGCAGTTGAATTTGGTGTGGCTACATATGGTGAACTCTCACTACTCAGGAGAACAGGAATTCTAATGTCAGCGATGTGTTTATTTAACCATAAGAAGAAATGAGATAGAAATTTTGTATTTCAATCTTTATTCAAAATAAAAGTATCTTTTTTTGGGGGGGGAAATCCTTTAAAATGTAACTAGCATAAAGGCTAATGCACAAAAGGACATATATATATATATATATATATATATATATATATATATATATAATTTTAATAAAAAATTTTTCTAATAAATAAATGTAAATCTGTTTACCAAAAATGCATTTATTATTGCCCAGGAAATAAATCAGTATATACATTCCAGTGTCTGGAAAGATAACATTTTAAGCAAAATACCCTATGATCTCCCCTGAGACAGGCATACAGCCTTGACAGCTTACAAGATATCTATGTAAGTATGGATTCTCCCACACTCCAGACTCTGAAACCAAAATGGAAAATGAAATTAAATTAAAAAAAAAAAATCTGAGAAATACCAAACACATCATTTTGAAACATGAAAGTTTGACATCCCAAGAGATATTTTTACATTCATTTTCAATTAGTAGATCTGTAAAAACATAAACAGTTTTCATGGAAGGTCAGAATTTGTAGACTAGTAAGGCTAATGAGGGATGTAGAGTCAAGTTTTCACAGGGTACATGGAAAACACCTGTGGATGACTTTTCCCCATTATATCACAGAAGCACATCTATGAAGCAAAACAAAATAAAACATGATCATTTATGCAAGGTGAAATCCCTACGGGTTATTAAGGCAGAGTTGAATTGCTGCTGTAATGGTGCTGAGTCTTATCATAGTATAATAGATTTAAAACTGTAAGAGATCATTTAGTTCGCTATGTCAAACTCTCTCATTTTATTGCCTCATTTTAGATAAGGAAATCAAGGAAGAGAGTTTGTGACTTTCCCAGAGTCACATAATTGGTAAGTGTTTAAGGTGAGATTTGAACCCAGGATTTATTGACACTCTCCCCTCCCCCCAACTCAGTACTCTATTCACCAGTATCATTGATAGCTTATAAATTATTTCTTTGTATTTTTTTCCAGACCTGTAATTTCTTCACTGTGGGAAAATCCCACTGTGATAATTCCATTTAGATTTGAAGATCATTCACTTTTCTGTAACTTAGAGACTTAGAGAGTCATCTGGGCACTCAAAGGCTAAGTAACTTGCCAAAGGTTTCATAGATAATATGTGTCAGAGGGAGAGTTTGAATCCAGGTTTTTCTGACTCCAAAGACAGCACTATTACCACTCTGCCAAACTGATTCTCTTATAATCTATGTTATATAGAAATATCATTTAATAATACAATAGAAAGTAATCCAATATAATTTAATACTAGAAAACATTGCAAGAGATCCAAAGACTTCTGGGGAATATAAGTGGTAAACATTATGTGGGATCTCTTTTAAAATTAAATTTTAAATCCCAGTAGGTTGGTGAAAGCAATGAATTTGGACTCAGATGATCTAAGTTCAATTTTTACCTCCACCAGTTGTTTCAAATGTGATCTTGGGTACATTAGTAAACTTCTTTAGAAATTCTTTAAAATGAGGAGATAGTATTGCATGGCCTCTAAGAACTATTTCATACTTAATTTCTTAATCACATAAGCCTCTGATAACCATAAAGGAAAGGATTGCCTTGTTTATTTTGGTGGAAATTATATAATTATTTACATATATTTTTGCAGGATATAGAACAATATTTAATACCTAGAAAACTTTTAATAAACCGTTACTAATTAATTGATTGATTTGGATTAACCTTAAGTCTACTGCTTTGTACTTAGGAAACATTCATAAATAATTGCTGAATAATTGTTGAAACTATTGATTTTGGGAACTTGAAGGAAAAAAAAAAAAGAAAAACCATACCTGTATGAGGTATATACATCACCCAAATATTCCAAATTCCGAATGGAAGTAATGTGAAATAAGACTCTGAAATGAGACTAGTAGCTCATCATGAAAGGTACACAGGAAGTGTTTTTGAAAGAGTGAAAGCAATACATAGAGACATAGCCCGTAAAAATGTGTGATGGGAACCAGAGGGAAAAGAATAATTGGTTTATGAATCATTACAAAAACATGGTTGATGGTGACCTGGATAAAACATATTGCTTTTTAGTCAGTCCTCATTTCCTTTAGCATTATTTATTCATTCAACAAGCATTTATTAAATGCCTAATACTTTTTAGGCAGGGTGATAAATACTCCAGGGGAAATAAAAATGAAAATGTAGTAAGAGAGGTGAAATGTACACAAATGCCATGTCTCCATGAAGAAGTCTGTAGGGAAAAGAAGAAGGTGAGAAGGGCACCAGTGTATTTATATTTAATTTGCATATTTCTGCAAAGATAAAGGTCTATCCTGAGGTGATTCTCAACTTAAAATAGTATTGTTATACTTATTATCGTCTTATGCATAAAAGTTAAACAACTAAGCTGAAACCTATTAAATTCCCTCCTTGAGTTGCAGCACGAGGTTTCTAAAGGGAGCCATGTCCTATCCTCACCATCAAAAATAAATAGTAATAAATAATAAAATTCTTATTTTAAAGAAAAATATTTGTTTTGTTCTATACCCAAATGACTAACTGCAACTCCTACCTTTATCATAGAATACACAAATATTATTTAGTACTCTTCTCATTAATTAAGCTAAAACTTGTGATAAAGGTAATAGTCATGTAATTGGCACTCAGACACTTACTTCCAGCTATACTGATAAAGGAAGTGAATTGAGTCATATTCAGTCCTAGTATAAAGGTGTGTACTGGCTTATGCTGAAGGGACTGTTTAAATCAACAATGGTGGCCTCAACAGAATCACAGCAGCTACATGCTCCATGATTACAGAAAACAAAGATTTTTATGCCAAAGACCTTGGTACCATCAACATCACACACTAATATGATTTTTGTTCATGTAATAGACTAATAGGTCTTTCCATCTACCCTATAGATGAACTTCCTATATATTCTGGCTCTTCTACTACAATATAAATTCACTGACAGCAGGGGCTGTCCTACTTTTTCTTTATATCCATAGAATTTTGCACAGTCTTTTGCATATGATAAGTAATTAATAAATGTTTTTATGTAGTCATTCATTCCATTCTTTCATAGACAGATCATACATATCCCTTTTCAGGACTTTATGGAATACAGTTTACAGCTCAGTGGTTCAGGGCTTAGATGGAGGTAAGGATACCTCATCTATCGTTAAGTACTTGACAGTAAGACTGAAGCATGAGTACAAACTAGAGTATGATGAGTCAGAGGATGGGGAAGAAAGGAGAAGCTGGGGTGGGAGGAAGATACACAAAAGCTCAAGCACTTGGCAGACTGCAGTAATCCTTCCCCATAATAAACTGAAGCAGCACTACTCAATGAGATTTCAACTCTCCTCTTCCCCAAGAATTATTTAGACAGAGGATATTTAGTGCAACAGGATCTTCTGATGCTGGTCATCTGGTGGGGGTTGTTCCAATGCAGGGATAAGACTCATTGTGTGCTATATTAGAATTAACATTAGAACTAGTGTCAAAGGATGCAGGCTTTTTTCCAAGCTCTGTCATTTATTACCAATGTAATCTTGAAAAAGTCACTTTCCTGCTCTGTGCATCAGTTTCTTCATCTGTAAAATGAAGCCACTGGATTAAATTATTTCCAAGGAATCTTTCAACTCTGAACTGATGATTTAGTTTGTTAATTAACTTGATGATGCAGCTACATGAGTTCATGAATCTCTCGTCTGAGAAGGTGGTCTTGTGAAGTGTTTCCCAGAGAATAAGAACTCCCGCAAGAATCCAACTAACTGGGGTGGCTAGGTGGTTCAGTGAATAGAGCATTGGCCCTGGATTCAGGAGAACCTGAGTTCAAATCCAGCCTCAGACACTTGACACACTTACTAGCCATGTGATCTTGGGCAAGTCACTTAACCCCAATTGCCTGCCTTCCCCCTACCAAAAAAAAAGCAGAGAGAGAGAGAGAGAGAATCTAAATAACTGAATCTGACTTTTAGGCCTCAGATGGGAGGATGAAGATGGAGACCTAGATTAAATTTGTAAGATTACTACAGGAAACATATGCTGACAACAAGTGACATCAGAATGTGATCCAAATCATGAGGATGATTATCTCTCTTAGAAGGAGAAAACATTTAAGAAAAATATAGGCAGTAGAAATTCTCAGTGTGTACCTATTGTGCCTATAAGAAGGGTAAAAGAAGAATACTGAGACATACTTCTAAATGAGCAAGTACCTACCTAATACACACATTCTACCATGTCATTCCCCTTCTCAATTACTTTAATAATCTACCTGCTATTAAAATACAAACTCTACAACTTGTTATTTATGTTGCTGTTGTTCAGAATTTCAGTTATGTTCAATTCTTTGTGATCCCATTTGGGATATTCTTAGCAAAGATAATGGAGAGATTCACCATATCCTTTTTCAGGTCATTTTACAGATGTGGAAACTGAGGCAAACAGAGTTAAATGACTTGGCCACGGGTCACATGGCTAGTCAATGCCTGAGATCATATTTGAACTCAGGTATTCTTGACTCCAGCTCTGACACTCTAACAACTGTGCCACCTAAACCTTCACAATTTGATTCTGGCCTGTCTGCCCAAGCTCATTTTATGTTCCTCTCCACCATGTACTTGGTGTTACAGTCAAGCTGTCCTCTGTTACCCAAAATATTCCTTCTCTTTCCCACCCTCCTTCTCTCTCCCAAATTATACACCTTTGAAGAAGTTGCCCATTATTATTTCTCAGCTCAATCTCTTGGAATTGCTGACTTTCTTCGGGATTCAGTTGCATTGCTACCTCCTATGGGAAGCCTTTTCTATCTCCCCCTAGCTATTAGTGGTGGGTACTTCCTCAGCAAACCATATAAACAAATACATACTATTTAGATATTATTTTCCCCCAGTAAAATACAAGCTGCTTAAGAGGAAGGACTATTTTTGGCCTTTTATCAAGAATATATATTTCCCATTTAAGTCACAGATGAAATAATGTGGTTGTGGATAAACTAACAGTTTCTCTTTGGGAGGGGGAGAAATAAATGTATCTCCATTCATATCATGGAACAAAACAATCTATAAGATTTGTATGCACTTTAATTTCTTTCCCCAACATCACCTTTTTGCTATTATCAAGGAAGTCCACTGAATCTCACTCACACCTCTTCAGTCTATTAAGAACATCCTAGGATTTGAGGGGCAGAGTCAAGATGGAGGTGTAGATGCAGGGTTATTCTGTGGCTCCCCCATAACCACCTGAAATACCTATAAAATATGACTCTAAACAAATTTTAGAGTTCCAGAACCCACAAAGTGACAGAGAAATAAAGTTCCCACTGAAGGCAGCCCGGCAGGCAGACAGGAAGGGTTCCTTGCAGCATACTGGGAGTCAAGCCCAGCCCCACGGTTTTAGCCCCAGGGCAGCATGACCAGCCCAGCTGGAGCATCCAGGAGAGAGGATCACTGGCAGCTGTGGCAGTTTCCAGAATTATCAATCCATAAATGCCAAAGACAAAGTGAAAGGTCAGTGGAACTCAGGTAAATTTGGGGGGCACAGAGTAGCTGGTCTGGCCCTCTGCCTCCAGAGCAAGAAGTGGTGGAAGCAGTGGCCCTGCAGCCACCTCCATGTGACTGGTTCAGAGCTCCCAGCTTGCGAATTGCAGGGGGTCCAAGAGAACATTCAGAGGCTAAGTACTCTTGCCTTAACCTGCCTGGATCTGGGGTTGTGGTCTTGGGTGCTGGTAATGGGGTGTGTGAACAGTGAGCCAAAGCTCATGAGGGCTGTACAGACAGTGGCCCCCTAACAGCTCTGGCAGCCGTGAAAACCCCAGTGATTTGAGACAAAGCTCTTCCCTCTGGAAGTGGGGTTCTACTGTGGCAAAGACCTCAAAAGTCAAGTAAATTGACTGGTAACATTAGAAGGTGAGGAAAGCAAGGCAAGCACAGCATTATAACTTTAGATTCCTTTTTTGGAGCCAAAAAGGATTAAAAGCATGGAAGAGGAGGAAGAAAACACAGTCAGAGCTCCTGCACAAAAAGCTTAAGAAGGATTTTGAAAACAAAATAAGAGAAGTGGAGGAAAAATTGGGAAGAGAAATGGGAATTATGCAAGAAAGTCATGAGAAGAGAGTATACAACCTGACTGAAGAAAGTAACACCTTAAAAAATACACTAACTAAAATGACAAAAGAGGCCCAAAAAGCCAATGAGGAGAAGAATGCCTTAAAAAACTGAATTTGCCAGGTGGAAAAAGAATCTCAAAAGCTCACTGAAGAGAATAATTCCTTCTGAATTAGTTTGGGGCAAATGGAAGCAAATGATTTTATGAGAAATCAAGATACTATTAAACAGATCTAAACAAATGAAAAAATAGAAGGCAATGTGAAATATCTCCTTGAAAAAACCACTGACATGGAAAATAGAT
>CM053588.1:157731245-157798789 GCA_028646515.1 Pseudochirops corinnae | reverse complement strand
TCTCCTCCCTCTCTTTGCTATGATCCTTCTTTTCCCCAAAGAAGGAATCTAGGGTTTGGGAGCTGTTCTTACTTTGCTTTTTATGCTTATTCTTACTCATCGTTGGTCAGTCTGTGATTTTTTTTTTTTTTTGGATCTCTGTGGGGCTCTGCTTCCAGAAGGGAAAGCTCTGTCCCAAATCGCTGGGGTCCTCCTGGCTGCTGTAGCTCTCGGGAAGGTGCTGGGTCCCTTTCCTACTTACTTCCAGATCACTGGATAATGAAGACTCCAGGACCGAAAGCCCAAGACAGGCGATCTAGATGCAGGCCGCTCAACGCGAGAGCACTGGCCTCTGAACAATTGCTTAGTCCCCCTGCTGTCTGCAGGGTGCAGGCGCGGAAGCTGCAATGCAGAGGCGGGTGCAAAACCTCTGCCTTTCACTTCCCGCCCTGGAGGCGTTTTGGCCAGACGGTTTTCTCCCTCAATTTTGCAATTTCCAATGACCTAGTTCTGAACACTGCTCGCAGCTGCTGCTAATCCGAGGCTCCTCCGCTCCTCCCATCCAGCCACCCCCGGGCCTCAGCCAGGGTTTCAGGCCAGGCTGGTTTTGGTTCGCAGTGCTGATATGGTTCCTTGTAGCCCAGGTGACTTTAGTGGAAAGTATATTTGTGTGCGTTTTGGAGTTCTAGGATTTGTTTAGAGTCATATTTTATGGGTATTTTGGGGTGGCTATGTGAGAGCTGTGATATGTTGCTGTTGCTATGCCACCATCTTGGGTCTGCCCCCCTCCATTTATTTTAGATTATCAAATTTATTGATAAATAATTGGGCAAAATAGCTCTTAAAATTTGTCCTGATAACTTCTTCATTGGTGGTGAATTCACCCCTTTCATTTTTGATATTGATAATTTGGTTTTCTTCTTTACTTTTTTAAATCAAATAAAATAATGATTTATCTATTTTATTTTTTTTTCTTAAAATGAAGCTTCTAATTTTATTGTTAATGCAATGGTTTTCTTTCAATTTTATTATTCTCTTTTTGGATTTTCAGGATTTGAAATTTGGTGTCTAAATGGAGATTTTTAGCTTGTTCTTTTACTAAGTTCTTTTTATTTGCATGATCAATTCATTGATCAGCTTTTTATTGATTTTATTGATGTAAGCAATTTAAAATAGAAATGTCCCCCTAAGGACTGTGTTGGTCACATCCCATAAATTTTAGTACATTTGTGTCATTGTTGTAATTTTCCTTAATGTAATTATTGTTTCTATGATTTCTTCTTTGATCCACTTATTTTTAACGATTGGATTATTCACTTTCCAGGTAATTTTTAATCCCTCTCTCCATTGCCCATTATTGAATATACTTTTTTGTTTACTGTTTCTGCTTTTCAGCATTTGGTTAAGGTCTTTGGGCTTAATACATGGTCAGTTTTTGTGTAGGTAACATGTACTGCTTTAAAAGAAATCTATATTCATTTCTATTCCTGTTACTTTTCTCTAAAAATCTATCATATCTAATCTTTTCAGAATTTTATTCACCTCTTTTTCTTCTTTTTTGGTAATTTTTTGGTTAGATTTATCTACTTCTGAGAGGGGAAAGTTGAGGTCTCCCTCTAGTATCATTTTATTATATATTTCCTCCTGTTACTCATTCAACTTCTTCAAAAATTTACATGTCATACCATTTGGTCCGTATATGTTTTGTATTGATATGCCTTCATTGTCTGTGGTAATCATTTCTATTCCCATTTAGTTTTCTCTAAAAATCTATCATATCTAATATTTCCCGAATTTTATTCACCTGTTTTTCTTCTTTTTTGGTAATTTTTTGGTTAGATTTATCTACTTCTGAAAGGGGAAAGTTGAGGTCTCCCTCTAATATCATTTTATTATATATTTCCTCCTGTAACTCATTCAACTTCTTCAAAAATTTACATGCTATATCATTTGGTCCATATATGTTTTGTATTGATATGCCTTCATTGTCTACGGTAATCTTTCAGAGAGATATAGTTTCTTTCTTTATCTCTTTCAAAAAGATTCATTTTTGCATTTGCTTTGTCGGAGATTAGGATTGCTACATCTTTTTTTTTTTCTCTGTTTTAGCTGAAGCATAATAGATTTTGCTCCAGCACCTTACCTTTACCCTATGTTTTGTTTCTCTACTTGAATTGTTTTTCTTGTAACAGCATATTGAAGGATTTTGGTTTTTAATCCATTCTGCTATCCTCTTCTGTTTTAGGAGAGAATTCATTCAATTCAGATTTATGCTTATGATAACTAACTGTGTATTTCCATTCACACTATTATTTTTTGTTTGTTTATAACCCTCCTTCTCTTATACCCCACCTGTTGCCTCTTTACAAGCAGTTTACTTCTGTTCACTGCCTTCTCCAATATGCCCTCCTTTTTATCAGTTCCTCTTCCCCCTTCTACTATCCTCATCATTTCTCAATTCCTTATAGGAAAAGATAGATTTCTATACCAAATTGGCACATATGCTATTCCCTCTTTGAGTCAGTTTTGATGAGAGTAATGTTTAAACTTTGCATACCACCTCCCATCTTTCCCTTCATTATAATAGCTCTTCTATCCTCTTTTATGTGAGATCATTTAACCCATGCAATCTCCACCCCTTTTTCTTCCAGTGTAATTTTCTTTCTCACCCATTTATTCTTTTTGAGGTATCATCCCATTAGTAATCTCATATCCACACTTTCTGTCTATATATACTCCCTCTTATTTGGACTTATAATAATGAGGTTGTTAAGAGTTACCTTGCTTGGGGCAGCTAGGTGGTGCAGTGAATAGAGCACCAGCCCTGAAGCAAGGAGGACCTGAGTTCAAATCTGTTCTCAGACACTTAACATTTACTAGCCATGTGATCTTGAGCAAGTGACTTAATCCCAATTGTCCTGCTTTCCCTTCCTCCAAAATTTTTTTTTAAAAAAGTTATCATGACGTATAGAAATATAAATAGTTTAACCTTATTAAATTTCTTATGTCTTCTCTTTCTTGTTTCTTTTCTTTCTTTTTTTTTTTCCCCTTTTTATGTTTCCTTTGGAAGTCTTTTTTTTTTTTAAATTCAGCTCTGATCTTTAAATTAGAAATGCTTGGAAGTCCTCTATTTCATTAAATATTAATTTTCCCCCTGAAAGATTATGTTCAGTTTTTCTAGGTAGGTGATGTAATTCTAACTCCTTTGCCTTCTGATATAATCATATTCTAAACCTGCTGGTTCTTTAATTTGGAAACTGCCAAATCCTGTGTATTCCTGATTATAGCTCCATGATATTTGAATTATCGTTTTTTGACTGCTTGCAATAATTTCTCCTTGATCTCTGAGCTCTGGAATTTGGCTATGATGTTCCTGAGAGTTTTCATTTTGGGATATCTTTCTGGCATTTATTCTGGACATCTATCAATTTCTATTTTTGCCCTCTGGTTCTAATATATCAGGGCAGTTTTGTTTGATAATTTCTTGAAAGATGTTTATGAGGCATTTTTTTCTTATCATGGCTTTCAAGTGGTCCAATAATTCTTATATTATCTCTCCTGGATCTATTTTCTAGGTTAGTTGTGAGAAATCTCACATTTCCTTTTATCTCTCAATTTTTAAAAAAAGTTTTCTTTATTGTATCTCAATGTGTCAGAGTCATTAGATTCCATTTCTTCAATTCTTATTTTTAAGGAATTACTTACTTCAGTTAGTTTTTATACTTCCTTTTCAATTTGGTCAATTCTACTTTTAAGTAATTATTTTCCTCAATAATTTTTTTTATATCTTTCCCCATATGCTTAACTCTTTTTTCCATGATTCTCTTACATTACTCTCATTTCTTTCCCCATTTTATCTTCTACTTCTCTAATTTGTTTTTTGAAATCCTTTTTTAAGCCCTCTCAGGAATTAATTTCTACCTGAAAACAAATTACATTTTTTTTGAAGTTTGACATCTAGCCATTTTGACACTATCACCATCTTTTAATTAAGAATTTGTGCCTTGATCCTCCCTCACACAATAGTAACTTCCTATAGTCAAGCATTTGTTTTTGTTTTCTTGCTTATTTTTTCTTCCTTTTTTTGTGACTTGAGGTTTTTATGTGAGAGTTGGGCTGTGGTCATACACTATCCCAACCTTTTTGTTTTGAGTCTCAGGGTCTCACTGCTGGTTTTCACTGGGTGTCTGGATTTAGCTGCTTTCTATCTCTACTGAGGGCTTCTCTACTGTTTTGTACTGGGGGATGGGGCCTCCCAATTTTTCTCCCCTGGTGTGGCCTGCTTCTGGGATAGGGTCTTGAGACTGGGTTTCTATGATAGCCATGTCTTCCTGGTGACTGGCCAAGGAGAAGACAGATTTTTGCTGATCTGCCCCAGGGGTGGGAGCCTGCTGTTGGGTGGCTATGGAAACATGATGTCTTTATTGGTAGACCACAGGGATAGGGCCCTGCTATTGACCAGCTCTGGGGAAGGGATTCACTACTAGGCAGCAATGGGGTCAGAATCTTCCTGGTAGCTTTTGGTAGGGGTGAGGTTGCTGGGTGAGGCCTTGCTGTGCTGCACGGAGCACGCATTTGTCTAGGGGGCTGATGGTTTGTTGGAGGGCAGTGGATCAGTTTGGTGGATTGTCCCAGGTTTGGAGCCTTCCCTCAGGCACACTACTGTGGCTGCTACTTTTGCTTTTGGACCTCATTCCCCTCCCACCCCAGTGAGACACATCTTTCCTGCTGGGCTGGTAAACTGCTTCTGTGCTCCTAGACAAATAGTGAGACAATTGGGGGATTTGGGAGTACTTCAGAGGGTTCCTTCTTCATAATGGCATCTTGGAACTGGAAGTCATTCTCATGAATTTTTACATTCTACTTTTATTGTACTTGTATACTAGATTTAGTCAGCATTATGTAGTAAATCAAAAGCCAGTTGTAAAGAGTGTCCATGGATCAAAAAGAAGCATTTAAGTGCTTACTATGATCCAGCCAGCTTGCTAAATTTTAGGAATATAAACAAAATAAAAAAGATAAGAGAGCCCCAACCAGGATTTTATATACTAATAGGGGAAGACAACAGATACATGCACGCATACACACACACACACACACACACACACACACACACACTCAAGCATGAAAAATGGGCGGGATGGCATTAAATTTGGTAGTCCATCTAGCAAAGGCCAAGAACACTTTCTCTGAAGAAAAATATTAAATGCACAAACAAAATTCTTAGGATTGCAGAGGAAGGTAATACTCCGATAAAGATTTCAATTCCCATCATTCAATTTTGAAGTTACCCAGGGAAGTTTGTAAATCTCTAGTTAAGAACCTTTGCCTTAGGTTTTTTTTTTTTTGGCATCCATGTGAATCATCTCCAGAGCTTCACCTAGAAATATTGCAGAGATAGAGAGTAGCTGATCAATTCTTGTTTAATTTTGTACAGATACCAACTTTGTTCTTCTCCTTAAACTAGCATTTGAAGTACTCTATAATTGGACTTCATATCCTTTATGAAATATTTTCTCCTTATTTCCCTGACACTATTCCTCCTGCCTCATCCATCACTAATCCCAACCCTCTGGTTTCATCTTCTTTCCTACTGTCATGGTATTGCTCTTATCTTTACTTATTTCTGAAATACTCTTCCTTCATTTCACATAATTAAATGTAATGCATGCTTCAAGAACCAACCTAGGTACTACCTCTTTTTGAACCTTCCTGTCCCTTTGAATCTGCAGATATCACCTTTTCTCTGAATTTTTATGTACTTAGCTTTTGCCACAAATTCTTTTGTTTGATTATATAACATAGTACTCTAAATATGCATCGTGTGGGTGTGTGTGTGTGCTTCAAATAGATGAAAAGTTTTCCTGGAATAAGGTTAGTATCTTCAAATTTCTTTTATCTTCCTTAGCACCTATTTCCATCATAGGTACACAATATATAGTAAATGAATTTGTGTTTATTTGACAACTCCAATAAGCCAAATCTTCTGAGTTAGGATCTATGATTAGATGGTGAGAAGTTGTTTTTATAATCTGAGAAGTTTCATCAATAAGTTTGATATTAATTACAAAGTCATATCCCTCTAGTGTTAATTTCCAAACTTTCCATTTCCTTACTTAAGTACCGACAGTGTCCTCATAATTTCTGTCAGATTAAGTCAAATAATATTTACATCATAGACATGAAATATGCTATTTCTTAGCCGTGCCCTGATTGTATACTTTTAAATTCATTCATTGAGGAAGATGGCTCAATTTCACATTATGCAGATTCAAACTAAATCTGACTGCTCTGCGTCAATTAAAATTAGAGCTGTTTTAGAATAGATGGTTCACCAGAGATTCAAATTCAGGCAAATGGAATCTCCTAGGATTCCTTTAGTAATGCAAGCTTGTTATTCCATTGAACTGTCACATTAAGATCATACTTTCAAAAATTGGGAATACAGGTATTATATTATGTTGCCATTCTCATCTATAAAACTAAGGAATTGGACTAAATGATCTCCAAGTTTCCTTGCAGAGCTAAAAGTCTTTTTCCCCTGTTACTAAACTACAAAGGAAAATCATGTTCCACTTTCAGTAGGGAAAAACAAGTGTCTCATATGCAAATTAAAGTGCTAAATTCAGGAAATAGTGATTGTTATTCATAAATTGCACATTGCAGAAGGTCTTTCACATATAGTACTTAATTCTCATAGCTCTTTGAGGTAAGATGCACAATAGTATGTCAATATGGCAGTAACCTCTAATTCCTTCAATGCAGGAATTCCCAGAACTTCACTTCACACTTTGTTGGGGGTAATAGACTATTTAAAGCTCTGTAGGTAATTACCAAAAAGTTTCCTGGGGCACAGAGAGATTACAGGACTCATCCATGACAATATAGCTAATGAATTACCAAGGCAGATTTTGAACCCAACTATTCTGTGAACCAGGCTCTGTATAAGGATGTGTTGCTCTGTATAAGGATTATTTCCATCTTAAATGATGCATATTCTGAGATTCAGAGAGGTTGAATTTAAACATTTAGTGTAAAATTTTAGCTAAGTTATTTGAATTTAAAGTCCCATGCTCTTTTTTACCACTGCCTCTGTATATATATGCAGCTAAATCAACCTGAAGAATAATGAGGATTTCTTGGTAATCCTTTTTTAGTTTCAAAAGCAGGTCAATATCCCTGTGTTTCAAATAATCAGAAACAGTACATTACTGGAATGAAGAAACACAAAGATAGGTAAGTGAAAAAATGGAATTGGGAAACTTTTTTTTTTTAAATAAACAAACATTCAGTGTCCTGTAAGAATTAATGAAATTCTAATGAGGAAGAGCTCCAGTGTGTGAATCCTGAAATAAGAAACTGACCTCAAGAATGCTTTTAATCATTTCCTATTATAAGGAATGTACACACTTGCATTTAAGGTGAAGTTTATGAGAAAATGCCTGAGAAGTTTATATGAGATGTCAAGTTAATCGTGCAACCTTGGCATTTTCTCACTTAATAAATGAAGTGAAGACTAACCTTGACAGCGTTGTAAGGATAATATTTTTTCAAGTATGAAATGTTCCTGATCAATTTCTGCAAAAGGATATAAATGATCCTATTTTCCTTAATAACTGAATACTCAGTTTTTCTTTGAATCACATTCCACTGATGTTGCAACATAATATGAATGGTTGATAACTTGAATTCCACTTGTCCTTGAGTTTGATATCTTCCAGGACTATTACTCAGAAGAAAAGATTGTGTAATATTTTGTTTGTTTTTTTTTCTTCAGCATTTAAAAAAAAAATCTTTCATGTAGTTCCACAATAGGAAGATCAAGTTATCTGTCCCTGATTTGTTTTCAATGGTGAACACTTGAAATTTAAAATAGTAATTCATTTAAAAACATTTATGCAAATTATTTTTATTACTTTCTTTGTCCTTTCTTTGCAATGTGGACATTGCTAGGAATAGACACAGCTACTGTTTGAAAGAAAACTGTAAGTTCAACAATTCAATTCAATTCAACAAACTCTAGCTTTGTGTGAGATACAGTGCTAGGAATTCATATTACAAAGTCAAAAATGAAAAGAAAAATCCCTGTCTGCAGAGCTCTTCTTCTACTAAAGAGATAGAGTATTTCCAAATTTGAGCAAATGCAAAGTACATACAAAACAATGAATGGCAATTTAAAGAAAAAGACTGTTTGACAATGGGACAAGGACAGTAGGTTATAAGGAAAGGACATGGTTGAACTGTACTTGAAGTGATGGTATGGATTCTATAGTGCAAAATAAAGAGGGAGTGCTTTCCAAATGCAGACATAGAGCTGGAAGGGAACTTGTGGGTTGTTTAGGCTAAACTCTCTGCATCCGCTCCCTATTTTATGGATGGGAAACTTGTTCACAATCATACTGGTAGTAAAAGTTAGAGGATAGATTGAGCCCAGGTTGACTCGAGAGCTAGTCCTTTTTTTCACTGTGTCAATTGTCTCTGGAATAATGTGAAATAAGAATTAGATGTAATGTGACTGTGCAAAAATTTTTATTACATGTTCAAAGAGGTTTATATTAATAGATTTGTAGGAGAGATTTAAGAAACATATAAAAGTAATCAAAATACCCTCTTTGTCTGTCTTCCTTTATCCAAATGGAATGTTCTTTAGTAACACATTTGTAGAGGAGATTTAGGAAAACTTTAAAATACTAGAAAGCATTCTTCTCTCTAGTCTATTTTTCTTTTATTTAAATAGATTCTTCTTTAGTAACAGATTTAGGAAAATTCTAAAATACTTGAAAGTATTCCTCTCTCTGGTCTCTTTTTCCTTTATTCAAATGGACTCTTTTTTAGTAACAGATTTAGGAGGGAGAGTTTTAGGGAAATTTTGAAATACTTAAAAATATTACTTTCTCTAACTTATTTTCTCCATTATTCAAATGGACTCTTCTTTAGTAATTGTTTCAGAAATTTCATTTTTAATTTGTCATTCAGAAAATAATTATTTCTTGATTAATTTTCTTTTTATTTGCTCCCAGTAATTATTTAATTTTACCTTTAATTCTTTTACTAATCTGCTTGTTTCTTTTTCTAGCTATTTAAAAACATTCCATCTATTAGGTTATTCTATGGTGAAAAGGAGAGGAGACTGAATATAGAATATTAACCTACAACCTGATCACCATTACCATAGCTACTCAGCATAAGGCATATGCTATCTTACACATGTAGCTACAGTAATATGACAGAGTAGCTGTAAAATCAATTCAGGCAGATTAGCATCATGTTAGACTTCTGGGCAGAGTCCACAAGAATATTGGAATATTGTTGCTACCTCCATATGTATCTGGACTACTTTACAATTAACCGTACAGTCTTCTTGAGAAGGTTAAACTTAGTGGACATGAGGAAAAGTTGGGGACCAAAAAATGAAATATGAGAATTACATTCATTTTCTTAAGTATTTAAGAATGCCTGTATTTCTTCCAGTTTTTTTTTCTTTGTTGTTCTGGACCTTTGGAAACTCTCATGAAATTTCTTGACAGTGGTGCAGATTCACAACTTGCATGTTACTTGGAGACTGAGAATATTAACTGGAACAATTATAGATCAGATAATGGATGAACAAATATGTCTTAAGTATTTACTATGTGACAATACTGAACTAAGCCCTGGGCAAACAAAGAAAGACAAAAACATCATCCTTGCCCTCATAAGGTTCAAATTTTAATAGTGGAGCCCACTTGCAAAAAAAAAATGTACTTTGACACTACACATTGTAAATGGAAGGTAATCATAGAGAATAGATCTTAGCAGTGAAGGCACTGAAAAATGCCTTCTGATGAATTTGGGGTTTGAGTTGACTCTTGTAACAATGTAGGGAAGTCAGAAGGTGGAAGTGAAGAAGAAAAGCATCTCAGAACTGAAGGATACTGAATAAAAAGGCACAAATATGGGAGATGGAGTGTTGTGGGTGAGGAAGAGCAAGGAGACCGGTGTTATGACCTCTAAAAGAGTTGAGTGTAAGAAGAATGTAGAAGTAGAAAGGCACTAGACTGTAAAGGTGTTTAATTGTTTAACTGGCATTAGTATTTTCTATATAATCTTATAAATGATAGTGAGCTATAAAAGTTTTTTTTAAGTTGAATTAAAATACTTCACTTAAGGAGATTATATTAAATTTACCTTATAAATTATGCAAATGGCTATTGGAATCAAATAATATTGTATCATACTTGTATCATGTGTCACCAAATGTTGCCAAAGATGCAGCTATAATGTCACATGGCAATTTTGTGGGATACATTCTATGTGTCCTGGAAAGCTGAAGGAATTTAACTGCTTTACTAATTACTATACCTTGTTTCAATGCAAAGTCAATAAATGAAAATGCATTTTGACATAACATGAAATGATTAATTAAAACAAATAACCGCAATGGAAAATTAAAATCTGTATAAGAATTGATACAATTAACTATAACAAGGCCTTAGAGCTATTGTAGTTTGTTATATAAATGTATGTGATAATGGTAATTTCTAAAGCTATATTATTTATTCTATAGTTTATAATAACACCCTTAATAAAAAGTCATTCGGGGCCTTCAAATGGAGTATTACAACACCCTCCATAAAATGAGTAAGAAATATCTTATAGCCACTCCATGTACATTTTCACAAAAGATATTAAAAAAACTTTAAAATTATAAACATACCACTCAGATTATTATTATGTAACCAGCTCTTTTACTTAAAGTAGCAATTTTATATAGATATAACTTCCTGTACCTATCTTCTTGGAAATATTTCTAGATGGGTAAAAAGAAATCATTGGCTTTCTATTTGGAAAAGATCTTAGATGTAGTCCAATCCAATGCCAGATGGGAAACAATTTAACCAAGATCACACAGAGAAACACAATTATGAAAACCAAGCTTCAAGACAGACTCGCAAGGTACAAAGCCACCATTCTTACTATTCCTACATGCTATCTCCCAAATTGCAGTTTCTTGTCTTTTGTTAACAGTTTTTGCTTCTTGTTTACTTGCAAATGATTATATAGTAGAACTTGTAATAAAATTTATTTTGAATAAAGTTGCTCAAATACACTTTGATTTTGCCAGATTTGTTGCATGTTCTATTGTTGTCAAGTTATCTATAGTATATATGCATATATGCTATATAACTGAACAAATATAGCATTTAATGAAGAATTAAAGAAGAAAGGAGAACATGGAGTAGTTAATAGAGAGGTGACCTAGAAATTAAGTAGGTGAGATTTAGGTCTCAACCCTGACACATATAGTATTATGCACCTGGGAATTCTCTCCACTGATTAGATAACATACCTCATATCCTTCACATAAGTTTTGTGCAATTAGTATTATGTGACATAGAGTAAAATAAGAGATATAAGGACAGTATCTATGACTCCTTAGAGTAATTGAACAGTTCGCTTAAAGGAAGTTTATCTCTGAATAGCTGGAAAAACAGTAATGGTCCCATATGAGACATGAAACAATGCCCAATACACTTGGCAGGGGGGCAGGGGACTATTGAATAAGAACGTCATCTGCATTGTTAGATGTTTTCCCTGTAACCCTTCTTTTTCTTTGCTATTTTTCCCTTGATTCATTTTAGTGTTCCCTTTCAAGGGGGAGGAAAGAGGATGAATATTTTCACACATGAATGATAAATAAATTAGTAACACTTTAAAAAATCTCATTTGAAGAAAATAAAGAAATTTAAAAGATCGTAGGACCTAGGTGCAGAACCTCCAGCTTACACATACTATCTTCAATTGATAATTGTATTATATTCTCAAAAGATCAATCATAAGTTTTTTATTTGGACCTCAATATTCATTTTCCCCCCAAATTAATGTTATCCTTTGAGACTGGATCCCCAGGCTTGGCCACAGATACCTGGTTAGTTCATATTGAATCGGAAATATCATTTAGTAGGAATGATAGTATAAGAACTAATCACCATTTACAACAGTTTTTACATGGGAAAGATAGACTCAGAGTTCCAAAGTCAGATGTCAATAATTCATTTTATTTCCAACCAGTCCTGATCACTGCTTTTGGCAGACCAATTACCTGAGGTAGGAGCCTCAGAAGTAAGGATAGGCATAGCACTTATAAGGGGTAAGATCAGAATGACCAATGGATAGGCAGAGGGCAAGAGCAACTATTGAGGTCTGAGTATACCTTTCAGTATAAATACCAAGGAATTTTTCTTTGGCCTTTTAGTCTGCTTATTATGCCTCTTCTTTTTTTTTTTCTAAAAGCCCCCCAAGTATTTTTGTCTATTTCATTTTCTAGGTATACCACCTATATAGAGAAAATGGAGTCAATCAATCAAATACCAAGTATTTATGTGACTAGTTACTGTGCTAAATTAAAATGTCAAAATAAAAAAAAAATGCCATCAAGTAAGTTACATTCTATTGGGGAAGACATGTGTATGTAAAAGTATATGCAAAATATTTACAAAAATACACATGATAATTGTGGAGGACAGAAATTCTCAACTGTGAGGCTAAGGAATGAGTTCCTATAGAAATGATATTTTATGGTGACCTTTTCAGTAAAGAAAGGATTAATTTTAAGTATTAGAGGTCAGGAGGAAAGTGATTTGCCTTGAGGGAAAGCTAGCTTAAAGTCTCAGAAAAAATAAATGAAGTACTATTTGTGAAGAAAAGCAAGAAAACTACTTCAGCTAGATTATAATCAATGTGAAGGAATATAATGCACAAAAGATTTAAAAAGTAGGACTGGAGTCAGGTTATGAAGGATTTCAAATGCAAGCAAAGAAATTTGTATTTCACTCTAGGGGTATTAAAGAATCCCTGGAATTTATTTAGTGAAATGATCAGACCTGAGATTTAGAAAAATCGCTTTGTGAGCTGGATAGAGCATGGATTGATGATGGGAGATATTTGAGGCAGTGAGGCCATTTAGGAGGCTTTTACAATAATAAGAGTGAAAGGTCATGATAATCTTAATCATAATTTGGGCATGTGAATAGAGAGAAGGCAATGGATGCAAAAAATGATATAGTGGTAGAAATGCCAATACTTGGAGGCAATCAATTTGATAAATGGGTGAGGGAGAGCAAAGACATTGAGGCTATAACCTGGGTAACTGAAAGGATAATGATGCCCTTAGAAGAAATAGGAAAGTTGAGGAGTAGTGTTACCTCCATTTTTCTACTTAAGAGTGTCTGTATGAGTTATTCTAAGATGTTTTGTTTGCTTTCTTCCAACCAAAATGGAAAGAGACAAAATAATCAAGGGATTGTTCTTTTTATCCTCTTCCTTCCTCTGCTCTCATCACCCCCTTTTTTGGCTCTTTTGGAGGGGGGAAGTCAGAGCAGTTGGTGTTAAGTGACTTGCCCAAGGTCACATGGCTCATAACTGTTAAGTGTCTGAGGCCAGATTTTGAATTCAGGTCCTGCTGACAGTAGGGCTGGTGTTCTATTCACTGTGCCACCTAGCTGCATCCCCATTATTCCTTTTTAAATTATATACTAATCAAAAGACTGACATGCACATTAATTGTCTCTAGCAAAGTTTTATTTGACAGACTGACCAATGAGAAGATATGTAATTTCAAAGGCAAAGTAATTTATCTGAAATAAAGATAAAGTAAACAACAAATAGTTAAATAAGACATGAGTCTTCTCAAAACCCTAACATCCCCAGATGGTTTTCTCCTCCCTGCACCTGTCTTCTGGTGGGTGTGGGTGATTGTAGGAGGAATAGAAACTGTTGGACCTGATTGCAAATTACACATTACAGAAGAAATTGTATAGAACATATCATTTAGAGTTTGGGACATATTAACTAGTTAAGGTTTTTTCTTCTGAAAATTACATACCTAATGTGACATCCAAATGATCTTCTAACACAGTGGTTCTCAACCTGTGGGTTATGTTCAATTTGTAATAATGAAAATACATCTTGCATATCAGATCTTTACATTATGATTCATAACAGTAGCAAAATTACAGCTATGAAGTAAGCAACGAAAATAATTTTATGGTTGGGGGTCACCACAACATGAGGAACTGTACTAAAGGGTCGTGCCATTAGGAAGGTTGAGAACCACTGTTCTAAAAAGTATACCTCTGTGTGTGTGTGTGTGTGCCTTTGTGTCTTTTTTTTCCTGTCTCCTAAAATAGATTATTTGCATTCATGTAGAGGTTCTTTTCATACCATTGTGAGCTTGAAAAATTATCTTTTTTTTTTTTTCTCTGGACCTCAGTTTGCTTGGTTGGGTTAGGGAAGGCAAAGGATGAGCATCCTAAGTCAGTGTGCTTTCTATCAATTGAAGGGAAGGGAAAGGAGAATAAAGAATGGGGAAGCCCAGTAGGAGTATCTGGGAATCTGCCCAAGTAGTTGGGGAATGATTTGCTGGGTAGTCATGGAAACAATGAACATAAACTTAGACAGACTTCAAGAGATAATAGAGGATAGAATGGACTGGTGTGCTGTAGTCTATGGGGGTCATGGAGAGTTGGCATCACTGAACAATCCAACAACAACATTCCTAAATTAATTGGGTAAGAGTGACTTATTATTCTTTCCTTGAATCAAAGTTTGAGTTGGCCACGTGTTTTAGACTACCAGTTTGAGTTTTTATGTTAGCCATGTTAGTCTTCAGAATTACAGTACTTAAAGCATATTTAACTTACATAGCTACATAAAGCACAATAGACCAAAAAAAATCTCACCCCTCCTCACCTTTTCTTCCCTTTGTTTCTATATGAAATGAATGAAGAAAAATGCAAGATGAATCTGTTCAACCTTTTTGTACCATGATCATTTTTTTACTAATTGGGACATAATTTATTTTTATTTTCATAACCACCAGAATATCTTCTCTCTTCAGTAAAGGTCTGATAGAATTGAAATTAGCATGATGCTTATTTTTTTCATATATGACCTAGAAGTTTACATTTTAAGGAAATATTGCTAATTTCTTTATGCTGTAAAACACTTCTCCCAGGTTCAGCTCTGCTGAAATCACTAGTTGCCCATATATTCAGGAGACTCATGTAAAGGTCAGATTTTCTCTTCAATTCAGCTCTAGAAGTCGCATATTACTATGATGATTTATAACTCTCAAATTCCGTATTCTTGAAGTAACAAGTACATCTTACTTATCATTAACTGTATTCAATGTTATAGGACTTTTGCCAGTGATACTTTTAATCATTTATGGAGTACCACCAAGAATAGATTCTCTTTCTGAGTTCACATATATTTTAAGAGATGTTATTGTATATGATCACAATAAATATATTTTTAGATATAATTTCTGTGACACACATCAGACTTTAGATATATACATATTATTCTATTCTTTACATATTGATCATTGGATTTTGTTAATTAGCTGACGGTACTCACACTGGCAGGTGCTTTTCATAAACACATTGAATTTCAATATGTTGTACAAGTTTCTTCCTTAGAAAATTATGATTTTAAAATAAATAGTAAATTTGAGACTCAGTAAATTTGAGACTCAGTTTTATGTAATTTTGAAGCAATGGTGGTTCACAATGGAAAAGTATCAACAACTATAATTATTGAAATTAAGCAGTTCGTGTCATATCCATATATAAAAGGTGACTGGTTCCTTGGACTATGGCAGAAAGTATTTAGAAAATTTCACTATACAATGTAATGGTTGTGTAAAATAAGAACAGATGGAAAGATAGGCAGTAAATAATTTTTTTTTTTATTTTCAATAACTAAATACATTCTTACAATGGCATGATTATCGATCTATTCTCAGTAACGCTTATGTTAAAAACTTCCAAACACAAGATTTTCTCTGGCTTTTCTATGAAGGCCAGATGCATTTATAAACATTATGGAAGATTTGTATTTTTTTGTACCATGAATATAAGTGATTGACAGCTAAATTATCACATTTAAAAAATAAGGGTCAAATATCTCTTAAGCAAAGACAATTTCTTCAAGATTTAATGGCAAAATAACATAAAAAGCTTGCAAAAACATTGATAATTATGAATTTTATTCATTTTTCCCATTAGCTACTGGAGCCAAAAATAGGTTGACAGGTTGGACACAGATGTATGCTTCCTAATTCTATGTGGATGGGTCTGTGTGAACTTCTGTTGGTGTAGTTTGTATGCAATCATTTCCATAGTTAAATTGTCAACCTAGTTTTATTTTTTTTGACTGGTTAAAACAAGTTCATTAAGATAACTCCAAAACTGAAATATCATAGCCTCATTTATTGTACTAATTGGTATATATTATGTGGTTAATATTCATGTTATATAGAAAGAATAAACTATCTATTGCTATACAGCTAGTTCTTAAGGATACTACATACACTTTCTATATTAATTTGTCATTCATCACTCAACTCAGGAAAACTGAGCCAAGATTTGGTAAACATCAAATCCCTATCTAGTTTCACTCAACCATGACTTCTATATTGAACATTTTGTAATCCATTCCATGCTATGCTGCTGTCAAGAGTCTGAAGTGCTTAAGAAAATATCTAGGTCAAATCAAATAGCAAAAGAACATGAATTTTTAGGTCTTTTGTCACCTGATATCTGTATACCTGTTTTTGGCACCTGAAAAAAAATAAGTGATACTAACTCCTGATGGGTAGTAAATCATATACAGCACATATAAGAAAATATTCCTTTAATTTTTATGATTTTGAACACTTTCTTTTACTACATTGCAGTCATTAGATTTGATTTGCATCATATCATCAGAAAATAAAATAAATCAAATTTGGATTATTGCATGCCTAGATTATGAATATTTATCTTTCTTTCTTTACTTGTGTATTTATTCTTTAAGCAAGAATTCATTGCATATCTTCTGTATATGCAGTATGATGAAATGTATTGTTTCATAATGAAAAAAAGAAATGCATTGTTTCACAGTTAAAAAGGAAAAACAAAACAGTTCAAGATAGCATACTGTTTTAAAGAAGATTTGGTGTTTGGAAGTGATTGTAGGTATTATCTTTATAGAGTGATTTAAGCTTTTTTTGTGCCATGAGGATTAATAATAGAAAACAGAAATTAATGGAGAAGGCATGAAATTGGTCATTGTGGCCAGGAATTACAAATATTTTGAATATTGAAGAGTATTTTCACCTCTTTATTAAGGGTGAGTATATATCATGTTGACATCTTGAAAATTCCAGAGATTAGTGTGGTATGTCAAACAGTTATGTAACATATTCACCAAATTTAGGCTTATATCAACAAGCTTTGACCGTGCAGTCCCAACTAAATAGGTGAGATAAAATGTACAAAAAAATAATAATAAAACACTAAAGAAAGCAAAATAGACACAGAGGGATAGCACTATGTAGTTGACACAGCTCTAGCTTTAATAAACTTGACAAGCGATCTGTTCAAGTGCATCCACAGATTCAAGTACCTCTATAGCTATGGATGTCATTTAACCTCCAAGTTTCTCTCTCATCTTTCAAAGGCTTTTCAATTATTAAAGAGTTGAGGGTCTGCATTCATGGGGTGAGTTCTATGCCCAGAGTTGTTCATTACATATACAAATCATCCAATGGGTCCTACAGCATGTGTGTGTGTGTGTGTGTGTGTATAATGTGCATTCATATTTATATGTGTATATGTGCATGTATGTATTTATATGTGTATATGTGCAATGTATGTATAATTTAATTTTTGTCTTTGCCAGAACTATTTCTAGAGCAGGGTTCAGCTACAAGACAGAGATACTTCCTAACAGGACTTGGAATCCAGGGGTATTTGTGTCTGGTAGCCGAACCCTGCTTCTGTAAAAGTTCATATATACAAATATGCATATGTATATTTATATGTATATATCAGCACAAGAAAAGTATCCTATTAACTGGGAGTATAAATGTTCATGGGAAATAGGAGAAAATGACTTACACATTATTTAGAATTACTAATATGATTTTTTTCCAGAAAGAATTAAGCTTGGTAAATCTTTGAAGCTTTTAATGGAAAAGAAAGAATAATTAGAATTTCTTTATCATATATTTATGTGTCCATTTTAACATAAAATGTTGAGTTCACATGTCAAAGTTAGCTACTAGTTTACTTTGAAACACATATGAATAAAAACTTTTGTAGAGTGAAGAAAATATTTATTATAAATTAGTTTCAAGAAATCCTTTTGGAATTCATTAGATTTTTTAAAGGGGAAATATAACCTGAAGCAAATTTATGTTCGAAATACAAAAAAGCAAATTATTTTCCTTGATGAAAAAATATTTTCCACCCCCAAAGCATATAACAATACTAAAAATGATAAAAAAAAAACTGCTTTCCCTTAAGATAATTTGGTTGTTCCAATAAATAGAGTAATAGAAGGAATCCTACCCTAAACCCCACTTAATATGATGATTCTTTCTTTGTCTTTCTCTCCATGTATATTTATCTCTTCATTTCTGTCTCTGCCTCTTTCTCTCTGTGTGTGTCTGTCTCTGTGTGTATATGTTTCTGTCTGTCTCTGTGTCTCTTTCTTTTCTTCACCATTTTTAAGAAATATTCCTTCCAAAAAGTGGTACTCCTGAAAACAGGTACTAATTCACAACATGCACAGGCAGGCTTCACCACAGTGATCAACACTGCAAAATTGTAATTCTCAATGTTCAGAGTCAAAAAGGGGCCATTTGTGCTTTTTTTATTCACAATTTTTGGTGGCAGTTTAAAAAAGGGACAAGTAAAAAAAGCATCCAGTGTACTTTTAATGGTAGGAGAAAACTGATGAAAAGCATATGCAAGAACAGAGAGTTCTGATGCTCAAATCTTCCAAGCTCTTGGCAGTGTATGTGTCTTTAGAGGAAAAGAGACAGACAGACCTATATATCGGGGAATAGGCAGCAAAGCATCTGCTTCGAAAGCCGCCAAAGGGAGCCTTCTTCAAAGAAATGGAAGCATCACAGAGATAATCCCTGATTTAGTCTTTGACAGGTTGGCATCTCAGTATTCTCTCCTGTATGAGCTATTATGTGCTGACTTCAGCATGGGAGCACAGAAATTGGGGCATGACTGCACATTTCATTACAGTCTCTGCTTTCCCAAGCCCGATGACAATAACACTAACCTTTCTTTTCTTTTCTTTTTTTTTTTTACCCATACCTACAGTGTAATCTAAAAGCTGAACAAAAGATAATCAAGTTCTTTTATTAAATTATATATTTATGAACCAGAAAAAACTAGGACAAAGAAATGGTTGGGACAAACATAATGCTGGCTTTTTATCAATGAGAAAGTAGATGTGACTAGCCAGACAGTTACTTAGTTAAATTAGTTTTTTTTAAAGATGCATCACATTACCAAGCATATCCTTTTTCTTTCTTTTTTATCCAATAAGTATACAGTATGGATTTTCTTTTGTAGAAGATATACATTTTGTCATTAATTGAAAGCATAATTTGACTATTTAATGAACATATCACTTGCAATCATATATGATAGTTAATTATATAGTGTTTTACAAATATGATCACATTAGATCCCACACAAAGTCTTTTGGGAAGTAGGTGCTATTACTATCCATGTTTTACAGATGAAGAAACTAAGGCAGACAAAGTTTAAGTGACTTGCCCAGAATCACACAGCAGGTAAATATCTCAGGCTTCAAGTGCACTCAGTACTTCATGAGTCTGAATTCTAGGACTGGCACTCTATCTACTACACCAAACTGTTGCTCCAATTTAGATTTATTAATGGGAGAGACCTCAGATTTTCTCTAATTCAAGCACTTTTTTTTATAGATGAGAAAAACAAAGGTCAAATAAGTTAAACTATGCCCCAGGTCACTCAGGTTATGTCAGAGACAAGAATTAAACTGACATCATCTGGGTCCAAACCTAGAAAACTACGTTGGACACAGTTCAGAACATTTTGTCCAGTTCTAGGTGTCTGTCTGAGAGGGACCATTAGATCCTAGAATTGTGAGCTAGAGAGAACTTTAGTGTTCATGTTGTCTAATGCCTCCATTTTAAAGATAAGTGAAATTAAATGAATAAAAAAACAAGAGTGGCACAACAGGTGGTAATTAGTAGATTTTGGATTCAAATCTATGTTCTTGTCTTGCAAATCTAGTATTTCCTTTTCTGTTTTGTTTTTCCTCCACTATACAATTTTGACACTGTACTAGAGAGTCATAAATATAAATCATATATATAATTATTTATATGTATATATAATATATATTAATCATATCTGTATATATAAGTGATAAACATAAATCATATTACTATATAAATCATAAGATCATATCACCAAAGCTCTGGAGAAGGAAAGAACTTAAAAGGTCATTTTGTACAACTCCCTCATTTTACAGATGAGGAAACTGAGACCCAGGGAAATGAAGTTGTCTGTCCAAGGTCACACACATTCTAATAAACAAATATGAGATTCAATATACATATTCCTATAACAACTCCAATCATATTTCCTCTATGTTAGACTACCACATAACTAAAGGGTATCCATGAGTGTCTAGTGCCCTTATTTGAAAATAAGTGTAGTAAGATCTTGAGTGGTAAAGTGAATGTATTTACTCATAGTTAAGACAGTAAATCACAGAGTTAGCATTTCAATTCACATCCTCTGCTTTAAGATCGAGTGGGTTTTGCTGTTTTTTTTTTTTTCAGTCTATCACCCTTATACAAGAATGTATTCAGGATTTTGAAGCTCCTTCAAGCCATTTTATTATAAGGAAAATTATGGGAAGTATGAATGTTTAGCCTAAATATAGTAGACTAAGGAGGAAACAATAGTTGATTTCTGGTATATGAGCATCTTTTTTGTGGAAGAGAAAATAGACCTATCTGTGTTGATAGAGAAGGCAGAATTATAACCAATTAAAGGTATGTAAAACTAATTTTGGCTTAATATTACAAAAAATTTTATAATTACTGGAGTTGGTCAATAGTAGACTAGCTGCAGCAAAAATTAATGGGTCCCTTCTTCCTTGAAATATATGGGAATGGAATGAACACACCATTTAATTGATATCATATCAAAGAGGTTGCAGGACTTTCACAATGGATATTGATGTCCTGAAAATCTGGGTTAAAGATCCAACTGCACCACTCATTAGTCTTATTACACTGGACAACACACTTAATGTTGCTAAGATTCTGGCTGCTCCTCTATGTAACAAAGTAAATGATAAATAGAGGAGATAATAATCTAAGCATCTAGCCATTATTCTAGGCCTTGAGAAAGTACTTAAAATTTCACAAAATAGGCACATCTGTAGTGCTTTAAAAATGAATGACAGAGAAATAAGACCATATATGCCAAAATGTGTTACCATTAAATCATACTAAATCACCCACAAACATTTATGAAGCAAGAACCCAACATGCACACATTTTTACTTATGTCATCATTTCATAAGATTTAGAGCTGAATGGACTCTTAAACATCATATAATCCATCTCCCTACAAATGAAGAAAATGAGTCTTCCACCTGTCCACATTCATCTTGGTTTTTTCCTTTGGCTTTTATTTTCTTTTAGGAATAAATTCTTCAATGGATAATGTAAAAGTAAATTGTAGAATGGTATTGGTGAATGTTCATTTGCAGATATGAAAGATATTGATTACAGGACACTAGTAGCATAGAGAAACTAATAATACTAGGCATTTAATAAGAGCCTCACTTTGATATAAATAAAAATCAACCTCCTCCCTTCCCCCGTTCTGTAGTTATTTAGTATAGAACCAACTAGGTTCATATTCCTTTAAGAGGTATGGAGGTAGTTTCAGTGTCTTCAAAAGGCTAAATTTCCGTTTTTATGGATATATTTTTCTGGGATCTGAGGAAGGTTTGGTCTAATGAGGATTGAGATGGGATATATTTTTCTGTTCATCATAGAACGTATACTAGTTCCTACTCCAGTGTGCCATGGAAGTTAAATATATATGTGTGTGTACACACACACACACACACACACACACACACACACACACACACACACACACACATATATACATATGTATGTGCGTGTGTGTGTGTGTGTGTGTGTGTGTGCAATGCTATCTAGGCTTCATGGAAAATCAGAGAGTTCAGAGCGAAGGTGTTCAAGGTCTCTCTTGCTTTTGTTAGATTCTAGTTTTTGAGTAATGAACCATTGAGATAATTTATATACTTATGTGTGTGCATTTCTTATTGTTCAATCATTCAGTCATGTCTGACTTTTTGTGACCCCATGGACCATATCATGCCAATATTGCTCATTATTTTGTTGTTGTTTTGTTTGTTTGTTTTTGTTTTTTGGCAAAGATGCTGGAGCAGTTTGTTATTTCCTTCTCCAACAGACTGAGGCAAATAGAGGTAAAATACCTTGCCCAGGGTCATATACCAAGTAAGTGTTTGAGGCTAGTTGCAAATTCAGTTGTTCCTGACTCCAGACCCAGGGCTATCCTACTAAAACACGTAACTTCCTCCAGAGGTGTTAGAACTTAAAATTAAATATTTGTCTGATTCATAATATATTCCGGGTATTATACTTTTATCAGAGATATTCTCTGTAAATAGATAAGGGCCCCCAAAATTGAGAGAAGAGTATCCAAGAAGATAGGGAGTCACCAGTATTAAATGCTGAAGAGATCAAGAGGTTTGAATTTTGAATACATATTTTGACAATTAAGGAGTCATTGTTAAGTTAAAACAAGGGATTCCTAACTTAGGGTTTATTAACTCATTTTTACTTTTTATAAATAATTTGAAAACTATATTTCAATATAATTGGTTTTCATTATAGTACTATGCATTTCCTTTGATCCATTTTTCTTTTTTTTTTTTTTTTGCTGAGAAGAGATTCATATATTTTAACTGGTTGCTAAAGGGACTATCATGCACACATGCATATACATACACATATACCTATCCACACCCACATTAAGAACTCCTGATTTAGAGAAAGAAATTTCTCTAGAGCACAGTGTAAGTAACAATGCAGTATTCACAGCACTGATGCCAGCTGTAAATATGCCGGCATAGTTCTCAATTCCAAAATCTCTCCATTTAGAAGACAGAAGCAAAACATTTGTTCAGACACCATAAAAACAAATCCTAACACCAGAAAGTCAAAATCATCATAATAGCAAAGAAGTTAACATACCATAGAACAGCATGAAGGCACACCATCTTTTAGTCTTCCCACAAACCGACACTTACAAGCCTAGCTGTCTCCCTGGGTGAGTCCTCTCTCTCCTACCATCTACCCACTCTGACTCCCAGCTTCCTGTGGGCTCTGGACCACCCTTCAGCATACTCTTCCCATCACAGGCTCCATGTGATTACACTCAGCCTATTTGGGGGCAGGAAAGATCTACGCAGGGAAGCTCTTCAAATTTTCTTATTAACGGGCAGGGGAGATCTTCAAATTCCCATTAGCATTATGCATAGGAGTACATTAGTATTTACTGGTGGTAGTCATAATTAGCTGGGCTGAACCTGAAATCAGAAATGTACTGTATCTGGGTCCATACCTGAAGCCTTTTCAAGCCTGAGAGGAACTTCTAGACATAACAGTATACTTATATGTTATAATTCACCTTCATGCTATGGTGAAGCAGTTGACCTAGACTTGTAGATGATATATATGTGTGTATATTCATATTTATTTATGTATTTTAACTTTCAACTTTTTAATATATTTTTATATATTATTTCTTTTTGCATGGATTATTTTCTTTGTAACAACTCTTTAAAATCTTATCAAAAGGAATGCACTATTTCTTCTGATTTACAGTACTCATAGATGAAAAAGTTTCATACTTTGAAACAATGCTATCTTTCTTACACAGGTACATTTCTATAACTAAAAGCAAATCAGAATCTTGAAGCAATCTTCTAAGGAAACACAATTAATTGTCGAAACAAGGAACTCAGGCAGGGAGAACCCTACCCTATGCTCCTTAAATTAGTGGCCTCAATTTTGTGGTTAGGGATTTGGTTTTTCTTGTGTTTCAAGGTAAGGAGGTGTTTGCTCTGAGGGTCGGACTTTGACCCAAATTTGAAGGTCAAAAGAAATAAATAGCAGTTTTACAGGAAAACAAAATAAAACACTACTGTTTCCTGAGATTGTCTTTGAAAGTTAAATTATAAAATAATTTCTTACTGTAGTACAGCATTACATTACTCAGGAAGTACAAATAACATCCTGAATTACTTGAATGCGATGATGAAATATGAAATATTTCTTGTTTGAATATATCATGCCCTTTGAATTCCATAGTACTTCTGTTGATCTCAGGAAACCAGAGCTTGTCATGATTCTGTGTTTCCCAGATGTTGGTGAAAGGTTGTGTCTGAAGAAAATTAGGCCAAACATACCTACAAGTCTTTGAATACAGATATACTTTGGTCCGTAAAAGCATCTGCATTCACCTATTTTTAAATATGTTTAATATGTTCTCATTCATTACAAATTGGGGGTAGCTCTTTTCTAGAAAGAACATTCCCTAAGGAGGGAAAGACATTCTGAGAATTTCTGGAGGCAATGGCTTGAAACATTTTTTAAACTCCATCTTGACTTGAAATATTTATTTACATAGTTTATTTACATACAATATGACCAGCTTCTTCTAATTGAAAATTATTTCTTTCAGCATTTATTTAAATGGAATAGAAAAGTTATTTTTGTCCCTCTTGATATGTGAGTTTTTGCATTCCTAGCTCTTGATAGTAATTAATTCCTGTTTCAGAAAAAAAAAAATCTATATATAGTAAGGCACATTCAATCAATCACTAATTGTATAATTCTACTTGATGACATCTCCTCCCCACCCAGTATTTCCTTGGAGATGCAAATGTTTAAGTGTGAGCAAAAACTATTAGACTATATAGGCCCAATTGAATGGTGTCTTGATGCTGTCACCTGAGTTTATTAGTCTAAGTTCAAGATTAAATTAAAAACTCCTTAAAGGCATCTTTGCTTTTTCCACATCTTTTCTCCTTCCCTTGTAGCTGACATAGTATTTTTTGCATACAAATAAAATCTTCAATGCCTACTAAACTACGTATGAATGCATGAATGTATGTATGTGCACCTATGCACATATTGTGTGTGTATATACATGTGTGTATATATGTATGTGTATAAGTGTGTATATATATATATATATATATACATATATATATATATGAAACTTTTTTTGTGAGAGTTGTATGTATTAATCAAGTGAATGATTGAAGGAAGAAACTATGAAGATCATCTGATCTAAAATCGTAATTTTAACAATGAGTAAATAGAAACAGCGGAACTGAGTGACTTGCCTGATACCAGGTCAGTGGTAGAACAATATTTTTGACATTTTAAGGAATTAACATATGGGTCAATGCACACATAAATACACATTTCCAACAGACCAGTGATTTCATTGTTATAAGGAATTACTAATGAAGAAATTTCTCAGTTCAGATTGGTAAATACTGTCATATTTAGGATTTGAGAGCTGTCTGGGGCACTCACTTGACCAGGATCATCTAGTTAGTCGTTATTTGGGTGGGATTTGAAGATGTCTTCTCTTGCCTCTGAGATCAGTCATTCATTCATAATAACCTGATGCCCTTTTTTCACTTCTTCCAACAAAAATATACCCAGGTAGATAGTTGGCTCCATAGATTAAACTGTGTAGGTGTGTGTTTATTTTATTTATTATGGCACTTCTATCCTTATCTTGAATTCCATGTTCTAAAATTTACAGATTCAACTTTTCGTGTGTTTTTAATAAAGCATATCAGATTTAGAGAGACAATATGATGCAACAGTAGATAGAGAGTCAGCCTGAAGAGTCAGGAAAGCAGGAATTTGGGTCCTCACTCTGACATATGTACTGACTTTATGACCCTGGAAAATCACTTAGACTCGCAGTACTCCATACAACTCTCTAAAAGTACGAGATACAGAGAGGGATTCTGACTTGCATTGATGCAGGGACTTTCTTTATCTAGGAGTTTCCTATACCAATTAAATCACAGGCTCAGTTTCTTGTCCTATTCCTACATTAGATAGACATACAGATAGACTACATTGTATACTTTGTTTTGTGTTCCCAAAATGGGATATGAGATGAAAATGCAAATATTCATCCTTATGATATTTGACAAATGTTTAGAGAAGATAAGCTTCTCATGGACACAGACCCTTTCTCTCTCTCTCTCTCTCTGTCTCTCTCTGTCTGTCTGTCTGTCTCTGTCTCTTTCTCTCTGTCTCGCTCTGTCTCTGTCTCTGTCTCTCTCTGTCTCTGCCTCTCTCTGTCTGTCTGTCTCTGTCTCTCTCTCTCTGTCTCTCTGTCTCTCTCTCTGTCTGTCTCTCTCTCTGTCTGTCTCTCTCTCTGCTGTGTCTCTCTCTCTCTCTCAGCAGCTAGGTGGCACAGTGTTTACAGAATTGGAGTCAGGAAAAGCTGAGTTGATCCATGAATCCAACCTCAGACACTTGAGATGTGTTACCTCAGGCACATCACTTAACCTCACCCTCAGATTCCTCACTTAAAAATGGCCCCTACCTCATTGGATGGCACACAATGGGTGCTATATTAATATTATCTCCTATTATTTTCTTTCTTTCTCCCTTCATGCTTCCTTCCTTTCTTCCTTCCTCATTACCTCCTTTATCTTTTTTCTTCCTTTCTTTTCTTTCTTCCTTTCTCATTCTCTCTTTTCTCTTTGTCTCTTCTCTGTATCCACATTGATTAGCAGAATGCTTAACACTTAGAAGATACTTAATAAATTCATAGTTATTGACTGATTTATTGACTAAATTATCTAACATATGCTGATTTTGTATGGAGAAGATACAAAATTTAGATAAGACATGGCCCTGCTACTATAGAATTTCCAGTCTAGTTGGGGACTTTGTCTGAAACATAGATAAACAGAATTCACAGAATTATGTGATAAGTGCATTGGGGATGTTCAAAATACAATGCTTTGTGTTGTTTACAGTCTTTCACATTATGGCTCAGATAACATTTCTAGGCCTATTACACATCACTCTCCTTCGAACTTTCTATGTTCCAGCCAACCTGATCCATTTATTTTTCTTCATGCATGACATCCCATCTTTCATCTCCTTGTCTTTGCACAACTACTCTCTCATGCCTAAGTTAATAGGAACTCCCTCCTCACCTACACCTTTTTTCTAATTCCCAACTTCCTTCAAATTTCTTCGAAAAAACATTTCCTGCATTAAGACATCCTTACCACCAACATCCGTTGCCCTGCTCATCCCCACCCTCCCCGAGCTGTTCCTGTCTCTCATGTTCCAAAATGATCTTGTCTTGTGTTCAATTATACTTACACATCAGTACCTTCTCATATCCTCTCCAAACTCAGTAGAAAACAAGTTCCTTGAGTGTAGACACTGCTTTATTTTTAGATTTGTATCCTCAGGAACTAGCAATGTGTCTGGACTATAGGAAGCTTTTAAATGTTGGTGGACTATTTGATGGGTTTCATATACAGGGAGAAGGACTTGGCCTACTGGGTATATTAGGGTAAGCATTCTGAGGATAAAATAATTTCAGAAGAAGGCTAAATTAATGGAGGATGAATTTGTGAAAAAGGAAAGGGTGTTTGAGGTTCACCTTTGACCTTTTGAAGTTGACACATTAAAAGCAAAGCATGATACCCTACAGAACACTTGCTATCATTGTCGGTGATGGACTCCAAGCTGGATGAGTCTGATAAAATATGTACAGCTACATGATGAAAACTGGTACTTGCCCCTCTATGTAAACCATGAGATTTCCTTTAGGTCTCTACCAGCTCCTAAATTATAATGCAATATCCCTTAGCAAACTTATTGTGTGTTTTGTTATTTTAAAAATTCCTTATGTATATACTTTTGTGAGGAGAATATGAAAGTCAACATACAAATGCTGCTCAGGTTTAAAATCCTTTTTGAAAAATATCTTTCCTTTTAAAGAGCTGGTATTTCTAAGTTCATTTACTACTACTATCAATGCTATCCAGTATACATTAAAATTATGGTATGATTTTATTTCATTTCATAATCTAAGTTGAAAGTTGATTGTTGTTGCTTTTAAAGAGAAATCAAACTATGCATAAGATCACAGGATTTACATTTGGAAAGATCTTAAGAATCTTCTATTCTAACCCTCTTTTATTACAAATGAGGAAACTGAGATCCATAGTGATTCATTGACTCCCCAGGTAGTAGTAATGTTTCACATCTTACTACAAATACAGTGTTCACTTCACTAAATCACTTCGCACTCTCATATATTTAACTTTATTCTCTGCTTTTTATGAGAATTTGCTGGATAGTTAAAAAATATAGTAATTAATGTCAGCATCTAGGGTTTATAATAGTTTTCTCTGTGGTATTGACTAATGGTAAGTTCTTAGTTAGGATATACAGTTTTATGAACCTACATTTCTTAATTATGGGATTGGATGTAACTGTTTTATCTGTGGGTATGGTCCCCCATATTGTAGACATTGAATAATGCTAAGAGCATTGTGTTACTGTTATTATACATGGAAGAAAATATCCAATGATTCCCATTTTTTTTTTCCCAATGTGAGGGTTCCTTTCAAATGTGAAAGGAAGAAAGAAAGAAAGAGAAAGGAAAGAAGGAAGAATGGAAAGAAAGAAATACGGACTTCCTATATGAATATGATAATAGTTGTACTATTAGTATCCATTTTCAAAACCCTGACTGCATACCAATCCTTTGCTTTAACTACATTGCTCTGAGGATTCTATCAAAAACTTTGTCTCCCAACCAATTACCCCCACTTGTCAGGGAACAACATTCACTTACTCGTGGATTATCAGGGATAGGGAATGTCAGGCCTCAAGGCCCTTGTGGCCATCTAAGTCCTTAGGTGAGGCCTTTGGACTGGGTCTAAATTTCATGGAACAAATCCTTTTATTAAGGGGATTTGTTCAGTGAAGTTCAAATTTCGTAAGTGGGCTGCACTTAAGGGTCTCGAGGGCCACGTAGAGCCTCTGGTTCCCCCCTCCAGATTAGATGGGTGGGTTTTGTTTTATAGACAGTAGATAATCCTCTTTGTTTCTTTATTAGTCTTCACACTTACCCTCCTATAATAACTGACAAAGATTCTCTTATTTAAATGAGGAAAATGCTACAAGATATCCCAAAAGATCTCTATAAAATATATTTAAACAAATGTTGAAAATGGTTAATTGTTCTCAATTATTTAGAAGTTTTGAATCTCATCTTGTTTTATTTCTTTTTCTTATTCTCTGAGTTTTTCAGCTTAGTTTGAGATGTATTTTGTTGCTCAATGGGAAGTGCTTTAGGGAAGCCTAAGACAGAAATGACCTCTAATATCTTCTTTATATTAACGCTAAAAGATTTAATTTAGGAGGAAGTAGAAATCATGAAATGAAAATACTATGTACATCGCATCCTTCTTGTTCTTGTCCTAGAAAACTACCCATTGAACATATTTCTATGTGTGTATATATGTATGTTTACCTCTATGGGTGTGTGTATATGTACACAGAGAGGCAGAAAGTCAATGTATGTCTTGAAGGGTGTCAGGTTCAAGAAAAACTCTCATAGACAGAAAACAAATCTTCGTCTGGAGCCAAATTACCAGAATGCCTCTGTGGTTTGAAAGCTTGTTTTGGGAACTTCAGAAGGTTATTTAACTTTGATTCTCATGATTTCTTCTATTGGAAAATTCACACATTTTTTGTTAAAAAAAAAAAAAGGCAAAGTCATAGCCAGGCCCATGCATTTATTAGGAAAGTTGTTTTAATTCTATAGAAACAACAATTTTTCACTGATTTTCAATGACCTTCAATGATGAGGATTTATAAGACCTGTGTTATAGGTCTCATTTGACATTATATTTATGACTTTAAAGGGATTTTCCCTTTATAGTTTATGACATTTGTATGTCACTGTATATACATATAAGTATAATAAAGATACATAGATATTAAATTCCACCTTGACATTAAATAAAAATAAAGGGTATGATTAAAAGTTAGAATAAATTAAAGTTTGGAGGAATTGATCATATACCTTTTACAGAAACACAAGGAAATAGCTTCTCTTCCCCCCCCCCCATTTTCTTTGAGTGCAAAATCAAGTTAAAATAGTATATGTTAAGCCCAAGACTATTCAGTAGATGTCTTTTCAAATGGCTTACATAAAGATCTTGGAGAAATTCACAAGGGGTTTGAATATTTGTAGGAAAACCTGCCTAATGTCTTGAACAAAGGGCAAAGCAGCCTGGTACAAGAATGCCATCTATTGGCTTCTAAGGAGTGGCACTGACCATATCCAAATACAGACAATTTTGAATATTGCCTGAAGGTGCCCAAGATGGAGAATCTGAGAATAAGGATACTTTTTTCCCCATTATTCATATGTATTATCCTTTCACATGGCCTCATATATAAGAAGGACATATGCATACATACACATGAAATGACTCGTTAACCATTGCCATAAAACAGAATTTCCAAATGACTGCATGTTATTTTATACTTATATTTTGTACATGCTTCTTGTTGAGAAGTAGGCAAATCAGTGCAAACCTAAAGATTTCTTTTTTCCTTCCCATTGTTATCATTCAACAAATAATTTGAACACCAGCCTTGACATGCCTCAAGTAGCTTTGGAGGAAGGCCAACATCACTCATCCAAAAAATAATCTCTAAAATAATAGATACTGGATTTGCGAGTTACACATTAGCTTTAGTGTCTGAAAAGTATTTTTTTCTAAAAATTATTTATAACGCATAGATAAGTTTCTATTAGGGGAAATATGCCAATAAAGTACATGAAAATATATCTGTTTATTGGTTAAATGAGGATCAGAAAATTCTCACTATTGACTGAAATTAAAAAAAAAACAACCAACACTACATTGATTACTCTGAGAGGTGCGGTATCTCTTTTAAATAAACAGTGCTTTGATTTCGCTAGTATATGTATAGTATTAGTCTTGAGTGAAAAATTCTCCTTTTTATGAGGAAATACTTTCTCTTCAACTCTTGATCTCAGAGGTTTACCTATAGCACTGACTTACCCAGGGTCACATGGCCTCCCTATGTCAGAAGTGGACTTAAACTGACATGTTCTGGTTGCTGGAGTGTCTATATTCAGAATTCCATGGAACCTGTTAAAGTTCTAAGGAATAAATTAATACTTCCTTGAGAAAATGAATGCTTGAAAATTGATGCCCCATACAAAAAAAAAAAGATTTTCATGGAGCAATTATTTCCAAATATTCCTGTCTTGTGGAGCTAGCAAATGGGCAAAAGAATAATGATCTTCATACAATTAGATACCCTTCAGTGTGACCCAAACAACATGGAATAATTTATCAAATTACACACTTACAACTAATCTTTTTTACTTATCATATGCATATAATATTTATAAACTTTTACCACAAAGAAAAATATCTGAGCCAACAAAAGCCAGCATATTTGCTTTTTACACATAAGAAAATGGGTAAAGGTAGTGTACTACTCACCACAATCTCCCACCCATTTAATTTCTTTTTTTTTTTTTAAACTCAAGAATTAATTATTAAGGACTTATAATATACTAGGCATTATACTAGGCATTGGGGATACAAAGAATGACTCAGAAATGGTTCTCTGAAGAAACTCATACCCTAATAAGGGAGAACTCCTTAAAGAACTATATATAACAAGATATATGAATGACATACTAGAGATCGTCTGAAAGGAAAGGCACTAATATGAAAAATGAATAAGGAAGGACTTTTTGTAGATGATGGAATCATAGCTGAGACTTGAAGGCCACCCATTTAATTTCAATCTTCATTCTTTCTTTTATTTTCTTTTTGTAACATACTAGATGACTAATATTAATGATTATTAATTTTGCTAAATATTTCCCATATTGATAAATTCACTATGTAATACTTAAGTGTTTTCTTTAGAGAAGATAATAAATAGCCCAAATCATTCTTATTTGAAATGTTCAAGGCTATTTTTCTAAACTTTTCCCTACTATGTGTACTTTAATAGAGAAGAAAATAAGAACAAAAAAAAAAAAACCTACCATTTGTTGTGGTTGATGATTTGTTTGAGTTGTGTCCAACTTTTCTTGATCAATTTAGGGTTTTCTTGGCAAAGATACTGGACTGTTTAAAAAGCTGGTATCCTCTCTACTAAAGCATTATGTTCTCTTTTTGAATTGAAATGTAAAAGACATGAAAATCCATCTACCAAATTTCACTAGCTTTAAGAAATAATATGCATGACTACAGATATAAATGTACCTAATTTGTATATATTAACATATTTTATAGTCCTCTTAAAAACTCATGGAAATGAATTTCCACATAAACATTTCATAATGTGTTTCTGAAAAGATTAGATGAATATGTGTCTGTTAAATATTAAAATATATTCCTATCTTTCTTATTTTTTTTCCAAGTGGTACATCTTAATTGTCAACTATCTGGTTTCCTTTCACATTAATTTTGAATTTCAGTAAACTGTTTCATATTTGTTTTTTTGGAGAGTATTTTTCTTACTGAAGTTAAGTTTATTGTTTTGAATCTCTATACCAAAGATGCCAAATACCTGAACTACACAACCCTTACAAGTATTACCCTACATTTGAATTAAAATGTTATTGGGAAATAGTTAACAGAATATACAGCAAAACACAGATAATATTAATATGTTGTTGTCCAAAATAATATGGGGCCTGCAGTGATTCACATGTATGGTTTAGTGTCTCCAATTTCTTTTTGTATTTGGCATCACTGTTCAAGATAGTCTTTTAAAGGTTTCTTTGTATTATGAATTATGTTTTTTTTTGTTTACTGGCATGTTTGTCAACCTTTTAATGTATGAAGACCTATTTTTAACATTAAAAAGTGTGGATGTTTTTATGATAGCTGCTTCAATATAAATCATAATACAGAAACTGTATGAGAGATGCAGAAAGTAGTCTGAGAGTACCATAGAGGGAGACAAAAATTTTGTCAATGTATAAATTGTGCATCATAGTTCTAGGGAATATTATTGTCTAGTGATCATGTTATACAAATCAAAATGAATAAACAAAATATTTTTAAAACGAATAAAGGAAAGAATGATTGTATGCTTTGTTTGCAAAACAAGTACCAAAGTAATAGGTTCTGTTGCCGTATGTTATTGTCTTTATTTACTTTATAGTCATTGTGTACATTGTTCTTTTGCCTCTGCTTTTATTCATCTGCATCTCTTCTTGCCAGTCTTTCCGTATTTCTTTGAATTCTTCAGGTCTGCTCTTCCTTGTTAGCCCGCACAAATTTTACGATGAAGTTAACTTTATTTGATGAACAGAAAAGAATTCCTATGACAATCCTATTTTAGTGACATTTAATAGTAATTTACTAATTACTATGAACTCCAGTAGACCTTGGTTAGTAAATATTTAAATCTAATTGAAACTCTGGCATGCTAGGCAAATCTTGCTTACCATAATATTTCTGTTCACAATTTTTCAAGTACAACTTTATTTGTTGTTATTTTTATCACTGTTTAGTGGAGTCCAAGCTGTTATGCTTGGAAGAAAACTACAAAATGAAAATCCAAGTTAAATGGAGCAATTTGAAGGATGACCATTGCTCGTGCCTTCAGGTATCCTCATCAACCTTCAGAGGCCTCTCTCAAAGTGGACTGAGGATGCTGCTCCTGCTTACTCAGCCATCATGTCTGTCTGACTTATTCTATTTGCAGCTTTGTAAGCTTTTTTTTTCATTAAAATGATAGGTTTATCCCTAGCAAAGCTAAACTTTGTTCATCTTTTCAAAAGTTGAAAACATCTATAGTAAAAGGCAATCAGTTATCCATATTGTATGAGTAGAAGGAAAAATAGAAGACACTTGTGTGTCACAAATTCTCTGTAGGATAAGATTTGTTTGCTGCTATTGTACAGAGTCATTTTAGGATTAGTTATTTGAATATTGATTAACAATATCTGTTCTTATCTCATAAAAATAATTAATGAAAAAATGTAAATATTTTAAAAGAATGAAAATATTATTGAAGTAGTGGGCTATTTAATAATTTCCTAATCAAGAATTTTCATATAGCCTATACTCAGATATATTAAGATTCAACTACCTTCACTTCTGGTAAATTATCGTGTGTGTGTATATACATGCATGCTCCCATGTGTGTACATTTTTGTGTAGATGGTTAAATAATGGGAGGAAATTTGCCCTTTGAATATAAGAACTTTGTGCATAAAGGTACTTACAAACTAGTTCAAAAGGACAATTAATTTTCCTCTAGCAGATCACTAAGAGGACCAGGTGATGAGGTGCTCACTCATGTTAGTGACTTTTCATAGTGGTCACCACGTGGGGTGTTTCATGGGCCTGATCATGACCAGAGATGGCCATGAGTGTTCAATTGGTTCTTGTTTATTGGCTGACCATTCCAACAAGGCAAACATATATCCAGTCCAGTTACATAAAAGACCATGGAGGTATCAGTGGATTAGAAACCGGACTTGAAATATTAAAGACCTGAATTCAGGTTGCAGTTTGATGCTCTTAATACTGTCACTGAATCATTAATAGATTCTTTAGTATCTGTTTTCACATGTGCAAAATGAAGTTTACAATACCTCAAATTACCTACATAAAAAGATAGTTTATAAGGATTAAATTGAAGTAATGTATGATGTGAGGCAAACTTCATGTAGTAGAAAAAGTTCTCCATGTGGAGTTGGGAGGCTTGGGAACAAATTGCAGCCTTGCTATGTACTCGTTCTAGCCTTGAGTAAGTCAGATGAATTCTTCTGAAATTCTACATCTGTAAAATGAAAATTATAACAGCAATGCTGTCAAACTCAAAGGACTATTGATTTAAACTCCTGAATCATCTATATAAAAGCTTAAAACACTGTATAAGTTTATGCAAGCCTTGGGAAACAGAGCTAGGGGACTTATATAACTTTTGAGTTTTCTTCTAGTTCTAGATCTAGGATTCCATGACTCTATGATTATTTGAAAATGTTGGATATAGATCCAAATATTCAAATAGTTGAATATAGAATTATGTTCTTAATTGACCTATGACATTTGGAACGACCATTACCTTTCATTTAGAGGTAAACACAAAGTGGAAAAAGGTGTCAGAGTCAGGTGAATTTATTCTATGATAGAATAGAACAGACTAAATTGTACTGTTTGGAAATTCATCGTCAAGGTGAGCTAATATAGGCAAATGGTATGGTGGCAAAAGCACTGAATTCAGAGTGAGAGGATTAGAGTTCAAATGTCTGCTCTGCCACTTCTGTCAGGTTTCAAGGTCTTCAATACAAGTCACTTTACCTTTCTGGGCCTCAGTTTCCAAATCTACAAAAGGAGGGGTTTATATAGAGTTCCTTCCAGCTGTCGATATATGACTCTGATTAGGATGTAGGCATTAAGGTATTTACTGTGTCCAGACCCCTTACAGCTCACACAACTACAATAAAGACATTAGATTGAAAGACACCTTCGGACCTTTTTAGCCCTCATTATATGATATAGAGAAGTATAGGATATATATGATATAGAGAAAGCTGAACATTTTCAGTTACTGCTTATAATGAGTCTTCATAGGAAAACAAAACAAAACAAAACACAGTACTCCCACCAAAATGGAAGTTATGAAGATCAAAGCTAGACTGACAGTATTACTTTAGTGAACTAAGGGGTAAAGATAGGACTAAATTTGGTTGAAGATCACACTGAATACAATACATTCTGTAAGAAATATATTCAAGGGTGTGGAACCTGCCAGTTCAAGGCTACATGTAGCCCTCTAGATTCTCAAGTCTAGCTTTTTGACTGAATCCAAACTTCACAGAAAAAATCCACTTAACAAAAGAATTTGTTCTGTGATATTTGGATTCAGTCAAACCTATGCACTTGAGGATGTAGAGGGCCACATGTGGTCACGAGTTCTCAGGTTCCCCACCCCTGAAAAAGAACATATGAGACAAATTCTCATAATTTGTCCCCACCCACCCTCAGAGACTACTCAATTCTTTGTTGAATATATGATATGAAACAGGTAAAATCTTTGCCTATCAACAATAAAATATTTCTTCTGCTACACATTCAATATTTCAATGTTGTTGACAAGACTCTTTTTTTGTAATCTCACTTGATAGATGGTCCCTTTCTCACTTCCTAAAAATTACATATCTGTCTTAACTATGCTTATTCTGTGAAGTGAGGTCAGTTGATGAAGTTTGATGCTGTTTTCCAAAGAGACTGTGAGGATACCTTTGGAATATTCCTTAGGATACATTTTAAAAGTGTCATAGCCTGGTAAATTGTTTCCTGGCTAAGAGAGGCTTAATACCGAGGCTCACTTATCTCTGAATGAAAAAGTAATGACTGACAGTTCTCTAGAATCTTACTCAGATTAGTTTAATAACCCAATAATACATTTCCTACATATGAGTATAGTTATTTACATATGAGGGAACTCAAGGTCAGAAGTCTCTGACCATGATAATTCAGAATTGTTACTGAAATCTTAATTTCTTCACTTCAAACCAATTACATTTCCTAAAGAATATGTGTGTGACCCAGCAATACCTCTTCTAGGGCTTTATCCCAAAGAGATCATTAAATGGGAATGGGATTCACATGTACAAATATATTTATAGCAGCTTTTTTTGTAGTAGCCAAGAATTGGAAAATGAGAGGATGCCCATCAATCGGGGAATGGTTGAAAAAACTTATGGTATATTAATGTAATGGAATACTCCTGTGTTTTAAGAAATGATGAACAGGCAGACTTCAGAAAAACCTGGAAAGACTTTTATGAAGTGATGATGAGTGAAATGTGCAGAAATAGGAGAACACTGTACAAAGTAACAGTCACAGTGTACAGTGCCAGACTTTGATAGACTTAGCCCTTCTCAGCAATGCAAGGACCTAAAACAATTCCTAAGGACTCATGATGGAAAATGCCATCCACATCCAGAGGAAGAAATATGGAGTCTGAATGCAGAGCAAATCAGATAATTTTTTTGTTTGCTTGTTTTGTTTGTTTGATTGTTTTCTTTCTCATGGTTCCTCCTTTCATTCTGGTTCTTCTATACAACAATGACTAATGTGACAATATGTTTAATGGGAATGTATATATAGAGTCTCTATTGGATTGTATGCTGTCTTGGGGATGGAGGAAGGCGTAAATGGGGAGAAAATTTAAAACATATAGAAGTGAATATAAAAAACTAAAAATACATAAATTAACCTAAAATAATATGAATGTATATATATATATATATATATATATACATACACATATATGTATATCATACCTTCATACATACACATATTCAAAAGGTTTCCTTTAGATATGGTATTTAAACTAGGATTCAGAGAAATCCTTGACAGCCAAAGGATAGGATTAAAAAAGGAGCCAGAAACACATACTTCTACTTTTAGATTTGTCCTACCAAACTTAGAAGAGAGTCAGGAGGGTGAGGATACTGTAATTTTTTTTAATGATTATTTTGATATATTAATTTTGGGGTGGTGGGGTTGCTCACTTTCTTTCTTACTGTGCATAAAGTGGGAAGTAGCAAGATAACTTGGTATCCATACCCATTGACAGTATAGATACAGTAAAAAGAAGATAATGTATGCTTTTGGGGAATAATTACTGAAATGTATGATCATAATGTAAAAAGCCTAGGCATTGGAAGGATGTCTTCTTCAAATCAAATGGGGAATGTCAAATATTGATAACAACACAGAATTTTGAGATAGAAGGATTCTTAGATCTAGTTCAACACCATTGTTTTCAGTTCAGATGAGCAACCTAATTATTAGAGAGGTTATTCAAGTCTATCAAAGTTCACATAGGTTGTAGGGCAGAGTGTCCAAATTCCAACTTAAATCCACTGATTCCAAACTCTATTCTCTTCACAGCATGACGTATTTAATTTATTACGATGTAAATTACTTTTTAGAACGTATCACATTATGTTAAGTTTTGCAAGTTCCTGTGATTTAATATACCTTTAAAAGTATTTAACTTATGCTGAATAGTTTATTATTTGAGTGTGAACTAAAATTAACTATTCACACATATACATATAAACAAACATATACATATTTACATACACAAACGTATATGTGTGTATATGTATGTATATATATGTATATATATAAAAAATATACGCATGTATTTGTGTTTATGTGTATTATGTTGTATGTCTATGTATTACATAGGTATAAATATTTATGGAAATTATGTTGACTCCATAAAAATGGACCTTCATAGAATTCATCTAGAATTCTTAATCCTACCTTCTCTCCTCCAATTTAATTTTTTTTTGTTTTAAAACAGCTTTTATTTTGATAGCTATAGGGTAATAGTTATACATAGTTTAATATCTGTAAAGCATAATGTGAACCCAAAATCATTTATTAAATTATTTGTCTTTCATCTATTTGTTATCATAAAGAAAACTTGAGTTCAGTGATAGAGTTTCAATGCACTAGATATGACACAAGGCATAGTTTAAGTACTAAGTAATAAATAACACTGGTTATTATTAGTTGCCGTTCCAGGAGACTTTTTATTCTAGCTAAAATGGTTTGGCTGACATTGAGTGAATTATGGAATTAATCATATGAACATGAAAAATGAGCAAAAGTCAAAGCAAAGGTCTCCATCCTTCATTTGTAGTTCATGTTTTCTAACTTCTAGCATATTAGAAGAACAGTTCTGGGTCATTTGATATTGGTGTTTCCTGAAAGTAACAGTGAAACCAACAAATAAAAAAAAAAACTCAATGGGTAATTCAAAATTGGGCACTTCATATTCCACTGGATGGGATATTATATTTTAACAATATCTGTTGTGAGACAGCTAGGTGGTACAGTGCTGGGCCTTTTGGCATCAGGAACACTTCCTCAGCTCAAATCTGATCTGAGACACTTAATAGCTCTGTGATCCTGGGAAAGTCACTTAACTTTGTTTGCCTCAGTTTCCTCATTTATAAAATGATCTAGAGAAGGAAGTGGCAAATCACTCTAATATCTTTGCTGACAAAACCACAAAAGAGATCCTAAAGAGTCAGGCGTAATTGAAAAAGATTGAACAATAGTTGCTATGTTAGTGATGAGAGCAATTATTTCCAACAATAAAAATAATTGTAATATGCCAGTATATCACAATATTCATTATATAATACATACATAGGATTTTGTGAGGAAAATTATGCAGTCTTTGTAAAAATTAATGGAGGGACTACTGATCTTCCCTTAGGGATAGAGACTAAACATGTTATTTTATTGATGAAGATAACCAAATGAGCTAACTCCTTACTAACGCAGGTTTGCACCTTCTATTTAAGTTTCATAGCTTAAAGAGCTGAGATATTAAAGGACTTTTATCAAGGTCATATACTCAGTATGTGCTAGAGACAAGATCTGAGCTAATGCTATCTGACTTCCAGGATAAGTCTCTAACCACTATACAACAATACCTCTCATTCTTTATTCAGAAAAAACAAATCTCAATTGTTTCCATAAATAATACAAAGCAAAACTAAATCATTCCTGTGATCCTCAAATATGTTAAAATTGTATTAGGATTTTATATATATCAAGAAATGCTTTTAAAAGCAATAGGTGCCTATGAAGTAGAATGAGTTGAATGTATGTGCTTTCAAAATGAACCGAGAATTTGTGTCTATGTATGTCTGTATGTATATCTATATCACTATATATTTCTATCTAGATTTCAGTGTGTGTTTCTGTCTCTCTCTCTCTCCCTCCTTCTCTCTCTCTCCATATATAGATAGATAGATAGAGATATATAGATATATATCTTCATATATATATATATATTCAAATGTATTGATATATATACCTTCATATATATTGATATATCTTCATATATATTAATGGATATTATTTCATTTAAAAATCTGGGGTTTAAAAATAAGAGATCATTGGAAGGAAATACAAGTAATGAATTATATAGAAAAAAATTCATCCTGGTAGCTATGGTTGTAATTGGCATGATGGGCTGTGTGATGCTCCTGACAAGTAATTTTTTCATGTCTCTTGATATTAAATATCATGGCAATGTATTTTATGTGGGAGGGGTTAGATTTCTTTCTAAAGTAATTAAGAGAGTAAAGGAGGGTCAGATGTAATAAATACAGTGAATAATAAAGACGAGAGAATTTAGTTATACAGAATTTCTTCAGTTATTATTCTAAGATTATATAATGAAAAACAGTCAATTTTCTGAAAGTAACAGTGAGGCCAATAAATAGTAGAGTATTCCCTCATGAGGATCATCCCACATTAATGCAATCATAGGTCAGTTTATAAAGCAAAAATAAATATGGTAAGAATGGTATTGTTTAGTTTGAATAGCCCATCCAAAATTGATTAATATTTTGTGCATTTTAAAAGCCAAAATGTAATTTAAATGATTATATTAACATTTTGAGAGCCAATCTTTACCTTTACCTTGCTTTTTAATTATAAAAATCAAGTCTTTGATTTCTTGATAATACATCTTTCAGAGAATAAAATTACTATCCTAATATATTCCAAATTTTCATATCTCACCTGTGGATCTTCCTATAGCATTATCTCTGCTTGAATGTGCTGCTGTGACTTTAAACTAAAGCCAGTATATCAAAACCTAGGCTCATCTGTTATTCCAACCTGTCTTCCTTTTTCTACTTCCCCATTTCTGTCAATTGCAGGTCCATTTGCCTGGTCCCTGACCTTTCCTTTTTAGGAATTCTCCTTGTTGTTACATTTTCTCTTTTCTGTCTCCTGTAAAACTTGTTTTGTTTTGTTTTTTTCATTTTTCAACCTGAAACTGTCATAATGTCTATGTTTCCATTATTATGGTCATGTTCTTTTTATCTCTGAGAGATATATAACTATACTCCACATAAAGAGAATGTATCTCAATATGTCTATTCAATGTAAAAAAACAAGTTAGCTAATATCTCCCTTAAGAATCAAGAAAAGACGAAATGATTTTCTCTTCCATGTAAATATTTCATAATTTAATTCATACAATAGAAAAATTATTTATCAAAGAGATCAAGCTAAAAGTAAACCTGTACTTTTTTTTTTTACTTGTGATTGAACTTGTTCAAATGACTGGAAGTATTTTTTTTTTTGCCTACTTGTCATCTAAGGTTAAGGTGTAACTTTGCTAGGAGTTGCTTACTCTCTATTGGTTCTTAGATTTTAACTGCTGAAGTTATATACCTTTTTTCTTATTAAGAAAAGTACTGAATTTGTGTAAATTTACCATTGACACTATCTATTCTTTGATATTTTTTGTTATTTTGAGAAGGTTTATGGAATTCAAGCTGTAACAGGGATGTTTGATTTTGGTCAATATTTTTTTGCAAAGAAATGTGGTTTAATGGAAAAAAACACATTGGAATTGGAGTTTTAAAAGAGCTGAGTCAGCATTGAACCTCTGATAACAGCTTTATGAATACCTATAAATGACAAATCTAGGGAGAAAAGACATGTAAAATAATATGTAAGCCTAAAGAGTTATTTTAGATGTTACTCATTATAAAATAACTAGTTCCTTAAGTTTCAAAGTTTTTTTTTTACCATTGGGAATAACATGTCATAGAGCTGATGAAAGAATATAAAATAAAGTTAATGGGAAAAATAAAATGCTACAACTGTCACAATTTTTATTAAACAGCTTCTATTACAGAATAGATCTCAGTTAAAGGAAAATGTTCATTTTATGATATAAGTGTTATGATAACATCATTTAAAGAAACTCCTCAAAAAGGAAGGGAAGGTCAGAAAATAATAAAATTATGGAGACCTTTTGGAAAGTTATTTAATTATCACAGGGTAAATATGAAAGTAGATAGTTCTTAGTGTAGGAAAAGTGAGCCAAATACAAAACTTCATAAGGATTCCCATATTTCTAGAAATTTGAACTAATTACTCATCCTGTTCTACATTACTTGACCTGTCATGTCACCTATCCCAGTGATAGAATAAGCTATAGGGTTACATGACAAATATTAGAGCAGGTAGCAATCAATTTATTTGACAACCAGAACCAAGAACCAATTTTTTGATTAGTTTTTGGGACTTTCGGTATATCTTGTTTGAACTGCCATCATACTGATGCTTAGGTACTCTTTCCTTTGAGATATAATGCATTAATATGCAACAATATCTGTACCTTCTAAAAGATCAAAATAAAAAATTAGTGTAAAGAGTTATTTGGATGGATCTACTTTATCTGACACTATAGTTGCTCAATGTGAAATATCTGGAAAGACAATTTAGAAAGATATTTGGATTATAATTTTGAGTTTGAACATATGTCCATAGCAGTACTGGGATGAGCTACAAGTGTGAAGTTTTCTTTCCCTATCATAAGTTTCATCAAGAGAAGAGAAGGCTTGAGGTCTAATGTGCTGCTTAGACCTGTCTGAAAATATTTGAAGACCTGTCAGGCATAAGAGGTTTAAGATTTGTTCTTACTGTATCCAGTGGTCAAAATTAGGAAAAACAGGTATCACTTAGGGGCAGCTAGGTTGTGCAGTGAATGGAGTTCTAGGCCTGGAGTGAGGAAGACTCATCTTCCTGAGTTCAAATTTGGCTTGTCACTTATTAGCTGTGTGACCTTGGTCAAGTTACATAGCCCTGTTTGACTCAGTTGCTTATCTTTAAAATAAGCTTAAGAAAGAAATGGCAAACCACTACAGTACCTTTGCCAAGAAAACTCCAAATGGATTCAGAACAAGTAAGGCATGACTGAAATGATCGAATAACAAGAACAAAAGCTGTCAGATATACTGACTCGGATGGAGTCTGAAGAAAAGAAAACAGTTCTATCAAAAAACATAGTAGGCTACTTTTTAAGGCATCAGGTTTGACCCTTACTAGAGGTATAGAAGAGAAGGCTGACTGACAAACTGACTGTTGAACAATTAATAGAAGAAATTTCTGTGCAGATAAATGTTGAAATAAATTATCTCTGAGGTTCTTTCCATTTTTTATATTGTGCTAATATTTTAGGTCAGGAAATTTACTTGACTAAGAGGAATGGGGCTTTGGGGGAGAAATGTACACACCAGCAGCCACCCAATAAGAATGGGTCAAAGATAGGGGCTAAATGGAACATAAAGAAATTTATTAGCATGCAAAGGTAACCTATTCACTAATATCAACTTTATCTTCCTCCAGTACAGATTTGGTTTTTATAACTTCTCAGGTCCCTTTTGAGTACACAGTCAATCAGCAGCATTCGGCAGTGATTTAGCATATATAAACCAAGTTTCACAGGAGAGAGAGGAGTAAAAAAAAGGGAGGAGAAAAAGAGAGTATTTTGAATGCAATTAATTGGAAGGATTTACTTTTAGAAAAAGAAAAAACAATATTATTCAAAGGGAGATGACCAAATACTTATATAATTGTGAGGAAGTTCATTTAGACCAGGTTTCAGGTGTCCCATTCAAGAAAAAAAAAATAACAGTTACAACAGTGCATAAGATGATCTGCTTTGCCATGTCTTGCATAGCTTATTATGTTTTATTTCTCTTTAAACAGCAGTTGAAGACTTCCTACTAGGCCACCAGGTGTTTAAGGGATTTCCACACTGTTAGTCCACCAAGATACTGTGAAATGATTGTGCTTGCTTGATCTCCTGCACATTCACCTAATGCATTTGTTAACTATATATAAAATAATTGGATATAGAAAAGTTCAAATCATTAAGGCAAATAGATGGAAGATAGAACATATTTATATATACCTTTTTGAGGTATATTTTTTTCCCAGAAGAATGTGTTTGTGTGTGCATAATACAATAAAATAGAGATATTGCTTTTAATAATATCATAAGAGCATGCCAAGAAACTTTACATTTAAAATTTATCATATGAGCATATGGTAAATCATAAAAGAGAAAATACCCTCTTTGTTTCAGGAAATTTAGATATTTCTTTTTGGAAAGAAATCTTTCAATAAAAAAACAAGAGGAGAAGTTTGAAATGTAAGCAGGTTATTTGAGGTACATAATTTTCCCACAAGCCAATTTCTTCCAGTTTTCCTCAAAAACAAAACTGTAATCCTACTTCAAGTGCCTTAAGATATTGAATTTATTAATACGGGGTGTGTTAAAGGAGCTTGAGGTAGTGGACTAAGTGTTTTATCCCTATTCACATCCTCCCTCTGACATTTAGCTGGGTGACCACAAACACATGACTTAGACTTTATATCATTCACTTAGAATTATATAGTAAGTTATAAACAGGTCCACACCCATGAAATAACAAATCATCAGAGTTATGAAAGTTAAAGGTACTATCAACAAATGTGTCAAATTTTCAATAGCATTTAGCATTAGAACATGCTGATTTAAAAAAAAAAATTAAAGATTTTGACATAAAGAACCCTTAAGAAACATGAAACCTGAGGTTTTTTTTGGGAGGGGAGGGGGAGTGGGGTATGGGGGAGGCAGAGTTAAGTGATTTGGCCTGGATTACACATCTAGTTAATTGCAAGTATCTGAGGCTAGATTTGAATTTATGTCCTCCTGGCTCTCGGTCTATCCACTGTGCCATCTAGTAACTCCAAGTTTTAATGTGATTGTTGAAATTTACTTTTCTTGAGAGCCTGAGGGAGTGAATTAATCTTTCTTTGCCTCAATTTCCTCACTTGTAAAATAAAATAATTTGATTTGATAGCCTCTAATGTCCCTTGAAGATCTAAATCTATTATCCTATGACCTGTAGGGACGAAATCCAGAAAAGTAAGAGAATTGTTTGTAATTTCATATTTTGTTTACTAGTTTCTACTTTTACTCTCTTTAAGCAAATTAAAAAAAATAGGTGTGCAAATTGAGTATAGTTTAGTTGAAACATTTTTCCTAGAGTTTCACAAAAGCAAGGCTTAAGTAAATTTCTCCTGGTTATATATTAAGTGACTCCCCCCCTCAATTGTTAAAATGTCTCTTCCTAGATTCGCTAAAAAGAAATTTCAACCCAACATCAATTTGAATAAGGAAGCTATAATTTAATTTAATTTAGTTTTTTTCAATAAAATAGAACTGAAGGAAAAACAAAACAAAAGTGTCATTTGATATAATTAAGAGGATAATAAATTTCTAAGTTTAGATCAGGTTGAAATGTAGTATAAAGAGATGGACCTTTACTTTTTCAACCTGTCCAAATTTCATGGAGCTATTATCAGCTTTTCTTCTTTGGTCCAAGCTTTTCTTCAAAATAACTTCTCAGGCTCCAAAGAGTTTATCTTGTGCATTGTACTATACAGCTGCATTGTCAGAATCCCTTTGTTTAAGAAAACCTTGGGTAAAATGCTTTAAATTTAAATTCAAGCTAGAACAATGGAAGTACTTAATATTGCTGGCTTTCTTTATGTAATGATAGACTGTTTCTATGTCTGTTCTCTACACATGCCAGCCATTTTCTTTTTGGGGATGCTAACGAATAATGTAGGGATTTTTTTAATGGAAGTTTTAGCTTTTTTTAGTTGCTTTCTTTTTACTATTTTTGTTCCTAATATGGAAGTGATTAAAAATAACTACCAATGACACAGAGCTCAACAATTTTACCTTCTGTTTCTATTTGTTTATTATCCTGTATTCCACATTGTAGTGAAGTCTGTTAAACATTGATAAGCTGGGTTTTGTGCAGAAGGTCCTCAGAGAGCACTGTGCTTAACGGCTGAAAGACCTGGATTAGGTTTATGTATTGTTAAGGTTTAGAAGCATTTAACTAGTGTCCATTATTCCAAAGGTGCCAAATCATCTTGGCCTTGAGATACTGTTGCTATTATTGTAGTACTCAGTTGGCTTTGATCTCCCATACTTCAATACCAAATTCTCTATGAGATTGAGTTATCGAACAATTTCACTTTTGGTAAAAACCAATTAATGTGACACATTCTGAGGTACCAAGAAAATACTAAGTATTTTGACCAAGATTCATAAGTTCCTGTCATCTCTCTTAAGGTTTTTGCTTTTTATGTGTTTCTTCATGCCTATTGTCCAACAAGCTTAAAAACACTTTTATTTATTATTTTTATTCATTGACTAAAGTGTATTCTATCACAAAATTAGTGGGTTTATTTGCCCTCATCAAAATAAAATTGGTAATGATCAAAATTCCATCTATTCTTTTATCCTACTATTACAGTGTCCCTATTGAATGGGTAGGACATTTTCAAGTTTTATAAAAGCACAGAGCTGGAATGAAACGACTCTCATCTTTCCAAATCCCTAATTTTGTAGATGACAAAACTAGAATCCAGAGGGGAAATTGACTTGTCCCAAGTTGTTATATCACCAGGCAGTGAGAGATTTAAGATGAGAAATTCAATCTTCTGCCTGTAGTTCATTGGAAAAATTTCAATAAATATAGCAAGTATGCTAAGGGAAGCTAGCTGGCACAGTGAATAGAGAGCCATGCCAGAAGTCAGGGAGACATAAGTTCAAATCCAACTTGCTAGCTGTGTGTCCTGGGCACATCACTTAACCCTCTTTGCCTCAGTTTTCTCTTCTGCAAAATGGGATGGAAAAGGAAATGGCAAATTACTCTGCCATCTTTGTCAAGAAAACCCCAAATGGGGTCATGAAGAGCCGGGGACATGTGAAAAATGACTGAATAACTAATTATGCTCTTGAATGGTGTAATAGATGGAAATATGGCTTTAGTCATTAAGATCTGGGTTCAAGGTCCACCTGTGCCACATTCTGTCATTAAGCTCCAAGTGCCCTAGGTATTTACCTAAGAATATAAAGTGTTAAAAAGGAACTAATTTGTATTGATAGGAGTTCCTCACTAAGAATGTGCTAATGGGATCACAGGGTGTATTTTTTTTAAATGCTACTGAAAATAAAGAATATCTTATGTGTGTGCATAAGTGTTCAAAGAACCAAAAATTCCTTACTTATCAAAAAAGATCTTTTTCTTCAGTAGATTCTGTTTTATATAGTTTGGTTTAAATATAGAACATGTGAGAGAAAGCAATCCCCCTCCAGTTGCCTCACACAAAGCATAAGTGTATACTGGTCAAAATCTCTGTCACTCAATATGTATACTTTTCTTATTTCTGTTAAAGCCTCTCCTCACATCTATAAACTTTAAAATTTAATTCTAAATTTAGATTTGATTCAATGACAGAACTCAATAACCCAGTGTTTTTGTCCTTTCTCAACAGCCAAACCAGGAATTTTTCTAATATAGTCATTTCAGACTAAGTATTTTTTTCTGAATCTTCACAATGTATATTATCATCGTCCATGGTGGGCTTGGTGAAGAGAGGAGTGGTGTGTGTGTGTGTGTGTGTGTGTGTGTGAAAACAAAAGAACACTTGTATTAGTGGTAAGCATGACTCAGACCCTACACTATTCCTTCACATTTGATGTGATAATGAAATGATATACTTGAAGGCCATTAAACAGTTAACAAAATAAGGTTTTCTGAGCTATAGCATGGAAAAGAGATTTAGCAAAGATACTCTTGCAATTAATTCAGGAACACTCATACCCCTAACTCTCCACTCTCCCGTTGTCTCCTTGCTTCAATGTAGTGAGTCCTGCAATCTAGGAGTTTGTGTAAGGTGTTAAGGGCCCTGACTCCAGAGGGGGACCTTTTGTTGTCTTTAGGTCACCAATTATATAAGGTCAGAGGTTACCAGGTAGCTGCAATAAATGCAAGTGCCCCTTGAGCTTTTAGTATCCTTAATTTATCAAATCCTGAGGACAGATTTGTTACCTTTCAGAAAAAAACTAACTTAACTTGTCTAGAGGAAAGGGTTAAGATGTTGGTCACAGCACCCATTTCCCCCACATTGAATATGCAGAAATGCTTTTTTTATGACTTGCAATAAAATAAGTGGCTCTGTGACTTAACTCTGGATTCATGACTTGCACATTACAGTAGAATCATGCTTTCTGTTCTCTGGCCCTAGCCGTAGCTCTAGCACCTCATCTCCCACTCCCAAGGCTGTACAAAGTAAGATATTCTTAGAATTTTTATTCCAGCCTCGATTTGTGAAGTAAAGTCTCCTGACACTGTAACTAATTAGCATATGCCAGTCCAGTAAGATAAAAGAAGTCTTATTTAATTTACTTTTGCTCTTGGATTTCAAATGTACAGCCTTTTTCTCTGATCAGAGCTAGGTACTACCTGTTAAAACTCTTAGGGACTATCTACTGTTTGGTCAAGTTCCATAAACCAAATAGTTAGGATCTCTTGAGAGATTAACAATGTAAGAAGTATTCAGCTAAATGAACTATCCTATGTCACTGCTTTCACTTGACTTCAAATGAATCATCTCAGCGAAAAAGCATAGAATTGTTTTATGCTGCTGTAAATCAGTGTTCAAAACTAAATTGGATCTCTTCCTTCATATTTGAATATCACTGACCATTTTGTGAAGAATCAGCCTACAGATTATATTTGTCAAAAGTCACCTTAATTTATCAGCTAGAAGCACTGAAGCCATATGCATGGAACCCATTTGAATTAATTTGGGACCATTTCATCAATCTGTTAAAGGCTAGGATGCCTTTAGTTTGTATTTGTTTGGGGTTTTTTTTGATGATTTTTTTTTCATTCTGCATGTTTATATAGAAAAATTATTATGTGCAAGACACTATGTAATAAACCACAATGTATCCAAGGTTTTTTCCCTTCAAAAAGCTATTAATAAATCAAGGAATCTGACAAGGAAGTAATCAACAACTATTTATTAAGCACCTACTATATCACAGGTACCATGCTAGGTGCCCCAAATACAGATAACAAAAGTGTTTAAAAGGAGTATATATTATAGCAAGGATAGGGCAGACAAATATGTTCATTGATAAGTGTACACATGTGTACAAATATGCATATACATATATATTATGTGTGTTTTGTGTGTGTGTGTGTGTGTGTGGAGTGTATATCGACTGAAAAAATCCTGCTAGTAGTAGCAGTTACGATTTTAAGAAGGGAGTGGTGAGCAGAAAGAGTGTTCCAGACTATGAAGTGGTATGGAGTGAAAATGTTATCTACCTCCAGAGAGTGAACTGATGAACTCAGAATATAGATGGAAGAATGCATTTCATACTGTCTTTACTTTTCTTTTTTTGTGTGTGTTTTATTTTGGAACATGAATGATATGGAAATGTTTTGCATGACTTCACATGTGTAATTAGTATGAAATTGCTTACCTTCTTAAGAAGGCAAGAGGGAGAAAATTTGATGCTCAAAATTTTTTAAAATGAATGTTATTTTCACATGCTATTGAGAAATATTAGTGAAATAAATAAAATATACATTAGAAATAACTATTCTTTATGTATAGAAATACAAAAAATGTAACTTTTAATGTTGCAAAAGTAAAATCCTTTTCTTAGAAAAAAAAAAAAAGAACCAAAACAACCATGAAACCATGGAGTAAAAAGGAAAACACTGGGAGAAGTCACAACAGTTCTGTTGAATAGGTGAACTACAGATAATCCCTTAAAATAAGGCTGAAAACATCATAATTCTTTAAAATTATTCTTTTTAAATTTATCTGGCAATTAGAAAAACAAAGAATATTCACATTTAAGAGGCCAGAAAGGTATTTTCTTTATTAATGTGCTAAACAATGGACTTCTTAAACTTGAAAACCTGCAACAATAATAAAATTTAAAATGATCTTTATGCAGAAAATTGGAAAGTCATCTGGCAGAAATTAGGTTTAGGCAAATATCTCACAATATAAACTATAGCTCCATCAAAATAAATATAAGGCCTAAATATTAAAGATTATATTATGAGCAAATGAAATATATAGGAAACTGATTAAAATATGCATCAGTCCACTAATTAATAAATGAGCAAAGGATATGAAGTTCTTGAGTGAAAAATCCTAAGCTATCAACAATTATTTGAAAAAAAGGTCCTAGTTCACTAAAAATAGAAATACACATTTAAAAATCTCTGAGGTTCTACCTCCTACTTACCAGAGAGGAAAAGATTATAAATATATATATATATATGAATATATGTATATATATATATATTGAATGAGCTAAAGGAACACAAATACATTAATTTACTGTTGATGAATGTAAATTAACCTGGACACTCTGGAAAACAATTTAGAAACATGCCTGTGAAGTCATCAAATTATTCACTACCACAATTAAGCATATACCTTGAATAGCTCAAAGAGGGAATAGAAGGACCTCTATTTACACAAGAATTTGTAGAGAAATCTTTTGTCATAACTAAGAACTAGAAACAAATTAATTGCCATAAATTGGAGGAAAAATAGAACAAATTATGATATTTTAATATGATAGAATATTGTTGTGCCTTAAGAAATGACAAAATGGACTGATGCAGAGAAAATTAGAAAGACATATAAAATGATGTAGAGTGAATTGAGCAGAAATAGAATAATTTCTACAATGACTACAATATTGTAAAGAAAAATACCTATGTTTTTCTTAAGGAGCTATCTGACCACATCAACCTTCTCCTCAGGAAGTTCTAATGACTCTCCACTGCCTATAGGACAGATTGTAAAGTCCTATGTGTAGCATTGAATACTCTTCACAATCTGTCTTCATCCTATTCTTCCAGGATGCACGTTACTCTACCTGTGGTTATAGAATTCTTAATTCTTAACTTTTTTGTTTCTTTCTTTGTTACTGGTAATGGCTTGCTGAATAGGGAAGAGGGGAGGGATGTATTTGGAAATAAAGGTGATTTATATAGTAAATAATATATCTATATACCTATACAGTAAGATAATGTTTACAGAATAAAGACATTCAATGAGAGAGGGAGAGAGAGAGAAGAGAGAGAGAGAGAGAGAGAGAGAGAGAGAGAGAGAGAGAGAGAGAGAGAGAGAGAGAGAGAGATGATAAGGAGTGAGGAAATGGAATGCTATAACATTGCTTTGCAGATATAATGTGATAGATAGAGTCAGATATATAGAGGATGGGTAGGGGAGAGGCTAAATTCAAGGACATCAGTGTACAGCTGCTGCTGTTATCCTGGTTAGAGATGACATGGGTTTGAAAGAGGGTGTTAATTTTATGAGAGCAGAGGAGGAACCAGGTAGATGGTTAAGAAAGCAGAAATGACAACACTTGGCAATACATTGGATACAAAAAGTGAGTGTAAAAAGTCCAGGATAATTCCTAGGTTATCTAGATTTGATAAGATTTACAAACATATAAGCATGACTGTACAGTTCCAACAATAATTTGATTTCATGGATGCACAACTTTGTTTTCATCATATGATTGCATATTGTAGATAGCTGTTGAAGACAGGGAATGAAAAACAGGAATTTAAAAATCAGCACCCACAACATTCAACTATCATGATGAAAAACTACAAAGAAAAATTAACTTCATCAAGAGATCTATTATCCTAATTGAAATTCAACCATTTGCTTGTGTCTGGCAAATATATACGCATACTTACACAGATAAATAGACACACACATGTGTTGATGGAGGGGACATACATACATATTCTGTATTTCAAATATTTCTTTTCTCATTTCAAATGCCAGCAGCTGCTGTTTATCTTTTCATTTCAGACTTCTTTTTTTCAGAACCATACCAAAAAGTATTTCAGTCTTGACTCCTATGTTTGTGTTTGGTATTTACTTAAATGGATGTTTCTGATAACTGTTAGATCTCAAAGTAATTTTATCCAGGTTGATGGTTATTTTTATCTCTATGTTTTGTTAACTCTGAAGCTGATCACACAAGTATGATAAAACTCATCATAACCAAATGGCTCATTACCAAGCATAAAACTGACTTTTTTTTTTTCATCCTTATACATCTAAAGACAATCAGTAATGTTAAGGTGGAATATCTTATTCAATTTTTTCACATTAGTTACACTTTAACTTGTCTGTGCAAGTGATTCGCTTTGTTCTTTAATATTCACTAAATATGTGAAGGAATTCATTAATATGTCTAAATATCTACACTATGATCAATATAAATTTTAAAAAATTCTCATGTTTTTATATAAAATGAGAGTAACTACATGTAAGATGTGCCATCTTATATACTAGCTGACGCTGAAGGTAGAAATTATTTTGCTGTTGCCTCTATCAATTGGATCATAATTTATTTAAAAATGAACAGCATTGGCATCAAATTTTAAGTGAAAATCTTAGATTATAAACTCCTTGAGGTCAAGTTCTGTCTTTTTCATTTGTTTTTTTTTTCTCATTTTTCTACTTCCTTCATAGAGTACCTAGAAATATGAGATCAAGATAAATGTTTGTTGAAGTAAAGTGAATACGTCAAAAGGGAAATGCAAGACATATTAACATTTTTTTCATTTCATTAGACCATATAATAGTTTAAAATTACAATTTAAAGGCTACCAAGTTTCAATATATGATTGTAAGATCTCAGATACAATGTTATATTGTATACTTCATTGATGCATAGAATCATGTGATTATTGATTTAGGCCTAGAAAGCAATTTACAAAGAATAAACTGAGGTGAATAAACTGAGACTGAGATATGTTAAGTGACTAACTAGAGGGTATACAACTAGTTAAGTGCTAGAAGTGGCCATTGACGTTGAAGGTAAAATTTCCATGCCTCTTAAATCTAAATCTCTCATTCCCTATGCCAATGATGTCAACCTGAAATAGAAGGGGTCCTTGCAAACTCAAATATAAGTGGATCACACACTCACTTAGAAAACAACAAATTAACATCCACTATGCTGTATTGTATTTTTCTTTATTTTCTTCAACATTTCCTAATTATATTTGTTCAGGCAACACTCTGGAGTTTTACTGGTTGCTTCTTGTTGGTGGGCCCTGAGTTTGATACTTATGACCTACACCATAAAGATTGCAATCTTGTAAAACCTTTTTGGGATGAGAGGTGATTTTTAAAATCATGTTCTTTCATAGATTTTCTACAATGGTCTTCAATATCCCACATGACTTCATGGCATTGTTTCATTTGAAAGTTACCACTATGTCACTTGAGGGGTCCATTAACATTTTCACTACATTCCCAATCTACTTACTTTTTTTTATAATATTGTGTTACCTTAATGACTTACTTCTACTTCTGATATGTAAGTAATCATTGGGCATGTAGTATAGCCTACTATGTTTCCCTCCTTATTTTCCGTGAAATCCTCCTTAACTTTGATATATTAGGGGATATAGTATTATAAGATCTGTAACCATATGTTTTCACTGTGAGAGTTTATATTTAAAAAAAATTGGAGTTTGCAAGGCATGCAGAGGATCATAGAAGTAAAACAAAGAACCTAATAATTTCTTTTCAAAATAAAACCAATGCAGCTAAATTTAGAAGGAAGTGATTACCTGAGAAACACACACATACACACATTATAGATAGATAGATAGATATAGTTCTATAGGTATAGATCTATATCTATATATCTTTTTATAGTTGTGCTCATCACTTCAAGAATGGTTAATAAATTATGTTACATCAATGTAATGGAATACTAATGAACCATAAAAATATTAGAGGGGCTGCTTTCAGAGAGATGTTTGAAGAGTGGCATAAACTGATGCAAAGTGAAGTGAAAAGGAATACACACACACACACACACACACACACACACTGATGACAAAAAAAAAAAAAAAACAACCTTTGACAGTCTCATGGTAACTCACCATGATATCAATGGATTCATGAAACACCTACTGAGAGAGAGGTCATGGGCTCAAGTTTCAGAAAAATGCGTTATTTTTTTTCTACTTGACAATGCAGGAATTTGTTTTCCTTGACTATTAATAATTGTTCAAGTTTTTTTCCTTTCTTTTTTTTTTTGAAATCTCAATTGTTGAATGTTTGAGAGGGAAAGAAAATAGATTTTTCTTAATTAAAAAATAAAGTAAAATTTTAAAAAGATGGAATTTTGAACTGGAGGTACAGAGAAAATCAAAGCCATACAATTCTAGAGTTTTTATTTTTCATTGATCACAAAAAAATTTATTTGGCATGGTACAGCAAAAAGTAATCCTGAAGAAACCTCTAACAAGGAGACTCCCATTCACACAGTAACACGATATATTATCCCTCAATAAATTCAGTTATAGACAACTGTTCAATGAACTTATAATTATTATTATTATTAATGTATAATCAATAATATAAAGTATAATCAATCAATGTATAAACAGAGTGATGTAAGTTCAGCAAAAATAATCCTTAATTGTCATGGAACATGACTTCTTCAAAGGGAGGCAATGTGTTAGTGTAAAGAGCATTGGCTCTGAATTAGAAGAGATAGGTTCAAATTTTGACACTGACACTGCCTGGATATCCACAGGCAAGTTAATTTAACTCTGTGTACCCCAGTTTCTTCATCTGTAAAATGACAAGTTTAGACAATATGGACTTTTTGGCCCTTTCTAATTCAAGGTCTATTATTCTATGATATAATAAGCTATATGTAATAGAGGTTTCTTAAAACTAGTGAGGTTGATCATATTTCCTCTTTGTGAATGGCATTATATTAAATGCATCAAGTTCCCAGAATGCTAAAAGACCTCCTCAATGAAATCCATGATTACTCAAAAGAAAAAGGTTATAAGCTTACTGAAGAGAATATTTCCTTCAGAATTATAGTGGAGCAAATGGAAGCAAATGACTTTATGAGAAATCATGATGCTGTTAAACAGATGCAAACAAATGAAAAAATAGAAGGCAATGTGAAATATCTCAATGAAAAAAAACACTGACTTGGAAATAGATCCAGGAGCAAAGATTTAAAAATTATTGGACTATCTGAAAGCCATGATAAAAAAAAAAGAACCTAGAAATCATCCTTCAAGTAATCCTCAAGAAAAATTGCCCTGATATTTTAGAACCAGAGGGCAAAATAGAACTTGAAAGAATTCACCAAACACCTCTAGAAAAAAATCACCAAAGGAAAACTCCTAGGAATGTGATAGCCAGGTTCTGGAGTTCCCAGAGGAAGGAGCAAATATTACAAGCTGAAAAGAAGAAACAATTTGAATACTGTGGAAACACAATCAGGATAACCCAAGATCTAGCAGTTTCTACATTAAGGGATCAAAGGGCCTGGAATATGATATTCTGGAGATCAAGAGAGCTAGAATTTAAACCAAGAATCACCAATCAAGCAAAACTGAGTATAATGTTTCAGGGGAAAATGTGGTCATTCAATGAGGTGGAGGACTTTCAAGCATTCCTGCGGAAAAAACCAGAACTCAATAGAAAATGGGATATTCAAACACAAGAAGGATGAGAAGGTAAAGATGGAAAAGAAATCATAAGGAACTTATAAAAGTTGAACTATTTACACGCCAACATAGAAAAATGATAATTGTAACTTATGAAAATTTCCTCAGTATGTGGCTAGATGAAGGAAATATTAATGTGTATGTGTATGTGTGTCTGTGTGTGTATTTATACACATACACATATACACACATATATGTATATATATATATATACATATTTCTATATTGGAGGGTATATATGCATATGAATACATATGTGAGTTTGTGTATATATGTGTACAGTTATACATAGACAGAAGGCACAGGATTAATTGAATAGGAAGGGATGATACTTTAAATGGTGAAATTGAGAGGTTGGAGAGGAATAGAATAAGAGGAGATGGGGAGAGATAGGATGGGGTTAAGCATCTCATTTAGAAGAGGCAAGGGATAACTGTTACAATGGAGGGGAAGAACAGAAACGCAAAAGGGAATGGGACAACCTTACTCTCTTTGAATTTGGCTTAGGGAATGAAAAACATACACCCTAAATTGGGTATCTTGCCCTAAAGAAGAGTAGGGGGGAACAGGACGAAAGAGGGATGATGGAGGGGAGGGTTGTTGGAAGTGCACACTTTTGTAAAAGGACAGGGACAAAGTAGAGAATAGAACAAGTGGGGGACAGGATAGGAAGGATGGAAATTTAGTCAGTCTTTCACAATATGTCCATTGTGGAGATTTTCTGCATAACTACACATATATGGCCTGTTGTGAACTGCTTGTCTTTCCAGTGGGGGTGGATGATAAAGGAGGAAGGGAAAGAATCTAGAATTTAAAGTTCTAAAATCAAAGGTTAATATAGAAAGATAGATATTATATATGTAAATATAATAATAATAATAATAATTATTATTATTATTATTATTATTTACATGCAACTGGAAAATAAGATAGACACACACTTGAAGAGGGAGATCTATCTTGCCATACCAGAAAGGTAGAGGGGTGATGGGGGAGGATATAAGAGAGAGCAGATTTAAGGATGGGGCATACAGTGGGATTGCTGTTCTGGGGTGGTGGGTAGGAGAAGGATGGGGAGAAAATTTGTAACTCAAAATCTTCTGGAAATGAATGATGTAAACTAAAAATAAAAAAAAGCAATTTAAAAAAAGAATTTATAAGATAATTCATATAAAATATTTTGTATACTTTGAAGTGTTTGGTAAATGCTAATTATTTTTAATAATAAATATAATTAGAATTTCAGAAGACACTAAAATATAATTTTGGCATTTGTCTATGCACAAACTGTTAAATAAAAGAGACAATTGACAAGTAAGAGGCAAATATACAATGGGTCTTAGAAGTTCTTTCCATATTTTTCTAAAAAACATAAGCAACCAATTGAATGTCAAGCTAAGCACAAAGTCTGAATTAGCAATTTAGAAATGAGAAAAGTGACATAAAATTAAATGGAACTTTTACAGTCACAGCCATTCACAGGGTCATTTGCTGATTAAATTATATCCTCGGTTTGTTGCATGTCTTACCACATCAATCATAGATGAATTTAAATTAGAGACATCCCGAAAACATAATTAGTTAGTCCTCACATTCATATATTGAGTGAAACATTTATATTTTTATACTACTTCAATTGTATTGTTTACCTTTGAATCAATTTCCTATGGGCAACTGACAAATTGAAAATATAAGCACCACAGTGTCATTCTTAAGAAGAAAATTAGTCCTTTGGGGATGAAAACAAAGCTAAATAGTTTCTTTTCAAAAGCTATATGATATAGTACATTGGTGTCAAATTCAGGAAGAAGTAGCGGCCCCTGAACCATACATAAGGATTACTAGGGGTTATATATTGACTTAGAAAACCACATATTAATATCACTTATGTTTTATTATATTTTATTTATTTCATTAAATATCTCTCAATTACATTTTATGACAATATTTTATATTTTCCATATATTTGTCAAGACAATTTTAGATAACTCATTTTTATAAGATTTTGAATTCCAATTTTTTCTCCTTTTTTCCCTCACCTTCGTTCTTCCAAAAATGTTAGAAAATTTTATATAGGTTATACATATGCTATTATGTAAAACATATTTCCATATTAGTCACAGTTGTGGAAAAAGAAACAGACCAAAAAGGGGAAAAAAAAAACATGGAAAAGAAAATAAGTGGATGAAAAAATATTCTATGATCTTCATTGAGACCATAAGTTGTCTATCTGATGAGGAATATAATTTTCCTTTGTGAGTCCTTTGCTCTTGTCTTACATCATGGTGTTGCTAAGAAGAGCTGAGTCATTCATAGTTGATAGTCACACAACACTGTGTACAATGTATTCTTGATTCTGCTTATTTCACTTTGCATCAGTTTGTACAAATCTTTCTAATTTTCTCTGTAACATGCCTGTTCATCATTTCTTATTTCACAATAGTATTCCATTACATTCATATACCACAGTTTGTTCAGTCATTCCTGAATTGATGCGTGTCCCCTCAATTTCCACTATTTTGCCACCACAAAAAGGGCTTCCACAAATATTTGTACACATGTGGATTCTTTTCCTTTTTTATGATCTGTTTGGGACATTGAGCTAGTAGTGCCATTGCTAGATCAAAGGGAACGCACAGTTTGGTGGTCCTTTGGGCACAGTTCCAGGTTGCTCTCCAGATTTGGATCAACTGATCCATACAATGTTCCTTTTTTGTGTAGGTACCCTCTGTTGCTGACAAAATGATATATTCCTTTCTGTTCCTATTCGGTTTTCTCCAAAGGTCTGCCACATCTATTTTCCTCCTTAAGTTTTTGTTGTTGTTATTGTTGTTGTTGTTGTTGTTGAATTTATTGATTTCTGAGAGGAGACTATGAGGTTTATTGTCTGTGGTACCTTTTACCATGATATAGTTTCCTTCTTTATCTCTTTTCATTAGGCCTAATTTTTGCTTTTACTTTATCTGAGATCATGACTGCAACTCCTGTTTTGTTTTGTTTTGTTTTTCTTCAGTTGAAGTATAATAAATTTTGTTCCAGTCCTTTACCTTTACTCAGTGTGTATTTCTCTTCATTCAAGTGTGTTTCTTGAAAACAACATTATTTTAGGATTCTGGTTTTTTTCATTAACTCTGCTATCTGCTTCTATTTTATGGGAGAGTTCATCCCATTCACATTCACAGTTATGATTATTAACTGTATATTTTCCTCCATCTGATTTTTCCTCCTGTTTTTTTCTCTCTTTCCTTTCACCCTTTCCTTCCTCAACAGTGTTTTGCTTCTGTCTACCACTTCCCCAAAACTGCCCTCCCTTCGGTCCGTACCCCCCCCTTTACTTAAGCTTCTCCCCTCCTCTCTACTTCCCTGTTGTGTAAAATGGGTTTCTATATTCAATGGTTTCTGTTTATTCCCTCTTTAAGCCACACTGATGAGAGTAAGGTTCAAATGATGCCCATCACCCACCCTTCCATCTTCCCCTCCACTGTAATAGATCTTTCACACTTCTGTGAAATAATTTATGCTATTCTACCTCTCCCTTCCTTCTGCACTCTTTCTTACCCCCTAATTATTTTTATGTCATGCCCTAAGATTTACCTTATATATCTTCTGTTTCTATATATTCCTTCTAACTGTAGTATTAGTGATACAATTTTTAAGAATTACAAGTATCATCTTCATACATAGGGATATAAACAGTTTAGCTCCATTGAATCCCTGATGTTTTCTTTTCCCTTCTTACCTGTTTATGATTCTTTGGTGTCTTGATATTAGCAATAAGATTTTTGGTTTAATTCTGGTCTCCTCATGAGTGTTTGAAAACATTCTGTTTCATTGAATGACCATTTGGAATAGTATGCTTAATTTTGCCAGTAAGCGATTCTTGTTTATAGTCCTAGGTCCTTTGTTTTCTGTAATATCCTCTTCCATGACCTCTGATCTTTTAATGTTGTATCTGAAGCATGTGGTAGTCTAGCCACTGACATGGCTGCCTGTGTGCTTAAGCCACCAATAGGGTTTGTCCAGGGCTATACTGAAGCATCTGTTGGTTTTCAGAGCTGGAGTCTCTCTGTTCTTTGGTCTATGCTGAGGCACATGGGGTGGGGGGGTTCTGATTTTGGTGTTTGGCTTCTCCACCATTCTGGGGTTCAGGATCTACATTGGGGTTTGCTGCTGTATTGCTAAGATACTTCTTGTCCTGTATTGCACTTCCCTTTTACCTAAGTGAGACAGATCTTTCCTGCTGATCTTCCAAGTTCCTCTGGCTCAAATACTGTTTCACCCCATCTTTATGCTGGTTTTGCTGTCCCAGAATTTATTTTGGGGAGCTATTTTAGAATTATTTAGATGCGAATATGAGACAGTTATGGTGATTGACTGCTTACTCCACCATCTTGCCTCCTGGATATCCTGTCTTCCAATTACATTTCCATTTTCCCATTGGACTTGTAGTGTTGTAGGCCACACACTATCTGAATGCTGTGTTTTTTACCCCTTTGGTGTAGGAAGACAACTGAAGTGGTAATCACGAGCCCTGAGTTCAGGTGGCAGCTTGGATGTTTCTGGCAATTAAACATTTGGTAACTGAGCTAATCTCTCTAAGACATATTCTTGTATGTAACAATGGAAATATTTACTATTTTATTGCCTACTTCAGGAGACTATGATCACAAAAGAACAAAGAACTGTTATAAATGTGTGCAACTACACTATTCTTTTGGTCATTTATAAAGTATTGTAATTGTTATCTATACTTCTATGAGATATATTCATTTTTTATGGTTTAGAATATGAATAATGCATGCAAAAGTACCTTAAGGTCTATATAATGTAAGTTATTATTAATTACACAATTAAATCAATTTTAAAAACTTGGATAAAGAGTATAACTTACATATTTTAACATACAGCATTTTTTTAGTAAAAGGCAACAGTTTTTATAATTTGAAGAGAAACCAGAGCATAACATGTAGCATTTTCAAATAAATATGAGCAAAATCCTTAATTATATAAAAATTACAATTGGAACTAGACAGAAGAATAATAAGCACACTTGAGTAAGTGACCATTTAAAATAAAATCCTTAAATTGGGGCTGCTCTGTGGTTCAGTAAATAGAGCACTGGCCCTGGAGTCAGGAGAACCTGAGTTCATATCTGGCCTCAGACACTTAACACTTACTATCCATGTAACCCTGGGCAAATCACTTAACCCCAATTGCCCTGCCCTCCCCCCTCTAAAAAAAAAAGCAAAAAAATAAAATAAAATCCTTAAATCTCATAGCTTGTAAAGAGCTAGTGGAATGCAAATAATACCTGGCCAAAATTTCCCTCTACTTCCTCAATAAAAAGGTTATCTGGCTTCAATATGATGGCTACAAATGATGGAGGGTACTTACTACCTTCTGAGACAATTCTTACAGTGTTGGATAGTGCTAATAGCTAAGAGTTTTTCTCTTATACCAAACTGAAATCAGCTTCCTTGTACTTTGAACTCAGTTTCTCCAAATTCATTGCTTGAAGAATAGGACAAAACAAGGTCAGTCTCACTCCAAAATGCCACTAATTCAAGAAGTTGAAGATAGGCATCATAATCCATCTACATTCTTTCTGAGCATAAAGTCCCTATTCCTTTCAATAGCTCCAGTGAATTAGGGCTTTGTGTCTTTTTACCGTGGGGGTTGTTTGCCCTATATGTGCTCCAATTTCCTAAAAGGGAATTCTTCAAGGGCTGATATAGTTGTTTAAATTTGTTCAATGTGCTTTCTCATTTTGATTCACCTTAACAAAATTAATACATATTATTTAATGAAATTCCATGAAACACTTTGTAGCTGAGATTTTGACTTTTCCTTACCTCCACATGGAGATTTTTGCTGTTGCATGTAAACCTGTGATTTCATCAATGGGAGAGGAACTCCTGGTGTGGGAACTGCTTCCAAAGCAAATTAGCAAGACTTTTCTAAATTATATTTTTAGATACTTTCCTGAGGCACTATGAGTTGTCTTAGGTCATATGGCCTTTAGATATTAAAGACAGAACTTGCACCCAGGTCTGCCTGACTCCAAGGCCACTCTTCTATAAAGTATGCCAAATTGCCATACGTAAATATAATGATTTCATAATCATTAGATCACTATTATTATATGATAAATTGAATTCATTTTCAGTAGTTAACCTTCCCTCATATTCATTTACTTGGAAGCTTAAAAGATGAAGAGAAACATGCTTAGCATTACCAGTCACTGAAATTAGAATAGGATGGTTTCCTTGAAATATGTACCTCAATGATGACTAAATATAGGGAAGAGTGTGCTAAACATAGTTTCCATTGTAAATTAAAGAATTTTCAGGCTTTATAATCTGTATTTTCAAACTCTCTCAAGTCACAATGGTGTCTTCTCCTACCAAAATGTCTTTAGTTTGAAGATTTAGCCATTTATCCACATTTACAGATTTAACCCCAGCTATTGAAGGTGTTCTGAAAAACCAAGAAATTATTTACTTAATATTTCACTAATAAAATGGCTAATAATATGGCACATTGTAAGATGACTATTTACAACTGAGACAAGACTTTCATTTCCATCAGGTATTCATACCCTGGAGTCCACAGGGTTCTCTTTCTCCCAGTTTTGGGTTCTGTGGATATATTTCCAGACATTCAAAAACTTGGAGGGGTACATTTTGATAACAAATTTTTTATATGATTGGTTTCCTTTCTACTCCTATATATTTTGTTTGTTTCAAATCATTGTTTTGAGAAGGCTTTTAAGGACTACCAAAGAGGTTCATCATATATATAATTCATGTGCGCACATGAACACATACACACACACACACACACACACACACACACACACACACACATGCTCGCACATTGTGAATAAGTATTCTACCTCAGAAATTGGAGGCTGTCATACTGCTTCCTGTAATTGAAGGCTGTTCTGGTACCTATGATCCTTTTAATTGGGATAATAGTGAAGTGAGTAAATATTAGAGATAATAGGCAATGAAACATAGTGTACTATATAAGACAAAACTGAACAGAATGGTATTTACTCTGGAATCAAATGATACAATAGAATGAATATGGGCTTCTGAGTCAGAGGACTTGGATTCAAATAATCTTTTTGTCACTTACTATATGTGGCCAAGACACTTCTCTTACCTTTATACCCCTTTACACTTTTCTCATCTGTAAAATGATGGCTAAAGACATTTTCCATTCTCTGGTCCTATAAATATACCAAAATATGTAAGTCTTCTGCTAACTATAAGCTATTATATGTATTAAAATAATTGATAAATGAACTTATCAGTCAAAGGAAAGATAGTCTGATAATTTCCTTGATCCAACAGGGCTGATGAGTATATAGAAAGCTGTTAAGAATAATCTTTTACAATAATAATTACCTGTTTTGTTGAAAAGAGCCCTCCTGCACATACAGCAATTTTGAAAGGATTCTGGCACTTTGAATCCTTAGTGTCCATGAATCAAGAACTGCAAATATGATGCGCTAGTACATTTTACAGCACATTTAGGTTGTAAACTCTCAGTTTTATGCTCTAGTCTCAATGTTAAGAACTTATTATTATTCATAGTAAAAGAATTCTATAGCTCTCTATTTTATTCCAGTTTGAATTTATATAAAGGCAATGAATTTTCATCCTTCTCTAGTTTATGCAGGTATGAAAGTGCATGAAATATGATAATCTTGTCCTGTCTAGATACCAAGATCGAAGCCTATGTCTATACTGGCATTTCAAAAGAGAAATCTTTTTGGTGCACCAGGGGAATTGTTTCTGTCTTTCTCATAGGAGCCAAGGGAAATGGATCAAATAATGTGGCATATTGTCAGTGTTTGAGAATTATATCAATTTTATAGCTATTGCTCAATATACAATTTCACTGACTAGATCATTTCATACTTCAAAGGGCCTATAGCTCATATAGCATCACAAGTTTCAATAATTCTTTCAACAAAAAGAATACCTGCAAAACTGACATTTCATATGAATATATCTATTATACATAATATATTTTGATAACAGTTTCTTATTTTTCATATTTTTCTTTTTTAATTTAAAATTTTTTATTAAGATTCTATTATGTTGACATTTTTTCTTATTCCACATCATCCTTGGCCAAGATATGTATGCTCACAATTCTATAGCTAATTGTTGGCAGCTTGGTCACAATCAGAAGCATCTGGAACATTGGTGATAGAAGAGATTGTTTTAAGACTTACAGTAACTACCGTTGCTGCCTACAAACAATAATGGCATTTATCAAGTGGTCAACGCCCTTTCCACATTTACCTTGTACTAGTAATTCCTCAACAAACTGTATTTCTTCAAGGAAAACCTTCTGAACAGCATCTGTGTCTTTAAAGTGAGATAACATGGAAAGCTCAGCTCCCTCTTTAGCAAGCTTCTAGTTCATTCTTCACTCTCAGAGCCTGTTCTTGAAGTTTTGATGGCCCGGTCTTTTGTGGTCCAAGTAAATACAGTAATCAATGTTGAGGGCCCACATGTGCCCAGGAGCAGTCATTCCACTCAGATTCACCATGTTTCCAGCGCTGCTCATGATGTAGGTGGAAACAACAGTGCTATCTGCCTCTGACCCCCAATTCAGAAGAGTAGACTGGCTCCTATCTTTTTGAGAGCAGAGACAGCTTGGGGCAGGGGGAGCAGGAAGGTCATATTTTGTCTTTCTAATGCAATTTCATATATTGTTTTATTAGATACAAAAATGATCGGCAGATAGAGATTTCAAGAAGAAATTGAGGGCTTGGGAGCTGCTGTGGTTTTTCTATGGTGAAATAGTTAGTAATTGGTATACATCATTTTCTTGACTCTCATCTCCAGTTTAATTTGACTAGACCGGTAGTTTCAAACTCAGAAGTCACTTTTGGTTTATATTTACAACACACAACTCTCTCACTACAACTATCAATTTATAAATATTCATTTATTCAGTTATATGCTTGTTATCTTGAAAAATTAAGGTCTACCCCATAGCTCAGAAACCTTGCCCTTCAACTCACCTTTGAACTTTCATAGATAGAAGTGCTCTCTTTCTCTCTCTGTCTCTGTCTCTGTCTCTGTCTCTGTCTCTCTCTGTCTATGTCTGTCTGTCTCTGTCTCTGTCTCTCTCTTTCTCTGTCTCCCTGTCTCTGTCTCTCTATCTCTGTCTCTCTGTCTCTGTCTCTGTTCTCTCTGTCTCTGTCTGTCTCTGTCTGCATGTCTCTGTCTCTGTCTCTCTCTCCCCCCTTTCTCCCTATCCATCTCCCTCTCCATCTCTCTTTCCTTCTCCCTCTCCTCCCTCCACACAACTCGTGTTTACTCTAGAAAAAAACCTTTCACATACAACTTAATTCTAGTTCCTGTCTGTTTCCTCAAATTTAGTCACAAGACGCCAGAATCCATACAAGCATCAAAGGTAACAAATGCATATGGGAGATGGGAGCTTTAAATTTACACTGCCAATAAGGCAAAAAATTAAATTACTCATAGGTACTTATAAACAGATACATAAACACATAAAGCACGTAAATAGCCCATAAATTCCTTTCCTGGAAGGCATTCATATCTTGATGTTACTTAATAAACAATATCTCATCTCACTAGTCTGTATTGCCAAAATAAACATAGAAATACAAAACGAAAACCCACCAAAAGAGTGAGCAATGACAAGGTTCAGGATACCTGCTTCTGGAAGTCATTATTCTCCTTCACTGATCCTTCAGCCATGGTCATAAGGGTGATAGCCTTTTTTCCAGAGGCATGACTAATCAGAATCTCCTCTCTCTAGGAAGAATTCTTAACCTTGTTTGTGTCATAGACCTCTCCAATTGTGTGGTGAAACTTAACATCTCTTTTATAAAGAATAACATTTTTAAAATGGATGAAGTAAAATAAGTAGGATTACAAATAAAATAAATTATCCTGAAATATATTTTGTTGTTGTTGACTTGGTTCACTTGTGTCTCACTCTCTGTGACTGCATTTAGCGTTCTCTTGGCAAAGATTTTGGAGTGGTTTGCTATTTCCTTCTCCAGCTCATTTTATAGACAAGGAAGAAAGGATGAAGTGACTTGCCCAGAGACACACAGTTAGTAAGTGTCTGAGGCTGGATTTGAACTCAGGTCCTCCTGACTCCAGCGTGCCACTCTATCCATTGTGCCACCTAGCACCCCTCTTGAAATATAGTTACCAAAAGTTATAGTTTTAAAGTTCATGGATACAATATTAAGAACTTGTTCTGGAAAATCTGATTTGCAAATTTCTAATCTGGGAAATTCTTTAACTTGAGGTCACTCCTGAGTCAACTTCTAATTTATTGCTGCCCAGGAAAAAGCCCTTTTCTGGATAAAATGCTAAATTTTAGGACCACATTGCCTAGAAATTCTCTTTCTATTCTCAAACCCACTTCTCTACATGGGACATTGGAATTCAGTACTGTTTTCTATGAACTCCTTTTTCAAGCTAAGTATGTTTGAATGTTTATTTATTTCATGTTTCTGAAAGAAACCTTTATGTGTCTTAGTCACTGCCATCTCTTTGTCTAAGAAAGCCTTTCTAATGATTTACCTTTCAGAAAACCTGTCTACCTCTATTGTATACTTCTGTTCAAATTTATCATCAACCAATTCTTTGGGTAGCATAGATGAATAATTTTCCAATCTCCCTCCCCCAAAGCCCCCTTGGGATTTCAGAAGAAATATCCAAGCAAAAATATGAAAAGGGAGCAGAAAGAAATCAAGAAATCTCTGTTTTTCTCATTTTTAGGTTAGTACAAAGAAGGGCCTCTAAACACAAGCTTATTCACCCGAATCTCATCCACCATTGCTCTTTGTAAAGGTTGCAATTGCTAGGAACTAAACAGGAATTGTTCATTGTTTATTTGTGCATGTGTATATACACATATGTATATTATGTACACACATACATACATACATATACACACACACAAATATAGATACACACACACTCAAGCAAGTACTCACACACTATATCGACATCCATATATCCATATATGGATATAGATGGAGATATTTTGCCTCAAGCTACTCTTAAACATCAAGTGAACATGAAATATTTCTAATAATTATTGTATAAGTCATGTTTTAAGTTATGTTAAGTAAATTAATTAGTGTCTTCTTAGTGGATGCATAGAATTTGAAATTTAGGAAGCTTTTTGGCTCAAACTTGTTAAAAATGTATGAAGTTGAGGATATTATACATTTCTACTCTATATGATAATCTGCTTTGCCCTTTTGTAATTAAATGTTTCAGAAACTACAAACATTAAAATAACTCATAGGTTCATCATTGGCCCTGTAATTTCAGCTATGCATATTTACACTTGTAGAAAAGTAATTTAACATAAAACTATGAAGTAGATCTTAAAAACATTAGCTTTTGCTAAGAATATATAACTTAAGCAATTTTTCATTCATCTTCCCTCATATCAGCTCAATGGCCTTAACTGACTCCTAAATATGTATTTTCCTCACACATTTCCATATATTTTTAATTCAGATGTTTACACCATGAGGTCCTATGTACCAGGTTTTCTCTATTCAATGAGATAAGTATAATGCATTCAATAAAGCATGTCTACAAAACTGGGCAAGTTTATTTCTAGTGATGATTCAGCATTTTAGATAGTTCTGTCTGACATTATATTAAAATAGTCCTCACATTTCCTAGTAAGATACATTAATAGTTTCACTAAAAGAAATATGAATTTTTAAGCTTTTCCATTCCTCAAATAAACTAATAGTTGTTCAAGTACATTGTAGCCTCTCCCATAAATACACAAAATTGTAGGTTTTAGAGTAACAACCTAAACAATATTTTATTAATTTACTGTATCATTGACTAGATAATGCATTATAAACTTGCTAACAAAATTAACACTGTCCTGGGGAATTTTTTTTTTAAATCATGCAATATTTAATTAGATATTTTTCACCTACAATATTTTGGACATTTTTTTCTTGTTTGAATTACTAAAACATGACTAGTAGGAAGGTATAGGAGCTGTGAACAAAGTGAAATTAAAATGTCTGTTCTGAAGTCAATTTTGTAATCAAACTACTGATACATTGAAGGGAACTTGGACAAATTATATATGTATATATGTATTCACATACACATGTACATATATACATACATATATGTACATATGTGTGTGTATATATATATATATATATATATATATAGAGAGAGAGAGAGAGAGAGAGAGAGAGAG
>CM053588.1:157715647-157730745 GCA_028646515.1 Pseudochirops corinnae | reverse complement strand
AAATGTTATTAATGTGCATCTATGTATGTATATATATATATATATATATATATATATATATATATATGCAATTATTATTATTATTATTGACTACATCCAACTGGAACTTGAGATACACAGGCACTACGGTTGGGAGATCCATCCTGCCCTACTGAAAAGTGACATAGGAGAGAGTAGACTGGGGTAGGGGGGACACACTGGGATGGCTGTTTTGGGGTCGTTGGTTGGGGAAAGAGGGGGAGAAAATATGCAACTCAAAATCTTGTGTAAATGAATGATGCAAACTATAATAAAATTAAAAAAAATTATTAGTAATAAAAAAAAGAAATAGGCTATCTACTGTGTGCTTTCTAAATATATATAAATCTTATCCGTATTAACAACTTTTATGGCATAGAGGAATTTTATAGTTCCATTATTGGCATTATTGAAGAAACATGAAAAAAATCAATAATCATAAGAGGGTGGAAGCTATGACTCACATCTTAATGCTCAATATACTGCATTTTCTACACAGTTAATTTTAGGATGAGAAGGGAACAAAACAAGGCTTCATTAAGTACCTACTATGTATTAGGCACTGTGATAAGAACCTTATAAATATCATCTCATTTGATCCTGTGAGCTATTATTCCCATTTCATGTTCAAAGAAAGTGAGGAAGAAATTAAGTGCCTTTTCCATTGACACATAGCTATTTGATTCCAGGTTCAGTCCTCTATCTACAGCTACCTCAAAAAAGATAGACTTTGTTGTGGTTGAAAAATATTCTTCCAATGTCAAAAATAGGTGGATTATTTTATAGATGGGAAGACAATTGCTGAATTTTACAAGACAATTTCATTTAAGTATTTGTTCCCAGGTACAAAAAATGGATTTGTGACCACATTGTGACCACAGTGCCAGGCCCTGTTGTTTGGTATAAACTTACTATCTTGTACAAAATGGGAAAAGTGATTCAAACATTAAAACTGAAACCAAGTCTTAGTAATATTTCTGTTCTATCTTTGTTTCCATTATAATAATATATTCTGAATGCATTTGGTAAGGAATTTTTCAGAAATGTTTCAACTCCATTTAATAATCTGTCCTTATATAGATGATGAATGCAAAATATATTTTAGACACAAGTCAAAAAGGTTTTTTTTTAATTTTTGTTCTATCTCCTGAAATTTTAATTGTAAAATTATAAGTGGTCCACAATCTTAAATATATATATATGTATACATGTGTATATATATGTATATATATATATATATATATATATATATATATATAATTAAAAGCTTGAAGAGATGACAAGTTTTAACACATTCCTTCTCAACTATATGAGCAGATGATTAGATCTTCACAGAATAATAGATATGAGTTTGGAAAAAAGTAAATTATGCAGACTAATCTAATTTCTTTCTATGATGAGCCCACTGTTTAAAAAGGAAATGAAGCATACAATGCATCTTGACCTCAGTATGTCATTTTATTTGATTTTATAAGCTGATCTTAAGGCTACTCAGGGGTATGAAAAGGGTATTTAAGACACTAATACTATGTGGGATAAATGATTATAAGCAGTTCAGTGGCATTGTATTGAAGATTAATGTAGAGCTCTGCAGTTAGGTCTTTGAATCCACGTATATGTAGATAGGCATGCATAAATACATGTATTTATGTGTAGATATATTTACCAGTGTAGAATAATTCATTAAATTAGCTAAATTAAATTGGGTAAGTGACAGATAAATTATAGATACAAATTAGTTCCAAAAGTTGAATCTTTAGAAATTTATAGCAGTGAGTAAGAGCTAGAAAATCTATAAGAAGACAGAATTTGATTTATAGAGCATTAAAGGAAGATTTAACAATCAATAAGAACATATCAAATACTGTTGTGCAGACAGACATTGAGGTAGGTCCTGGAGATATAAAGACAAAAATGGTGCAATCTTTACTCCCAAGGAACTTAAACTCTTGCAGGGGAGATATTATGACCACAAATAAGTATATACCATTAACACACAAAATAAATTCAAGGAACATTTTGTGATAAGGAAAAGCCACTCACTGTTGGGGGAGGGACATCAAGAAAGTTTTGGGGTGGAAAGTATTGGTTGAAAAAAAGTGATTATAAGATATGTATGTGAGGCAGACACGAGTTCTAGAAATAGGAGACATGCAATGGAAAGGTACAAAGATTTAAGATAGAAGATGAAGTGGTGTGAGAGTAACATAAAGATCATTATATAGAGAACACAGAGTGCAGGAAGGGCAACTATATATGATAAGGGAGCGGCCATCAATTGAGGGGGTATTTCCAAATGTTTTCACATTTTCAAAAGAAGATTCTATTTTTCATCAAAGGGGAAATTTGGAATCATTAGTATTTATTGAGTAGGGAAATGACATGTCAACCTTCCACTTTAGGAAAATCACTTTGGCAATTGGGTGGAGGTGGGATGAAAGAGGAAAGAGACTTAAAGAGAGGAGACGAATTAAAAGTAAGTATATTGCAATAACACTTTAGGCAACCTATAAAATAGAAATAAAACTCATTTTGAATAAGTTGTAAAAAGTATTTAAAAGTAATATAGCATCAGACTATAACACACATACAGGAAAAACTCTTCTTCTCCTTCTTCTCATCCTACTTTGTCTCCTTTTCCTCTGTCATTTTCTCTACTTCTTCCTCAGAAAGCAAGTTGTTAAAATGTTGTAATTGGCCAGAGAGGGCCTTGCCATGGTTTCATTGACAAGGAACTCTGTCTGCTGCCTACCCACATAAGGAATGCAGTGACTATTTCTGATAATAAATGTGTGATAAGGAGAAATGGATGAGCCCTGTGATAATTTAGAACATATGCAGCTATTTGAATTATTTTTCCTTGTCCACTGACTATATGGTGAAGAAAACCTTTTAATTGACTGCTGAGCCAGAGCTGAGTGTGCAAACAAAAATGTTCTAACAAAGAAACTATAACTTTTCTTCTTTGCTTGATGCTCATCAAGTAAAAAGGCAATTCATCAAGCTTCAGAGGATCTGGAATTGGCAAACGATATTGGGATAGCAATCACTGGCAACTGATAATTGGGGGAAACCTAATAGAAAGTGAATTCAAGCCAATATCATTAAATAATCCCAATGTCTCTCAATGGAATAGTTCTAAAATCCTGATTGGAGATAAAGTAGTAGATTGGCTTTAAGGATCTGACCTGTCAGGTTTATTTATGATTTTAGAAAGTGAATCTAAGAGTCTTTACTCATTGCCATATCATTTAAAGACATATGACAAGATTCACCATTTGCTTAAGATATACATGATGAAGAAGAAAGGAAGTGTGTGAATTGAATTATTGACAGAGTAAAGCATTTTAAAAAATTGGGATTTTTGGTGCCCTCCCATGGTTCCAATATATATGTGTGTGTATATATATATATATTTTACAAAAAGTTAGGTTCTTCTTCAAGAAAGCAGAGATTCAGTTTCTACCTGCCTCTCCAAAATGGAGGTGACTGAGATACCTGCAAGTATAAATCAAGCTTTTTGTGGAGAAAAAGGATAAAGAGATATTAAAGCCATTAAAGCCATTCTTAAAGCCATGAAGACCTGAGTTAAAGTCTAATTTTTAGCATATACAAGCTGTGATAGTAATTAACTACTCAGAAACCATCTAAGATTATGTTGAAGAATATAAGTTCAATTTCCTTCTCAAGTTTTGACTTTACCCTTGTAGTGGGAATCTCCTTATTGAAGAGTTTCCTATATAAGTGAAATCACAGTTCTAGGCTGGATGTATATTTTTCTATTGAGCTTTATCACTTTTCTTTTTTATGTCATTCCTTATATTTCCCGTAAGTATATACCAAACACTGCATTGTATGATAGTGAGTTTTTGGCTGATGGCTTCAAAGATAGAATTCAAGATATTAAGATTAATAAAAATCTTTTAAAAGTATGAATGGCAGAGAGATTGGTTTATTTAGAAGAAAAGGCATGAAACATTTTTTCATTGTCTTCAATATTAAAATACTATTATCTTTATCACTGGTGTCCATAAAAGATTATCTAGAAACCATTAAACTGAAAATTTCTCTTTATTTTCACAATCTCTAATAATGATCCATTTGGAAAAGTCAGAAACAGATTTTAGAAGTTTATTGGGTGCCTTTAGTTTTCTCCCATTTATAGCAGAGTATGTCAGTGAAAAAAAAAACAAACTACAGCAGAGCTAGTTCTCAGCATGAAACTGGTGACAGCATAAATTATTCAAATTGCCTGAACACCGTCCTTTAGATCAAGTTAACTAAGAGGGAGAACAAGCAATTGTTTATGTTCTAAGCAAAATAACTGCTTCCAATGTCAACAAAGACCCAAAAACTATAAATAAAAATAAGACAATGATAATTATTATGGGTCAAGCAAATCCCTATTTTTCTGCATCAGTGATGAGTTACAATGACTAGTCTATAAATACTGAATACTAATAATCTATGTTCTCGAGGTGCCCTTCCTCATAGAATCTCAGAAAATCTCGAAGGGAATTTCAGAGCTCAACTAGTTTAATTCAAATCTGAAAAGGAATTCCCAAAATATCCCTAATAAGTCAACTTAACCAGTGATTGTGGGAAACCAGTTAGTCCATGCTAGAGAAGTTTAGATCTTCTTGCAACCTACAGACCTATTATTGAAAAAGGTTTAATTCAAGCAAAATTTGGTTACTAAGTGCACAGCATCGTGCTAGGTGCTGGGGATATGAAGATAAAATATCACAATAGTCCCTGTTCTTAAGAAGTTTAGCCTGTCTTACCAGCAGGTGCAAGTAGTGAACTGTAGTGAAAAGAAGTTGCTGTCAGAAAGAGTTAGTTCTTAAATAAGTGAGTTGCTGTAGGTCAAGTGGTTGCTGTGTCATTAGAAATAAGCAGCATATCTACTAGAAAGAAGTCAGTGAGAATAATAAAGGCTTCATACACACACATTTGCGGAAAAACATTTTTGTGTTAGTAAAGAAATGGAAACAAAGCTCATATATTTGTCCACATATTTGTGACTAAATAAACCATGGCAACTGATTTCAAAGGAATGATATTGTGCTGTAGAAAATAAAAATTACAATGGATATAGAGAGATAATTTGGATGAACTGATACAAGGTAAAGTAAGTGGAGCCAGAAAAACTATATACAGAAAGAACATCTCAATGTAAATGGAAGGAATAATCACCACAAAAGAAACAAAGACAGATGCTAAAAAATTCTAAAACAAGCAAACAAGCTTGACTCTAAAGACGTATTAGAAGAAACTTCCCCTTATTTAGATGAAAGGTTGGGGTCCACAAGTGTGAAGCATCACCTAAAGCACAATTTTTTTTAATATACTCATTAATTTTGCTCATTTTCTCCTTTTCCTAATTTTCTTTTTTACACAATATTGATTATAGAGAGTACTTTTCAAGGAAATGAGATAGGATATAGAAAGATTATAAAATGTAAGAAAAATTTATGAATTAAACCCATTAGAGAAGAAATAGATTATGTAAGATGGGGAAAAAGCAAGGGCTTTTTCTAACTTTTTAAGTTTGTAAAGCAATCCATATACAATTTCTTACCTCTACTCAAAATAAATGCTAAAATTACTGTAATGCCCAATTTAAAGATAAGAAAATTGAAATTCACAGAGATTTAGTAACATGTCTGTCGTCACCTCACTGTGGTAAACTAACAATTTTTGAGTACAGTAATCAATTGAATTGAAGTGCTATATATCCCCAAATGATACTCTGTTTCACCAAGATGTACTTGATATTTCATGGAGCATAGAAAAATGCTATACTCTATGGCAAAGCACATGAGTTTCACATGATCAGTTATCTCTGCTAGCAAAATGTCTGTACTGACCCCACCTTAAATTGGTTCACCTATTTGATCACCCACATTACTTACATATTACAATATTTGTCTTTCTTTGTAAATGAGTTCAGAAATCATTTAATGAGAGCATGTGTTAAATATAAACTAGGTAGGCTGTCAAAATTCTTCTTACTCTGTGAAAGCTATTCCAAATCTATCTATCTATCTATCTATCTATCTATCTATCTATCTATCTATCTATATATCTGTCTATCTGTCTGTCTGTCTTTCTGTCTGTCTATATATCTATACTGAGGCAGAGGAATGCTTAGCTAACTATATATCTCTATATATTAGATATATTTCTATAGAGTTATTATATGGACATATATATATGTCTTCTCCTTATATATTTCTCTATATGGTTGTTGTATAGTTATATACATATATAAATGTATGTACACATGAACACAAACATACAGACACACAATATGCACACTATTTGACAGAGCACCAGATTTTTCTGATATCCACCCTTCATTTTAATTGTAAAGAAAGAAAGTATGCTGAATAGATTGATGTGTCAGTACCAATCAAGATCATTATATCTAAACCTTAATAACAAAATGGTGAGTCATCTTTGAAGGCATAAAATGGGATGTCTTCCAAGCGTGATCAAACTCATTTGAATTACTGCCCAGCCCACCTGCCTATCACTAATAATAATATACTTGCATCAATATTAAATTTTGCTTCAGTTTTTTCATCTGTATAAATGGATATAATAATGAAAAAAAAAAAAGAAAAACAGTCACCACTCTCAAGGAAATTACAGTCTAATGAAAGAGACAACATGAAGATATATGCAACCAAGATATGTACAGGATAACTTGGGGGTAATTTCAGAGGAAGGCACTATGATGAGCAAAGTCTAGCAATGACTTCTTAAAGAAGGTGGGACTTTAGCTGAGATGTGAAAGGAGGCAGGATAGCTAAGATGAAAATATAAGAAGGGAGATCATTACACATGAGGAAAAATTAATTGTAAGGCTATAAAATTTGATTTCTAATACTAATTTATAATATTCTCTTCTGTTTAAAATCCCCATTTCTTAGTTTTAACTCACATAGAAAAAACATTTCTAGAAACTGGCTAAGGTATGCCTTCTGGGGCATGGTCCAGGATTCTGTTTGTCCCATAACCAGAAGCTAAACTGAGCAGGTTTTTGTTACCAAGTATTACCCAGAACCATTCAGATAAATTTGGTCACTTTATTAGAGTTTGGGGAGCCCTGGCTCATGAAGAAGAATATCGAACCAGAAAGAACCTGATGAGGGTGCCTAGATTGATGGAAGGGGCTCAAAACTCATGACTAAGCCTCATTTCTCAGTTGACCTCTCCTCTTCCCAATGATGAATAATCAAGAAGAGTTGAGATCTCTTATCCCACCTCCTCATTTAATATCCACCAATGAGTGTTTGCTTTTCTTTTGTCAGAGGAATTCCCAGAAATTTGCTGTCAAGAAGACAAATTTGGATTTATACTGGTGCTGTGAGATTCTCCTGTAGGGCCTTTGATTACAGAGATAAATCATTAACAATCAATTTATCAATTATTTGCTGGCCTAATTAATAAATTTTTAAAATGCTGAAACTTTGTCTCTCATAATTTTATTCATAACATAGACATAGAGAATAGCTAACGAAAACAGGTGGAGTGTCCAGTAAGAGGAATACAAGAAAGTCAATGTCACTGAGATGTGAATTATGTAGAGGAGAGTAGGATGTAAGAAAACTAGAAAGGACTTTAAACACAGAAAGGACTTTAAAAATATAACTGAGAGTTTTGCATTTGATCATGGAGGAAATAGGAAACGACTAGATTTTATTGAACAGGGATGGTATGCTTAGATTCTTTTGTTCAGAAAAATCAGTCTGAGAGCTGAGTGATGGATGCACTGGAGTGGGGAGATAATTTATATTGGAAGACAATGAGCAGGATACTATTACAGTTCAGGCATGAGGGGATACAGGTGGTTGCAATGTGAAAGTAGATAATGTAGATAAGAGATATTAGGAAGATAGAAATGACAGCATTTGTCAACTAATTGCATGTGGAGTAACTGCAAGACTGAGAGAGAAAGATGACACCTAGTTTGTGAACCAAGATGACTGGAAGGATGGCAGTATCTTCAAGAGTAACAGCAAAATTACACAAAGGGGAGGGTTTGGTGGGAAAGAAAATGAGTTAAGTTTTGGACATTATGAGTTAAAAAGTATCTATCAGATAGCCAGTTCAAGATGTTTGTTAGGCAGTTAGATGCAAGAATAGAGGTTAAGAGAAAGGATAGGGATAGATAACTAGATCTGAGAATCATTTGCATAAAGATGATATTTAGATAATTGCAACCTCAAGAGTTAATGATGTCACCTAGTGAAAAAGAAACCCCACGTGGGGTCATGACCCATAGTTTAAGAAGTACTGAAGGGATCACAAGTGGAAAAAGGTTTAGAAGCTCTGTCAGGGAGAAGAGAAGATCTAGATCAGAGATTAAGGGGGTCACCAAAGTTAGTAGGCATGACCTAACATAATAAAATGCAAAGAAGATAATCAGTTGGAAAAGAGAACTGGATGAGAACAGTTTCATGAAAATCTAGAGAGAAGAGACAGGGAGAAACACAGAGAGACAGAGATTCACCGAGAAAGAGACATACAGAGAGATAGAGACAGACAAAGAGAAAGGGAGATATTGAGAAAAAAAGAGAGACAGAGACAGAGGGAATGACAGAGAGCAAAGAGTGGGGCAAGATACAGAAAAATAGCTTTTTGGATTGGATGAATCAAGTGATATGGGAGAGTTAAGACAGGTGTTTGTAGGCAATAGGGAAGAAGCCAATAGACAGAGAGTGATTAAAGATTTATTAGAGAATAGGGATGATAGAGGGGGCAATCTGTTGGAGAAGACAGGATGGGATGAGATGACTCTGCAATATAGAGGAGTTTGCCTTGGCAAGGAAAAGGGCAATTTCTTTGTGTGACACAAGTGTGAAAGGGCAATTGGTGACAAAAGGGATCTGAGTAATGAGATGAGGTTTGGAAAGAAGAAGAAGCAAATGGTTACAAGTTTTTCAGTAAAATATGCGGTTAGTTTGTTATGTGAGAGGGCAAAGAGAAAAGGAGTTATAACATGATTCAGGAAGGATGAAAAGGTTTGGAAATGTTCCTTTTGTGAGATAGTCAATTGATTAGGGAGATATAAAAGAATTCCCTTGCTGTAGGTATGACCCAGTTGAGGTTATGTAATATAAGTTTATGCATTTATTCACCAGTTTGTAATTTTCTTTAGCTTCATTCAGTAGCGTGATCTAAGACTGAGTTTTTGCAGGCAAGATATTTAAAGGATAAAGGAATAAGAGACACTAAAGAAGAGGATAATGTAAAGTTAAACCATTTCAACATTTCTAAATGGAATCAATATAGGGGAAGAAGAGAATGTAATCAGCACACAGGTGATGGCCTGGACAGAACCAAGACATGGAAATATTGGAGGTCAAGCTGAAGACAAATTATAAAGTTTGGAGTTGAGAGTCAGAGAGAGAGGAAAAAATGACAATAGATTAGATTAGATGAAGGAATCCCAGAATTTAGGACTATGGAGAAATTTTGGGTGGTAGAGTTTGCTGTTGGTGAGTTCTGAAAAGCTATTAACTCACAAATCCAGTTCAAAAATATCTATCCATTGAGCTTTCCTTCCTTACTGAGTAGTGACACACTAATATTCTCCTGGCCCCTGCTTTCCTGTACTGAATTTCTGTCTTTCCTCATTATTGGACTCAAGAGAATAGAGTTAGAATACTGATAAAGAGATGAAGGAACTGATACTCAAGGACAAGTACCCTTGTCCTTGACCTGCTGAGATCACACCAAACAATACCTATTCACCTTGCTTATATGCACAGAAGAGCTGACCATACAATTCGATTCATGTTATTGGAGTATTTCTATTGGGATCCTTTATACATCTGCTTGGTAATGACCTGTCACGCAGATAAATGGAACAGATAAATGGAATAGACCTATTCTAACCTCAATCATGCACCCAAATCCAATCTCAGTAACAAATTTGCCTTTAGTCCCAGATATTTTCCACTGTAGAAGGTTCCAAATTGTTAGTAGAAAATAAGAACACTAAGGAACATGTGGTGCCATGCAGTTACTATCAAGAATAGGCTGGCCAATATTAGGGAAAATGTCAGGGGGAAGAAATTAACTAATAGATATGTGCTGTGATACATGATGGAGTTTCGTTGCATGACACTTTATTTTTCCTTTATTGAATATTAATCTCCTACAAAATTTTGAGGAATTGCTATGAACAAATCGTTTGTCCGTGTAAATCACTGTACCATACTTATGTTTTGCTTTGAAACATACATCCCACATTTGATATTTCGGTGTTCTCATCCTCTATGAAACTTGTAATTTTGGAGAGCTACCAGAATCTGCTCTCAAAGCTGTTATCTCATAATCCTCTTGAAGAACTGTCTTGATGTCTCTAGCATGATCTAATTGGTTTTTACAGCCTGGAAATGGCAAATGAAGCTGTTCTATTTGCCAGACATCCCTGATGTTTTTCCAGGCATTAAATAGACCCCTCGGTTCCCAGATTATTTTAGTGCAATGTAATCTATGCTACACAGGGTTAGACTTTCATCCTTTCTTATACCAAAGAAACCTTCTACCACTCAAATGATTAGAGAAACAGAATGAAAAAACAGAAAGTGCATTTCAGTTTAAATCAGAATAGATGCGTTTCAGTGCTGATTCCATCACTTTTTATCTACATAACTGACTACTAACAAATCAGTGGAACTTTCTGAGTCTCAGCTGTCATATCTAGGATAAGGAAAATAAGAATTATAGCACCTACTTCATGAAGCTTTTGTGAACAAACAGCTCCTTAGCTTCAAGGAGCTATTTAAATGGCAGCTATTATTATTTAGTATCAAGAAAAGAGTGAAAAAAAATGACAGTTTTATTAAATCTAGCACTGGATCAAGTGCTATCCCTCTCTGTGTGTACATATGTATGTATGTGATTTTTTAAATGCCTCTGTTAAACCAGAACTTGAAAAAAAGTCTAAGAATTTTAAGTACTAAGTAGATATCATTATGCAAGTAATTCAGCCAATAAACATGAAGATTTTTAAAAAATGAAATATCATATACTCAAGTAATTTTCATGATTTCTAGAATTTTACAATGCTTTAAGGCTTTCAAAGCATGACACCATGATATTACATACTATATTACATGATTTAATATATATCAGATATTTGGTCTTCACAACAACACTGCGTGTTTAGTATAAACAGAATAGAAATATGGATATATGTGTATTCATAAAGCTAGCATTCATATAGCATTTTAAAACTTACAAAGAGCTCTTATGGATTTTAATATTATTTTATAGGTATTGTATAAATGCCTATATGTACATTTATATTTCTATACATGCATACATTTGTCACAGGTAACTTAATTTAAAGATGAAGTTTCTGAGAGGTTAAATGACATATAGCACATAACTGTTGGAAATAAGATTGAAACGAAGGTTTCCAATGTCTCCAAATCCAGAAGGATTTTTACTATAACACTCTGTGACTTACATAATGCTAAAACCCATTTGTCATCTTCAGATTTTTTGGAGGAGGGGGCAATCAACTTGCAAAGCACTATTAAAAGAGATATTTATGATTCACTTGGCAAAGAAAATCTTCCTTTTCCAAAGGAAACACTTTGAACAGTCAAATGCATAATGAATACAGGTACAGAAAACAACTTATTTTGTCTTTCCTTTTTTTCTTTGCATTTGAAAACAAAATAACAAGACATTTATTGAGGTCTTTGGTAATTTTTCTTGGATATATAGTTTTAATTTAGCATGACTAGCATATTGCCTCTCTAATACCGTGATTCAATAAATTGATCTCACCTCTGTATTTTATGAAGAAGAATACTGGGAGCTGGCACTTGTCATTTTCTAATTATAACATGACTTTTAACTTTTTATCGAGATTATTTAAAACAGTCAGCAAAATCTAGTAATTGAAATGAAAATCAATCCAAGATGAATTCCTGCCTCTTTAAATAATTTTCTAAAAATCATTCTTTACTGCTGTTTGCCTTGGTAGTCCCCTATATTGATCTATTCATATAACACCTATAAAAAATATCGAGGTAATTAGATTAATGAGAAGAAGATTGAAGAGGTTAAAGGAAACAATAGCTCATTAATGAGGCTTTTCTGGACTTGCCTTACTTTATTTTTTTTAATGGTAAGAAAAATAATTATCTTTGGCCATATGGCCTTTCAAATCAAATTTATCAGAGAAATGTAGAGTGTTATGCATTTTTTTCCTGAGTTATAGTGCTCTCAATTTAAATTATTTTAATAGCTATGAAATTAAACCCCAACTTGTGCATAAAATATTACGTTGATTATTAAAAATGCATTGACAATATTCCACATTATTTAAGTCAAATGAAGTTTGAAAAGCTCTTCATAATATGAATTCAACAAGTTTTCTATTCTCTAAACCCAAAGACTCTAGGGAGACTAGGATCTGAAGGGGGAAATAGGCAGGTACTTGTTCCAAAGTGCTACTATACTTAGAAAAATATGAACAATTCAGATGGCAAGTTAGATCAGAAACCAGCTTTGAGCTTCATATCTGTTCTTTGTCAAATTTTTAATACTCAGAGAAAAATTGCATTATATAACCCATGTCACAGTATAGGTGAGAAAGTGCTAAATACTAAAGGAGAGACAAATATGAATGACATAGGATCCCTGCTCTCAAGTACCATAAAATCTACCAGGGGAGAAAAAGGCATGTGGACAAATAATTATAACATGATACTCACTCTGACAAGTGGATATAACTGATTCAGAATAATGTATTACAACCCTGGGGTAAAGACATTATTCCTTATTCTCTCCCCCTTTTCTTCTGTGTCAAAGGAAGTTGTATGTGAATGTAGTCTCAAATCCTGAATTGGACACTTACTTTCTTTGTAAGACCATGACTATAAATCATTTTATCCCCATGGGGTATAGTTTGCTCAACTTGAAATGAGCTTCTTGGTTCCTTATAAATTTAGATAAGTGATCCTCTAATTCTTCCTAAGGTTAAACTTATTCCTTTTTTCCTAATCATTCCAATGTTTTTAGATTCTTCCTTCAGCAACAGTTGCCTCTCATTTATTTTCAGTATCTCCTTTCACACAGACTCCTTACCATCTACTCATAAACATGCTTAAGAGTCTTCAATCATAAAAACAAAAAAAAAAAAACGCCACAGCTTTTCAGAAATCTTTGAGCTCACCCAGCAGCTTTTCCATTATCATCCTCTTCTTCCATCCAAACTTCTTGAGATAATGCTCTACTCCCAAAGTTTTCATTATTATAACCCCCCCATTACCCATTAACCCTTGCAACTTAAATTCTTAACTCATTACTCAATATATGATCTTTGCAAACTCAGAGGTCCCCAATAATTTTGTGATCACTCTGAAGCATTTAATACTATGGGTTATGATCTCAATCTGAATTATTGCCAAAATATTGTAAATCTTTCTTGAGAGATTTTTTCTTGCACAGGGAAAAAATACTAGAATTAGAAAAATGTAGGCTCCAACTTTTGGCTTGCCCATAGCTACATATGATGGCAGCAAAGCACATTAGAAAGAAACTGGATTTGAAATAAGAAGGCTCAGATTTGGCCTATGCCATACCTGTCTCTTCCCCATCCCCACCTCCCACCCAATGGAATATGTACTTCAATTTAGGCATGTAACAAACCTTCTAAGGTTCAGTGTCCTAATCTGAAAGATAAAGGATTAGACTGAATGATCTCTAAAGTCACTCCTATGACTAAAGCCTGTAGTTTCTTGGGACTTAAATCACGTAACTTCTCTCCATATCTGTTTCTTCATCTATAAAATAAAGAAGTTTGATGTATACTTTCCATGGAGACTTTCCAAAGATTATACAAAAACAATGAAATGTAAGTCACTATTTGAAAAATAAAATGTATATGTTGGGAGTAGGGGAAGGGTGAGAGCAGGATCTGTCCACAATGACCTGAAAAACATCAGACAAGGCCAAACTATCATGCAATTAAAAAAAAAAAGGAATTTGGTTCTTCATGATAGCCTCAATATTGTGGGGTCCCTTAGGAATCATCCTGGAGGGGCCGGAGCCAAGATGGCAGTGTAGCAGCAGCAACATATAGCAGCTCTTACATAGCCACCCCAAAATACCCATAAAATAGGACTCTAAACCAATCCTAGAACTCCAAAACACACACAAAGATACTTCCCACTAAAGTCAGCTCGGCTACGAGGAACCATATCAGCACTGCGAACTGAAACCAGCCTGGCCTGAAGCCGAGGCTGTGCCCCGGGGACGGGAGCAGCAGAGGAGGCTCTCAAGTGAGCGGATTAGCACCAGCTGCGAGTGGGGATTGTGAAAGGGGGAGATAAGCATTCTGGCCGAAAGGCCTCCACAGCGGGAAAAGCAAAAGGCACAGGTTTTGCACCCGCCTCTGCATTGTAGCTTCCTGCCCACGGCCTGCAGATGGCAGGGGGACTGAGTGATTGTTCTCAGGCCAAGAGTTCTCGTGTTGAGCAGCCTGGATCTGGATCGTGGTCTTGGGCCTCGGTTCTGGAGTCTTCACTATCCAGTCACCCAGCAGTAAATAGGAAGAGTTCCCAGCCTCTTCCTGAGAGCTACGGCAGCGGGGAGGAGCCCAGCAATTTGGGACAGAGCTTTTCCTACTGGAAGCAGAGCCCCACAGAGATTTTTTAAAAAATCACGGATTGAACAACCATGAGAAAAAATAAGCATAAGAAGCAAAGTAAGAACAGCTCCCAAACCCTAGATTCCCTCTTTGTGGAAAAGAAAGATCATGGGAGAGAGGGAGGAGGAGAGCGCAGCCAGAGCGCCCCCACCAGAGGCCTCCAATAAACATGAAAAATGTCTTAAAGCTAGAGATGAGCTGAGGAAAGATTTTCAAAACCAAATAAGGGAAGTGGAAGAAAAATTGGGAAGAGAAATAAGAATGTTGCAGGAAAATTATGAAAAGAGAGTCAGCAGTATGACTGAAGAAATCAACACCCTAAAAAATAGACTAATTCAAATGACAAAGAGGCCCAAAAAGCCAATGAGGAGAAGAATGCCTTAAAAAGTTGCCT
>CM053588.1:157660317-157715147 GCA_028646515.1 Pseudochirops corinnae | reverse complement strand
TCTCTGTGGGGCTCTGCTTCCAGGAGGAAAAGCTCTGTCCCAAATCGCTGGGGTCCTCCCGGCTCCCGTAGCTCTCAGGAAGAGGCTGGGAACTCTTCCTATTTACTTCCAGCTAACCGGATAGTGAAGACTCCAGAACCAAGGCCCAAGACCGCGATCCAGATCCAGGCCACTCACCATGAGAGCTCTTGGCCTGAAACAATTGCTCAGTCCCCCTGCCATCTGTAGGCCATGGGCAGGAAGCTACAATGCAGAGGTGGGTGCAAAACCTCTGCCTTTCACTTTTCGCTCTGGAGGCCTTTCGGCTGGACTGCTTATCTCCCTCTTTCGAAATCCCCGCTCACAGCTGATGGTAATCCGCTCACCTGAGGTGCTCCTCAGCTGCCCCTGTCCAGCCACCCCTGGGGCACAGCTGGGGCTTCAGGCCAGGCTGGTTTCAGTTCACAGTGCTGATATGGTTCCTTGTGGCTGAGCTGACTTTAGTGGGAAGTATCTTTGTGTGCGTTTTGGAGTTCTAGGATTTGTTTAGAGTCCTATTTTATGCGCATTTTGGGGTGGCTATGTGAGAGCTGTGATATGTTGCTGCTGCTACGCTGCCATCTTGGCTCCTCCCTAGATAGCCTATTTCTATACATGTACAAATACTTCACATTCAGCATTTTTACAAGTTCTTTTTAAATTGTTGGGCAGATTGTTGTTGACCAAAAGGGATCACAGTTTTGATTTACTATTTTCTACATTGGTAATACATGATGACCTGTTTTCTTTTTTCTTTCCTTATCCTGATCCCCAGATTGAATACTGAATTTAAATTTTCAATAATAAAATTGTCATCTTTAAAAGGCCAAAGTTTCTACATATATTAAAAGAATATAGATCTCTGAAAATTTGTTCCAAAGCGTTTATTGAGTATTAATTATGGTAGCACATTAGAAACAACAATATATTCATGGAAAGATAAAATTTTTATTTCACATTTATTCATTAGTCCTAACTATTCAATTAGAATTATTTTGCAATTTATAAAATCATCAAATCTTGATAGATTTTTAAAATATCATTTGAAGTTATAAATATCATTATGAGTTATAAAAACACCTTTCCCTTAATTAATTTGAAAAAAAAAACAGGCTTATTGATAGCTTACTATATACCTAGTGATGTAAAGTTCAAGGATATGTTAAAATGTCACTGTCCTAAGGAAACTTAAAATTTCGTTAGGGAGGCAAAGATTAGAAATACAAAATACAAATAGGAAAATCTTAGAAAAGGCTATAAAACTTGATAGAAAATAGTGATAAATTTAATCTGGATAATATCAAAACCACTGATATTCTTCTTTCTTTGTAATAAATACTATTATATTAAAGGGCAAATCTTTTATCCAGAGCGCTTTAGAAATCAGTAACAGTTGAAATTTGAAAGCAATTACACCCCCCCCTCACTGAAGGGACACTATTTGTCTTGTTTTCAATCCCCTCCCACACAGCCCTAGACAAATATAATCAATTGAACCCTAAAATCCCAATGCATTAGGAATAAAGAAATCTTTAACTTTCTATTCAATTTTCTGATCTAGCTGACTGAATACTTAGGGAGCCACAAATACTCATACAATAGGGACAGAAAAAAAGGGATCTCTAATACCATCATGATCTACAAAAGGGTAGTAGATGGAGATGGAGATTGTTAAAATATACTACAGACCACTGGGATAATAGATTGGGATTCAGGGAAAACCATCACAAGCCTGCCATAAAATCATGATATAGATATAATAAAGCTTGTCAGTTACCCAATAATAGCTTGAAATTCATTCACTGCCAAACACAGAACAGAAAATAAATTATTGGCTTGACTCAATGATAGTTTCATACTTCAAAATGGAACAGGAACAACAACAACAGCAGCAAAGAGAACTGCTATTCTGGATTTGATTCCCACTAACAAAGAGAAACTGATTGCTAAACTAAAACTTGTAGGAACTTTGGTACCACTCCATCTTGGAATTTTTGACGTAGAAAGAGGGAAAGATAGGCATAGTATGACACAAGCTTTCTATTTGGAAAGACTAATTTTTAGAGAGTCCAAAAGCAGAATAGGAAGTATCCCATGAGGTGAAGTCATTTCAGATAAATCAGACCAAGAGAGATAAGACTCTCTGAAGATATGAGAAGTGATTGTGATAATAAATAACAGTTGTCTACAGAGACCAATGTGTATACATGGGAAATATATGACCATACTTAGATTTTTTTTTTAAATACACACTAAAGTGAAGGCAGGATCAGGTGAGAGAGGTAAGAATAAAAAATGTGATATGGCCCTACAAGAAAAAAGGCAAGAGTGCTTAAATCCAGAATGAATTAGCTACAGAAAAAAAAAAAAATTTAAGGACCAAAAACAGTCCCATAAAATCCTGAATAACATTTTAGGGGGTTTTTCTCCATATTAAACTGAAGCAGCACTGACTGAAAGTAAAACTATTTATAATCCTTTTTTCTTGCTTCTGCCGACTTTTGTTCTGCTCACTTAATTTTCTCTTAGTTCAAACTATCAAGGATGCTTTGAAATACTTTCCTTCACAATTGTTTATAAAACTATGACATTTCCATTATATGCACATACCACAAATTCTTCAAATATTTCCCAGTTGTCTAAGAAGCAATATAATGTACCTTCTTAGATTCTGGTACTTTTGTTCCCCTACTCCATTTCTCTTAATCTCCACTTTGAGATTAGAAGATTTGTTTTGTTTTAACTAGTCCCTTCCCTCTATATTTCTCTGTCTTAATATCAGTTCCTCCTTTTCATAGTTGTTTTCCTCTTGAATTATATATATATATGCAATCATACTTAAGTGACTTTTCCAGTGTCACATAGCTAGTAAATTTCTGAGACCAGATTAAAGGACCTGCCTCTGGGGTCAGTGCTTTATCCATTGTGCCACCCAGCTTCCCCAAATTTAATATATTTCTAAACCAAACTTTTTGTGTTTATTCAATCTGACTTTGTACATTTCACAAATGAGTGAGGTTTATCTGATGCCCATTTAGCCCACTCCTTCCTTTTTCTATATATTCTTCAAATGAACTCCAATTATGAGAAATGGCAGGTTCCATTGCCTTCTTCCTCCTTTCAACATGTTGTCCCTTATAGTTCTCCTTTTGCCTTATATTCTTTTTTGATTTAGCAAACCCTCAAAACAAAACTAATGGCTTGATGTTCGCTATCTTTTCTTTAATTATTCAACTCAATGCTCTTTGAAGGCATTATGATTATTTCTTCTTTCCATGGTAGAATATGAATCATAGACTATCATATAGCTAATTTCAATTGTTCAGATGAATTCACCTTCTTTTTTTCCTCTGCACTTGTGTTTGCAGTTTAAAATTCCTTTTCAACTCAGGTCAGAAAAAAACTGAGAATCCTTTGCTCCATTTTCTTACCTTCTTCTATCCCAATGTTGTATTAAGCTTTTCAGGAAACTTATTTTTGGTTTTAAGCCTATGTCCTTCACCTATTCAAATGATGCTTTCCATTATCAACTCTGGTTTCAGGAAGAAGCTGTCAAGTCTTGTATGAATCTGACTATAGTTTGTGATAGTAATGTGTTCTTTTCAGTATACTAGCAGGATTTATTTCTATCATGTGGAGGCTCTTGACCTCAGTCATGAAATCCCTGTGACTTTTCCCTCTGAAGTTTCTTTCACTTGGTGATTGATGGGGTCTTTCTATATATCTTTCATTATTTATTATAACTCACTAAGTCCAAAGTGATATGAAGTAAAAAAAAAAAAAAAAAACCTACCATACTTACTAAGGAAAAATAGTGGATTCTGAATATTTTTATCAATTGCTTTCATGATTTATATACTTTTATTTTATTTTCATGCAGAATTGGAAGCATTGTATCCATCTGTATATGATAGAGTTCTAGAGCTATTTCTTCCATCATTAGGATGCTATGATTGTTTTATTTCATCATGTCTATACTCAAACTAGAAAAGATCATTTGTTTACTACACACAAAGTTTCTCATTTCCATAACAATAAACAAAAATATTTTTTTCAGTGAATAAGTCTACAAAATAGAGTGATTATCCAATAGGTAAACACGTACCCAAATTCTAAACTCCTTATGGGAGACAATCTTTTTTCTTAAAAAATAGAAAAAAATAGAGTGGCCAGATCAAGATCAATTAAATTAATAAAAGTAAATAATTACAACAGTAAATTCTGTCATGATATCTTTGTTATTAATTTGAAAATTTAATAATGAAATGCAGCAAGAAATATTTATTCTACAATAATATTAAGTCCCACTGATGTTATTTGCTAAGATGTACTTCTATTAAAAAGCACTGAGGATATTTATTATAAAACCATCAAATTAAAAAGATGGAGAAAATTTTGTGTAACGTTATGGATTTTCACTTGAAGGAAATCTCCGTCTTCTATTCTTTATTTTTTTAACTGTTGATTAAATTTGCAAGAAACCCAATAAATATATTTGTACTTGCTCTTGCTAGTTGTACTCCATCTTTGGCTATAAATCTGTCATATCTGTATTTGAATTCATTATCCAGAAGTCCAAATCTATTTTTCACTACCAATTTTTTATACAGATGATTGCTTTCCAAACTAATTTTTCTCTTCTCTTACTTTCCCTAAAGTAACTATTTGCTTATTAATATTATCCAAATATGTAGTAACTTTGGATATCACATAATAAACATCTCATTTGTTAATACCCACATTGATTTTTGAGATGATCCTACAATTTAAAATATTCAGAATTGGGCAATTACTGAACAGTTTTTGGTATATGATTGTGATGGAATACTACTATGCCAGTACATACAATAAGCAAGCTATGTTTTCTGTATTCTAATGGAAACATTGCTATGTTCCCAGACAAATATATACTATACCCAAGGTCTCAGGTATACTCCCTTTTACATACTTTTCTTTTAGTTTTTTTTTTGTTTGTTTGTTATATTTTTTACTCCATTGCCACTGGAGTATTTAATTTAAATTTAATTTTAAAAATACATGAAAATACTCATTCCATGGCAAAGTTTTATTGGAATTTTGCACTGGAAGACAGACACTTCTTTGGAATGAGTATGTATGAAACAAAGGAAATATCTCTAAAAAATCCACACCATAAATCAGAACTACAAGAATGAATAAAAAATCCATGTTATATTTTTCTGATGCTAATTTAAACTTTTATTGAGAATTTATAAGACATTATTGAATAGGATATTTTTTGTGAAAAATCAAAGACACACAATCAGTTGGAGAGAAGTAGAGGATACAGACCTGAGGCACTTACATAGGAAGCAGATAAAAATTCATCCCTCTGTATCTGCGACTTAAAATCCAATACAATCCAAATTTTATTTGTTAGGTACCCATGTACTATAAGTTGCTTAATTTGTATTGGTGAACCAAACAAAAATAAAACAGAAAAACAGTCCCTGACATCATGGAGTTACTTTTATTATGATAGTGTTGAATATACATAGATAAGAAAAGACAGGGTCATTTGACCAAAAAACAAAAATCAAAAAAACCAAGAAATAAACAATAGAAGTATCCTGAAAGACTTGTAAGAGGAGGTGACTTCAAGGCATTTGTCTTTGTATTTTTGCAATTTTGATTTTAAAAGAATTATTCATTTCATCTTCTGCCTCTCTAATTTGGTTTCCCAAGTCCTTCTTGAGTTCTTCTAAGAACACATTCTGGGCTTGAGATCAGTTCATGATGTGGGGTCAATGCTGTCTCCTTCTCACTTTGGTTCCTCCCACTCACAATAATAGGATTCTACAGTCTTTGTCTTTGTAATCATTTTTTTATGCATTTTGAGGCAGGGCCTTAGACACACACTTCCTCTAGGGCTCCAAAGAATTTACTATTTAAAATTTTGCTCTAGGGCAATACTTTCTGTATTTTCAAGGTCAGAGGTGGGGATTGGAGCAGCAGGGATTCACTCTGCCATCCTGGTCCCTGGAAATTCCTTGGCTTTTTAAATTTCCAAGATGCTTATCTTTGAAGGAAGCAAAGGATAATAATCAGTTGAAGAATACAGGAGTTTTCAAGCAAAGTGGGAGTCACTTCATTGAGTATCCATTGGTTCTCGCCAATAAAAGACATGAGCAAATAGCACCTACTGATTGAACATTGTATACCCTTCTCCTTATCAAAGAAGACACTTCAAAAGAGGTTGACTTCATCGTTCCTTTATCCTTATATGTCTCAGAGTGAACAATTCTTCTTGTTTTAGGGACCAGTACTCTTCAGAACAGTCACAGGAGCATTTGATGCACATGTCTTTTATTAGAAAATGTTCTTAATATGGACTCATACCAAGACATGCTTCATAAGATGATCCTGTAGGATAGGGAGACAATCTTTCTAAAGAAGTGGGAGAGAGGCTGCTTTGTTCAGGGCACAGAAAAATATGTAAATTTAGCTATAGTATAGATTGTGATGAGAAAGAATGTAAAATAAAGCTCAAAGTAGGGTAGGGGCAATTTCCAAAAGTCTGTTATTACCAAAACAGTTTGTGTTTTAGCCCAATGGTACTAGGAAGCTACTAATTTCTTGAGTGGGGATAAACAAGGTCAGAACTGTGCTTTTGGAAAATTACTTTATCAGTTCTATGAAGGATGACTTGAAGAGGGGAAGATCTGCAAGGCAGTGAGTTGAATTAGGAAGGTTTTGTAGTCATCCAGGCAGGAATCAATGAGGGCATAAAGCAAGGTAGTGACCATGAGAAGGGACAAGAAGAGGTTATGAAAGGTGTTGATGAAGGATAATAGAAGGATAATAGACAAGGCTGGACAACTGGATGGAAATAAGGAGAAAAGGGGAACAGTTGAGTTGAGAATGTTGTCGACCTGATTGATTAGAAGGATGGTAGTTCCCTTAAGAAAAAATGGAGAAGGTAGAAGTATGCTTGATTTAGGGAAGAAGATAACAGATTTGCATTTGAACATATTAAATTTGACTCATACAAATTAAGATTTCATTAGTAATTTTGAAGAAAGATGTTCCAGTTTACTGGTGAACTTGAAGAACCTAAATTGTAAAGATCCAGGGAAGAGAAATTACATTATTAAAACTTTAATACGTTATAAAAATGATATTATCAAAAGTCAGGAGGATGAATTTTTTAATTTTAGTAACAAGGAATTTGAAATGCTGACTGACAGCTCTGTAAGTTGAAGATGTCCACAAATGAGATAAAAATGAAAGGTACAAGACGCAAAGAGAGAACACCTAGAGATGTAGAAAGAAATTAGAGAGATGTCAGTTAAATGATATTTGAAGTCATGGGAGTAAATAAGATTTTCAAAAGAGAGTATATGTAGAGAAGAGAGCCAAGAATGAAAACATGGACTATATGTACACAAAGAAGATGAAAAGATGAAATGAGGAAGAGAATCTTTGTAAAAGAAGAACAAGGAGTTACAATCATGAGAATGTTTGAAATAGTGGTCAATAATATGAAATGCCATGGATCTGGTGACTTAAGATTTCTTTATGAACTTAAAGGAAGAATTTCAGTAGAGTGGAAAATGAGGTAAGTAAAAGCCAGACTGAAAGAGATAAGGAAATGAGCAGGTAGAGAAAGGGAAAGAACAAGGGAACAAAGGTAATGATTACACTGAAGCCTTATTTCTTTCCTGCAAGGTTGTACCCTGTCATAAACTGTCAGCTGACCAACATTGATGATTTTACAATGTAACTAAGGCAAGATATAACAGATTATAGTTATGAAAATTGCCCTTTTTTACTGTAAAGGATGTTAAACTGATATTATGAAAATGATCTTGTGACTATGGGAAACATTTCAAAGACTGATAAATATTAAACAATAGAAAATTTTAAACAAAATGATGCTGATATTTTGAAATCAAAATATTAGAATCCACTTGACTCATGTATTATTTATTATTCTTTACTATGTTTTACTCACTATTTTTCTCTCATGAGATATATAGCATTTCATTAGAGATAGAGGGGAATGCACACACTCTCATTCACACACACACACACATATACACATAGATAGACATGATGCTAATAAAAAAGAAAAAGGACTGTTTTCTCAATTGCACCTATTATAATCTACAATTCATTTCATAAGGCTAGCTGGAATATTTTCCATATTTATACAAACTATCCTGATATAAACTTTTATATTCTTGAAAAGAAACAACATAAAGGAATTTTCACAATTACCTTTCACTCTAACAACATGCCTAGCAAATTAATAATGTTTATGTAAATTTCATGTAACTATTGCAAAGACTGCAATTTTAATATATTTTATCATGTAGATTTATTGTCAATTCAATTTATATCAGACTACCTTTTTAGAGTCTATTAATGATAATGTTTTCATGAAGTTTCTGATGTTAAGAATTATCTTTTTAATATTCTGTTTCTTTTTCATTTGTATACCTCTGGCACATTTAATTCAAGACTGCAAATGGCATGTTATATTCCCAATTATATATTCAGATTAGAATATTTGACTGATTATATGAAATCACACACACACACACATCCACACAAACTTTGTTATAATAAGGTTATTCTCTGTTGCAACATTAAAAGATTTCAAATAGACTCAAGGTCTAAAAACAATTTAATTTTTTTTTTCTCCTTTAAGAAAGTTTGGTTATACACATTTTCCCATTATTTTAAGTGTCAGGGAATGCCCTTCTGAGTTAAAATAAATAATAGGAAGGGGAATTGCTTAAGGATCCTTGACTATATAATGTTAAATTATTTAACCATGGTGTTTAAGATCCTTAATTCCTATTCCTTATCACTTCATTAATTCAACAAGTTACCCCATCCTTAACTGTAATCACCTACTTTTCTATTCTTGATCCTGAAAATGAAGCAGTTTTAAAATCCAATACTATTTACAGAATCATAGTTTTGTTTTTTCAAAAGAAGTAGAAGCAAGTAGTAGAGTGGATTAAGTGCTTGTCTTGGAGTCAGGAAGTCATGGCTTAAAGTTCCATTTCAGTGTCTTAGGAAATGATTGCCTCTGCAGGAATCACTTAAACACTGTGTGCTTCAGGCAATTCTTAAGAGTTATCTCCTAAATCTGAGGGGGGCTATAGGAAGAAGTTCTCTGCACCAAAGAATGGAACCAGAACAAAATCTCCAGTGACCTGAGTGTGCTGTCCACAAAGGATCAACAGAAAGATTGCATTACAAATTACACAGCATGAAAAGAAAAGGATACTTTCCGATTTGTATTAATGGAAAGAACCCACAATAATGAAATTGAGTTCATTTTACGAGTCCATGGCTACCAAAGCATAGAATATTAAAGCTAGAAAGGGGCTCAAAATAAAATTATTTGAAAATGGAGAAACTGGGGCTTAGAAATGAAGTGGTTTGTCTAAGGTCACACAACTAATTAACCGTAGAACCAGGAGTGAAAAACAAGCCCCTAACTTTGAAGAAAAGATTCCTTTTTCCCAGCATCAGAGGAAAGTAATCCAATTTGAAAGACCATTTTACTCTCTGCTCAAATGACAGAAAGTGACATTTATCTCTGTAAATTCTACCAGTAATGTTTTAGTAAAAAGTGAATCTGGAAAACTTTACCATTTATTGTGGTTCTGGAGCTTTCCCTTCGTGCCGTCACACAATATATATCTGCTTCTGGAATCATAATTCATTTTTATCAACAAGAAGAATGTTGATGAATTGATGAATTCACCTGAGAGTAGGGCTTTAAAAATAAGTATCCTTATAGTCTCATGTTTAATTTAACTTGCAGCTAAACATAATTCAAGAAGACATTATGCTATTGATAGTTTTGGGGATTTAGAATTATATATTTTCTAGATATCAATATATTATAGGTTATAAAATGTTTCTATGTTACACTAGAATCTGACTACCCATTGTAAAACTACCCATTTATTTGCCCTTAAAATGATGTTTTAAGATATTTCTACCACTTCCTAAAAATTCTCTACCGTATTAAAGAAAAACCTCCTGGTAAGATATTTTTTTTACCTTTTGAATAACTAAAAAAAAAATGTGATTTTATCATATAACCCCTTCTATGAGAATTTTCTCCACAATCCTATTAGAATTATCCATCTAATACACTTTGGAAATGGTTTTTGAGAATCCAGTTCTCACCTCTAATAACAGGTCTACTTCCATCATGCCACACTGACACTCTTTTCATCTTTCTTAATCTAGGCTATATTTTATGCCATTTTTAAGGTAGAATAGATTATTATTGAGAAAGAAGGTTAGTGAATGTAAACATAACAGGAACTAGAGCTCCAGTTTTCACTCTAGAACCACATTTTAGAATTAGAGAATATTTTACCTGTGAGTATATTCTATGAACATTGCATTCCTTGTCTATAAAATGAAGAGTTTTATTCAGTGTCTTCTAATATTTTTCCAGGTTGTTTTTTTTTTTTGTTGATGTTGTTGTTGTTTTATTTTCTGGTTTACATCAATGATTTGCACAAGATTTTGATGTACAAATTTTCTCCCCATTTTCCCCTACTGACCCACCCCAAAATAGCGATCCCATTTTATACCCCATCTACCAAAATGCACTCTCTTATATCCTCCCCCATCATCCCTCTGGCTTTCTGGTACACTAAGATGGATCTCCCTATCCCAGTGCCTGTATATCTTATTTCCCAGTTGCATATAAACAATAATAATAATATTAATATTAATAATAACAATGTTTGTTAATTAATTAATTAATTTATTTAGACATCTTTGATTTTAGAACTTTACATTCTTGACTCTTTCCGTTCCTCCTTTGTCACCCACCCCCCACTGGAAAGTCAGATAATTCAATACAGGCTGTACATGTGTAGTTATGCATAACATCTCCACAATGAACCTATTGTGTAACACTGATTATATTTCCCTCCTTCCTATCCCCTGCCCCACCCTTGTTCTGTTCTCTACTTTGTCCCTGTCCCTTTACTGAAGTGTATGCTTCTAACATCCCTCTCCCCCAACTTCCCCTCCCCTCCATACTCCACCCTCTCATCCCTATCCCCACTATTCAACTGTGGGGCAAGATACCCACTTAAGAGTGTATGTCATTCCCTCCCAAAGCCAAATTCAATGATAATAAGGGTGACTCACTCACTTTTCCCTTCCTGTTCTTCCACTCCATTGTAACATTTATCCATTGCCTCTTCTGTATGAGATAGTTAACCCCATTCTGTCTCTCCCTGTCTCCTCTCATTCTATTCCTCTCCCACCTCTTAATTACACCTTTCAAAATATCATCAATTCTGATTCAATTTATCCTGTGCACTCTGTCTACATGCACATAAATACCTGCAATCACATATGTATTCATATGTATATATACCCTCCTACATAGACATATGTGTATACATACATACAAAAATACACACATACACTCATACACACACATACATATATACATATATATGCATTTATATTCCCTTCACCTATCCTGATACTGAGAAAAGTTTGTCAAGTTACCATTCTCATTTTTTCATGTTGACATATAAATACTTCCACTTTGGTAAGTTTCTTATGATTTATTTTCCCTGTATACCTTCTTATGCTTCTCATAATTTAATATCAAACTTTCTATTCAGCTCTGTTTTTTTCTCCCTCAATAATGCCTGGAAGTCTTCCACCTCATTGGATGACCATATTTTCCCTTGAAACATTCTACTCCATTTTGCTGGGTACACGATTCTTGGTTTTAATTGTAGCTCCCTTGATCTCCAGAATATCACACTCCAGGCCCTTCAGTCCCTTAATGTAGAGGATGCTAAAAGCTGAGTTATCCTGATTGTGTTTCCATAGTATTCACATTGTTTCTTCTTGGCAGCTTGTTATATTTCCTCCTTGATCTGGGAACTCCAGAGCCTGGCTATAACATTCTTAGGAGTTTTCTTTTGGGGAACTTTTTCAAGAGGCGATGGGTGAATTCTTTCAAGTTCTATTTTGCCCTCTGGTTCTAAAATATTGGGGCAAATTTCCTTGAGAATTTCTTGAAAGATGATTTCTAACTTCTTTTTTTGGTCATGGCTTTCAGGTCATCCAATAATTTTTAAATTGTCTCTCCTGGATCTTGTTTCCATGTCAGATATTTCAAGGAGATATTTCATATTGCCTTCTATTTTTTCATTTGTTTGGATCTCTTTAATAGTACCTTGATTTCTCATAAAGTCATTTGCTTCCATTTGCTCCACTCTAATCATGAAGGAATTATTCTCTTCAGCAAGCTTTTGAGTTTTTTTTCCATCTGGCAAATTTGACTTTTTAAGGCATGCTTTTCCTTATTGGTTTTTTTGGCTTCCTTTGCCATTTGAGTTAATCTATTTTTTAAGGTGTTATTTTCTTCAGTCAGGTTGTTGACTCTCTTATCATGATTTTCTTGCATCATTCTCATTTCTCTCCCCAATTTTTCCTACACTGCTCTTATTTGGTTTTTAAAAACCTTTTAAAGCTCCTCTAGTGGCCTCTACCCACTTTGTATTTTTCTTGGATGCTTTTGTAGTGGGAGTTCTGACTGTGTTGTCTTCCTCCCTTTCTATGCTTTGGTCCTTTTTGTCCCCAAAATAGGAATGAAAGGTTTGATTGCTGCGCTTGCTTTGCTTCCTTTGCCTGCTCATGTTGCCAGTCAGTCGCTCGGCTTTTTGTCTCAGTAGTAAAACTCTTCTTTCAGAGGGGATATCTCTGTCCCATATTGCTGGGGTTTTTACAGCTGCAGGAGCTATTAGGAGGCCACCCTTTTTTGCAGCCCCCACCACCTTTGGTTCACTGAGAACCCACCTCAGGACCATTACCCAAGACCATGATCCCATCCAGGCACCTCAAGGAAAGAGAACTTATCCTCTGAAAGATTGCTTGGCCCCCCTGAAATCTGCAGGCCAGGTGCTTCTGAAGCAGACTCATGGAGGCAGCTGCAGAGATGCTGCTTCAGACTGCTTCTAGCTCTGGAGGCAGTTTGGCCAGACTATCTCCCCCAAATTTAGCTGAGTTCCACTGACCTTTTCCTTTTGTTCTTGGCTCTTGTGGTTGGTGATTCTGGAAATCATCACAGCTGCTGCTGATCTGCTCTCCTGAATGCTTCAGCCACAGCTTCTCTTGGACTCCCTGGGGTGAAACCACGTGGGGCTGGGCTCTGCTTCCAGTGCTCTCCATTGACCATCTGCCAGGCTGCCTTCAGTGGGAACTTTATTATTCCCTCATTTTTGTAGAGTCTGGAGCTCTAAAATTTGTTTAGAGTCATATTTTATAGATATTTGAGGTGGTATTGGGGGTAGCTCATGGAGATCTCCTGTTTCTACACTGCCATCTTGACTCTGCCCCTCGCAACTCATTTTTCCAAGTTTAGGGTGTGTGATTCTAACCCATTTCAACAACAGGAAGTTCAAAATGCAAAATCTGGTCATTTTTGATAATTAAAGACAACTTTCTTTTTTCTAAGGTCTCTATCTTGTTAGTAAAATATAATTTTGAAAAATCTTTGTCTTTTTAAAATTCCCTTTCCAAATTTAAACCATACATTGTTATTTTCTGAAAACTATATTTATCTCTGTGTGTTTATGATAAGAATTCTTGATTTGTTAACTTATGTTTAAATGTTGCAGTTTTATAATGTAGGAGTGTAATATGATGCAGTTCTATTCTTTTAAAGATGCTAAAACTCTTTTTTTTTTTTTTTACACAGACCTTAAATATCCTTTATAATGTATTCTCAATCAATAAGTTTTGGGGTGAGTAGTGGGAGATGGGTAGGCATTAGGATCACTTTAATTCAAGAACCCTGTAGGGTTTTAAGAATATTTGGGGGGCATGTAGGCAGTACAGTGAATACAGCACCGGTCTTGGAGTCAGGAGGACCTGAGTTCAATTCGATTGATACACTTACTACCTGTGTGACTTTGGGCAAGTCATTTGACCCCAATTGCCTTGTTAAAAAAAAAAAAAGAAAAATATTTGGTTATTATAAATAATACCTCTGGGCAGAATGAAATTCCATTTCAATTTCATAAATTCAGAATCAGTAGGTCATCTCCATGGATTGTTTCTAATGACCTGGAAATCCTGCTATTGCTGGGGAAAAGTTTGTATTTTGGTCTGTTGATGGATGCTGAAGTTTTTTTTGCCTCATTTTGAATGCAAGAAGAAAATTATGCAAGTGACTTGTACATTTTCCTATGAGATTTCATATCACCAAAAAGTATACTCTATACTCATGTTTTCCTTCCCCAAATCTGTAATATGGTTTGGCATTAGGTAGATTGAAAGGTGCAGCATATATTAAGCGCTTATGTGTCAGGTAGTATATAAACATTGGGAATATGAATACAGATGAAATAGGCAATCCCTACTTTTCATTGGATTTAGAATCTAATGGGAGAAGACAACAAATAAAAAGGAGTGAGAAAATGTAAGGCATAATGCTACTAAGGAGAAAATGGAAAAATCCGCATAGTGAAGCATGTAACTGGGCATGGCTTTGGCACTTCATGAAATAGTGATACTTCAGCTACCTAGACATAATAAGAATAGATGTCAGAACAGTGTGGTTTGATGCTTAAAGCACTTATTTCACAAGTGGTATTTGTAGCCCACTTTAATAAGGTCTCATCACATATACTCATTTGTACATATAGTAATTATAAAAATTAATTCGCAACCTAATATTTTATTGGATTTTTATTTATTTTATTTGTCATTGATGGAAAAAATAAGCAGTGAAATAACATAGTAAAATAAAAAAGATTAAAAATGAAATTGCAAATATATTTCATATAACTTGTTCTTCTAAAGTATTTATATAACAAAGCTATCCTGTATTTTTTTTTCCTTTTGTTCTTCCTCCTCCCCCCACACCCTAGAGATGGCTACCATTAGGAACAAATGTGTGTGTGAATGTATATGTGTGTGTATGTGTGTGTGTGTGTGTGTGTAAAATCATTCTATACATATTTACATTTATCAGTTCTTTCTTTGGATGCAGATAGCATGTTCCTTCATATGTGCTTTTTAATTAATGTATTTATAATAGTCAAAATTACTTAGTGACTCAAAGTTGTTCTTAAAAAACATTGCTGTTACTTTATAAAACAGTTTCTTGGTTCTGCTTTTTCTGATTTTCATTATTTCAAGTATGTCTAACCATGTTTTTTTTTCCCCCTAGGATCACTGAGGTCGTCATTTCTTATAGCAAAATAGTATTCCATCACAATTATATATCACAACTTGTTCAGCCATTCCCAAATTGATGGGCATCCCTGCAATTTCTAAGTCTTTGCCACCACAAAGAAAGTTGCTAAAAATATTTTAGGCCATTCTTTTTCTTTTCCTATAATCATCTTTGGAAATAGATCGAGTAAAGTATTTAAGCTGTTTAATAAAACTTTATACATAGTTCCAGATTACTCTCCAGAATGGTTGGACTAGTTCACAATTCCACCAACAATGAATTAATGCCACAATTTTTCTACATCTCCTCCAAAATTTATCACTTTCCTTTCGAATCATTTTACACAATCTGATAGTTATAAAATGATATGTCAAGGTTGTTTTAATTTGCATTTTTCTAATCAATAATGACTTAGATCATGTTTTCATATTTCTCTAAATTGTTTTAATTTTTTCATTGGAAAACTACCTGTTTGTATCCTTTGACCATTTATCAATTGGGGAATGGTTTATATTCTTATAGATTTAACAAAATTCTTTTTTTTTTTTTGAGATGAGACCTTTATCTGAGAAACTATGTATAAAAATCTCCCTACACCAATTTTCTGCTTTCCTTCTGATCTTAGCTACATTTATTTTGTTTGTAAAAAAATAATTTAATATAATCAAAATTATTCATTTTACACATCACTCTGTTCTCCATCTTTTGTTTATTCATAATTTGTCCACATAGCTCTAAGTATGATTAGTAATATGTTCTATGTTCTTCAGATTTTACATCTCTATATCTCTGGCATATAACCATTTTGACCATATCTTGGTAAATGGAGGAAAATCTTGGTCTATGCCCAAATTTTTGCTGTACTGCTTTCCAGTTTTCCCAACAATTTTTTTTTTGACCAAGGAATAAATTCTTATCCTCAAATATTTTTACACATCTCAAATAAAAAGTTAAAATATTTTTTCTGCTACAAATTGTATGTATATCCTGTTCCATTGATCTACCTTTCTATTCTTAGCCAATACCAGATAGTGTAAGATGTAGTATTGCTAAATCTCCTTCCTTTACTTTTTTTTTCCCTCACTAGTTCCTTTGATATTCTTGACATTTTGTTCTTCCAAATGAATTTTGTTATTCTTTGTTCTAATTTAGTAAAAATACTTTTGGTAATTTAATTGGGATGGCATTGAGTATATAAATTAAAATCAAATTGTCATTTTAATTATATTAACTCTGTCTGTCCATAAACAATTAATTTTTCTCCAATTATTTAAATCTGATTTTATTTGTATAAAATACTGTCTAAAAATAATTTTTGTGCATGCAGTTTCTGGGTTTGTTTTGGTAGATAGCATTTTATAATGCATATAGTTTATCTAAAATGGGAGTATCTCTTGCTATCTCTAGCAGGGTTTTCTTGGTGATATATAAGAATGCTGATGATTTGTGTGGATTACATTTTATCCTCCTACTTTGCTACAATTATTGTTTCAACTAACTTTTTAGTTGAGTCTTTGGGGACTTACCTACTATATAATCATATCACCTGCAATGAGACAATTTTATTACCTCATTCCCTGTTCTGATTCTTTTTTCTTCCCTTATTGCTAATGCTAGGATTTCTAATACAGTATTGAATAATATTGTTGACAGTGGGCATCCATGTTTCATACCTGATCCTACTGGGGAGGATCCTATTTTATCCTCATTACAAAGCATGCTTTCTGATGACTTGAGACGAAGGGTTTTTTTTTAAAAACATATTTATACCAATAATTTCAAGTGTTTCAATCAAAATTAATGTTGTATTTTATCAAAAGACTTTTCTGCATCTAGTGATACAATGATTTTATTTTTAGTTTTATTATTCATATATTCAATTATGTTAATAGTTTTCCTTATGTTAAACTATCTCTGCATTTCTGTTATATATCCCACTTGGTTATAATATATAATCTTTGTAACATACTATTTAAGTTAGTATGTAATTTAGGATTTTTGCATGCATATTCATTAATGAAATTGCTCTATAATTTTCTTTTCTGTTTATATCTTCCTGCCTTAGGTTTTAGTATCATAACTGTTTCATAAAAGTAGCTTGCTTGCATCCCTTATTTGTCTATTATTCCAAATTATTTGATAGTGGAACTTTCACTGTTTGTTGGTTGATTTTTAATTACAAATAGATGAGTGAAGAACAATAAACTAGTGAATACTAGTGTGACATCTTGCTAGGACTACATTTATGCATTAAGTACTGTTTCACCTTTGATTAATCTATCATGAAATTATAGCAGAGGCAAAACTTATCTACTTAGATAACCTAGACACTACATTTTCACTTCTAGATCAAACCTAATGAAATATAGTTTAGTAATGCCTTATAAGCCATTGCAAATGATGTTTAAAAATATAATTGTTGAAATTGTCCCCTTATTTTGGAGTCATTTAGAGTTGCATTTATTCATTTGAGGAATTTTTAAAACAGATATTTAACTGCATTCCATTGGATTGCCGTGAAAATTCTAAACTTTATAATTTTTGATGTTATAATTATAGTTTGATATTATACTTACAATGATAGAAACCTAGTATGGAATCATTTCAGTTAAGTGGTCCTAATGCCCACCTCACCTCCACCCCCAAAAAATATATAGACAAAGACAATTTGTATTGTTTCACTGTTAAATCTGTGTCAGACAATAAGACTTCCAGTTTTTTATTGGATGGAACTCTTGAATGGTTGCAGAGGTCTAAGGTAGTTCTCTCTTGTTTTAGCTAATCAGCATTAGTCCTCTCCTCCAGTTTGTTGTCCTGATAAACCCTAATATCAATAAGCTTCTGAATAACTTTTCTAGTATATCTGGCCTTAATTAGCAATTAATTATTAATTGTTTGATATAATAATATTAATAATTATTAATTATTTGATACCAATTATCTGTTTTCAACCAAAACCATTCTTAAGATGTAAAATTTTGCCACCTAAACCTTAACTTTGAGCATATTACCTTCACAATGTATTTTCCTCAACCTGGTGCTACATGAGATTTTTTGCAACTCTGGGGACAAAGTTATGTCTGTTCATACTATCTTATAGTGTGTATTTATACTTTTGTTTTTCTCCTTGCTGTACAGCAAAATAATAAAACTCTCAATTACATCAATCTCCTGAGTTTTCTAAAATTTCCTGAACACAGGTCTTTGCATTAACACAAGCTGTAGAATCAAATAAAGTAAATATAAGGGCTTATACATTTTTTTTTGCATCTGAAACCAGTGTGTGTGTGTGTGTGTGTGTGTGTGTGTGTGTGTGTGTGTGTTTCTGTGTGTGGGGGGGTTAAGATAAGGAATGAGGACAAGGCATATGTACATCATAAATGGCAGTGAACAAAACAAAAAAAATATACTTAGTTTTAGAAACCATGTGCTCTCATTCTGTATTTTCACTGAAGAGTAATTGATAGACTCTAAATGCATTTTCTTAGAAAAATCACTTCATTAAAAGTTTACAAAGCAACTTTCTCATAGACGTTTTGTTTAGGAGATTGAGATTGAGACATTTTGGTAAAGATTAAAAAAAAGAAAAAGAAAAAATCCACCTGCTTTTGAGTAGCAGGGCAGGTAGACAAAAGAGTGTCATACAGAGAATCAATTCATCAATCAATCAAACTAATTTATGGAACCTTTACTATAACCAGGCATTATACCAAACCCTGCGAATAAAAAGAAAGAGAAATATGTTCCTTGTCATCTAACAACTCACATTCTAATGGGAAAGTAAAATATATCTGGAGAAAAATCCATTTCCTGCTCCAAATACTTTTTGAGGCCTTGCAGAGTTCTTGTTACATAATTGGCACTTAATAAATGCTTATTTGATTTATTGAATGACTGATTAATTACGACTCATCTGACTGTGAGGAAGTAACAACTGCTTAGTGCCTTATTTTCACATATATGGGATGTGAATTATAATTCCTGCTTCAAAAGGTTGATGCAAGGAAATTATTTTGCAAACCTTAAGTATTGTGAATGAATATTATCACTTTTCTTGCGAAGAGGGGATAATTGTCTTTGAAAAACAACCTTTTCATAAGACTCTAATGCCTCTGAACTTTCCTCTACACACAGTCCAGAAATGTACTCTTCAAGCTATGAATAAATTAAATTTCTTTTTTTTTTTAGTGAGCTTGGTTGTATAGTAAACCCTTCCCTCTTTAATTCTTTCTAGGTTATAGGGACAGCAAGGATGGAGAACATGTCAAGCTTGGGGGAATAAACTGTTAGTGATTAATCATACCTACTATGTTCTGACATTTCTTATAGTAGAATCATACATCTTAGAGCTAGAGGAAACTTCAGTATATCATCTGGATGAACCCTTTTACTCTCTTAAAGAAACCAAGGTATTGTAGGTCCAATTTTAGAGATAAGACAATTGAACCCCACAGAAGTTAAATAACGTGTCCAAATGAATGAAGGAAGAATAAAAGCTAAATATTCTCAAACTTTCCCCCTCCCTATACATACATTTCTACTTGTTACAATCCTTTAAGGTCCAGTGCAAATGCTATCTTACCAATAAAAACTTCCTTGATCCTGTCAAGAGAAGAAATTTCCCCTTTCCCTCTATAATTCTTCTGTATGATTCCTATGGTTTGATGTTACATCCCTTAGTACATTGTATTTTGGTTACATTTGTTTATGTTTTAAATCCCTACTAGAATATATGTCCATGAAGGCACCTTATTCATCCTATTAGGGCAACATCTAGTATGGTGCCTTGTACAAATAGTATATATTTTTTATATATAAATATAAATATAAATCCAGAAATGTTTGTTTAATATAATGGAATTGTTGAGTTTTTCTAGCCTTGTCTTGTAATTTGATGGGGGTGCATTTACTGATATTTCTCAGAATTGCTTCAAGGGAATATGTGTTGAAATGAACATAGTTTCATAGATTGAGAGCTAAAAGGGATTATAAAGGCAATTGTATTTGACTCCCTCATTTTACAGGTAAGGAAAATGAGTAACACACGAGTGAAGTGACTTTTCCAGCATCACGTACTTAGAAAGTGTTCAAAGTGATGCTAGTTCTGAGTATTGATGACTGCAAACATCCTCCCAAATCCAACACTATATTTCCTGTCTAATCACCAAATATATCACGTAAGTTATTAGTCATCTGATAATCATTCTGTGATACTGATGACTAGTCACTAATTAGCCAAATTTAAAATAAGTCTAGTTTCATCAGTTTGTAAAGGAGGTGCATGTGTCAAAATGACTCATTTGTTCAATTTAATTTAACTGAGCAAGCATTTATTAAGTACCTTGAATGTTCCAGGCACTAAGGAAACATAAAAAAAAAAATTAGTTCCTGCCCTCAAGTCATATACATTCTAGTGTAATTGGAATCTACATATTTAGAGGCAACATGAGGTAGAGTAGGACAATAATGCTAATCAAACAAAATACCTTTTTTCCTTTTAGTTTAGTTTTGTTTACATCTTTTAAAACCTGATCAACTTCTGTGCTTTAGTCGGCTTTATCAAGTAGATAATTTCTTATTTTATGGCCTTACCCTTTGCCTACATAAATAAAATATTAATGTGCAGTTGAACTGTCCTTTCAAGTGATGGAGGTCACATTCACATAATAAAATAAATGCAGTAGATTTCCCAGAGACAGAGCTGTTTGTTGATGTGCCTTCTATTTAGCAGGCTAGGAATTGTGATTAGCAACACATATTTATGCAGATAGTCTTATAAAGTCTTATAGTCACTGAGATATCTAAGGAATGACTTTCTTGACAGGGAGCTCTTGTACTCTTCATTTTCCCCATGTATTTGTTAGTTTCTGGAATTTTTCTAAAGGCATTTTTATCTGAGAGAAGTTATTTGGGCCTTGATACCTCTCAGAATTGCATCTGGGAATTCCAAATTCTGACATTATGTTTGACTATTTCAGTTTATGCTTTTGTTCATTTATTAACCTTTCTATTAATAGATTAAATTCAAGTGGTTATGATTCTAGAAAGTTGATAAAATTATCATCTATTTACCTCAGATGACCTTTTTCATAGTTTTATGTAAAACTGATGTGTTATTATATATGATGATGATATAAAATGCTGTTTCTTTCAGTGTTTGTTACTTCTATGTGTGGGCTATTCCGCAAACAAATATTATAAGATCATTTGGTTAAGAATCTGGTTTTATATTGCTATCGAACTCCATATTCTCATCATGAGAGACATTAGGCATGTAATAAGAATTTAATAATTAGTAGATCAATCATCAAAATATTTATTAGGTGTCTGCTATGTGCAAGGCAAGCTACCAAAGATTTAAGTACCAACAACAATCCCCCTTAACAATGAAATTATATTCTAATGGAAGGTAAACAAGACTCTGTGTGTGTATGTGTGTATGTATGTATATACACATACACATACATACAAAACGTGCATGTATGCACTTGTACATACATCTGTGTATTGTATGTGCATATATATGCACACACATACACATATATACACATATATACATATTTTATATAGTGCTTGTTATGTGTCAGGCACTATGCTAGGCACTTTACAATTATTATTTCATTTGATACTCATAACAACTCTGTGAGATAATTCACTTACTATCCCCATACAGATGAGGAAGCTGAGGGAAGCAGGAATTAAATGACTTGCCCAAAGACACATAGCTAATATGTGCCTGAGGCATGTTTTGAACTGTCTCTAGCTCTTCCTAACTCAAGGGCCAGTACCCTATCCACTAAGCTATCTAACTACCCCTAGACAAATATGTACTGGATTTAAAGCAACCTTATGAGCAACATTTCCTAATTCATACTCTTACCTTATCTTTACGAATTCATATGTGTCAATGAGTTTAAAGAAAGATGGCTCTTTACCAAAAAAAAAAAAAAAAAAAAATCTCCAGGCCAAAAAATATCCTGTATTTAGCACCTTACAAAAAGAATAAAGTAATCAACCACATTACCATCCTTAACAATGAAGAACCTTTAAATCCTAGCTCTTATGATTACTTTGGAGCAGGAAGTTGAACAAGATAAGAGACCCAATGCTATCAGAGATGAATCAGAGCATGCTAGTCTGAGAACAAGAAACTTACTAACCAGTCTTAAGAGAAAGATCCAAGAGTCTAGAGAGTTTCAGATCCCTATAATTCCATGTTCTTGGAAGCAGCAATAAAATGCCATGGTAGAGTGACAGTATATCTGAATATATTCTCATACACACACACAAACAGGTATGTATTAATAGGCATGTATATGTACATATATACATACATATATCTACACACATATTAAGCATCTCTCTATCTATATGACATGATTTTATGAAAAATATAAATAAAATGAACAGGAGCTAAATGCAAGATAGCTTAGGAGAAAGGACAGTAGTAATTGGGAGTTCATTAAAAGCTTCATACAGAAGATGGTAGTTGAGCTTCATTTTAAACAATAAAAGAGGGATTCATGTAGGTGGAAGTAAGGAGGACATGCATTCCAAGCAGAAATAATAGCAAGCACAAAGGCATAAAGACAAGAGGAGAAAGAAAGCTGGTTTTTCTGAAATGGGAAGTGATTTCCGTTGAAGTTAGAAAGATGGGTTGAAGCTAGAGTGTGCCTGGCTTTACCTACTAAGCAATGCTGAACATGATGGCTTGCTTGAATTCAGGAGTTCTGAGCTACAATAGGTCTAAAACTTAAAGCACTCTTGTGTATGTAGCTATAAAAGTAAAAATAAAAATGTTTCTTTCTGTTATTACTCTAAATATTATCCATCTTTATGCAATATCTGGCAAAATAGCTGCAAATTCAAATGAAATGTTCTTATACCTTTTTTTCTTCATTTACTCTCAAAAAAAGATCTTCCCTCTGACCTAAACTCATTAAAGAATCATTTCCCCTCCTTTTTCTTTCTTTCCTCTGACTTTGTAATGTTGCACAAAGATTTTTCCTTACGTCATGTCTAAAGTTAGCTACATTATTCAATTTCCTTAATGTTTACCTTAGGGTTCAATTTTGCCTCATTAAGTTAACATAAAGACAATAAATTATCACATAATTGCTTTTCTATATTTTGAATCCACAATTCTCAATCAACTAATTTCTAAATATGTATAGACACACATAAACAAGAAATTTTGTCCTTTTTGTATAGAATAAAGAGAAAATATTTTTAAAAGTCAATTGATTTGCAAGTCACAGAGGACTTTATTAAGAATTTAAAAATAAATAAAATAGTATAGATATCTTTGAGATCATGGGAAAAATATGGTCTGTCATTGTCATCAAAATGTCATAGATTCAAAACTACAAGGAACACTTGAGGTCATATAGCCTGAAACTTTATTTTAGAAATGAGGAAATTTACGACCCAAAAGACGGAGTGGATTTTCCAACATCATAGCAGTAGTCAACAGTACAGATGGGATTCTCTTCAGTTAAAGGAATGGATCATAATCTCGACTTTGTAGTTATCTCATTCTGTGACTCCAGGTTATCCATGTCGTTTCTTTAGAATTTTAATTTTCTAATCTTTCAAATGATGGATTGTAACTAGATAATGCTGAAGCCCCCATAACATTTTCAAATCCTGTTGTTGGACATGTATTACTAAAGTTAGGTATGTGATTTTTGACAAACATTAGAGAGACTTCAAGAAAAATCCAGGAAAAAAATAAAAAATATGCTTGATTAGTTTTCTAACAAAGCAGTGGAAAAAATGTCATTCATTCAACAAATTGTTGTTGTCTACAATGTGCACAGTGCATGGAATAAAATTCTATGGACAAATAAAATGCAGAAATTAGAAATGAAATGGAAAACTCATTGGAGATACATCAGATAAAGTTCAATTTAAGAGACTTATGGCCTACTTTTCTCTTTGGAAGTATCAGTCATTTTCTCTTCCACCATTAAATAATATTTATACATATTTCTAAAAATCATCATTTCTTTCAATAGATTCAATAAATGGATAACATATCGATTTTATATTTAATTATTGACATAAAGGCATGGTCCACAATGCACTTGGCAGAATATAAACATCAATTTATCTTCAATAAAACCCAATCAGATATATGTAACAGCATCAGCTATTGTGTAAGGTAAAAACATAAAATAAGATTTATGTATTTGAATGATGAATGGAAATGATTAGAGAAATGCATCACTGGACTTGTCAAGACTCTTTTTATTTAAAGTTATAATAGTTATTATGGAAATGTGTATGGCTCTTTATGATTACAAAGTTCTCTTACATCAATAAATTCATTTCATCCCCATAGCAACTATTTGAGGTAGTCATTCCTAATGTTCTTTGACAATCACCTCCAAGTGATCAAATGAGTTCTCCATGCCAGTGAAAAATAGGCAGATTCAACACAAGTCTTCTACAACCAGTATTTTTTTTTCCTGCTATATTTCACTGAGTAATGGCAGGAAGAGAGAGAGGAAGAAAAATTCATGATTTTACATGTAGTGTTTAGCAGAATTGCCTCAGCCTTGAGAGTGGACAGAAATAGAGCCTCACTTTCAAACTCAAATATTGAGAATGGGACAAAATTTGACAGATATAATAAGAAGATTCAATGATATAAAATGCTACAGTGCAAAGATATCATAAAACATACAAATATAAAACACTGGAGAAAAATAAAAGATGAAACCTACAACATGAGACTACTACAGTTTGTGCCAGGTGTGACTTCCATACATAGCAAAACGATATAGAAGATTTTGTCAGACTATGATATGTAGTTAAATGGGTACTACTGAGTTAATCCATCAGAATTTTCATTATCAAAAGGAATGAATGGAAAATGGGCCATCAAATTGGCTCAGAATTAAGTAGCTAAAATGGATTACATTTAGGAAACTGCAAAGTAGATTTGATTCAAAATTTCTTGCTGTTTCAAAAATCTGTCTTCATAACAAAAGTACTCTTCTGAGGATATTCACTGGCAATTCATCCAAGAAAATCTTAGTGTGAAAAGAATAAAAATCATGAGTAAGCTAAAGGCAATGGAGAGAAACACGATTGTCATAGGTAGGTGGAATCCTATTACCAACAATAACTTGCATGCAACAAGTGCCATGGAATCTATCATCCAATCTAATAAACCCATTAAGTAACTACAATGTGTCAAACTATGTGCTGAATGCTCAGGATACAATTAGTACAAAGCATAACAATCCTTGCTCTCAAGGAGTTTACAATTTAATGAAAAAGACAACACACAAAAGGAGGAAGGGGGATGTGTGGAGAATATCAGAGGACCTCTTGTTCTGTAAATTTGAAACAAGGCCTTGCAGTAGATGCAAAGATCCAGGAAACACATCATTAGCAACAGAAGAGGAATGAGTATATCATAGTGAGAGTAAGGAGTAATAGGTAGTCATCCAGAATTCTGAAATGGTACTCACAAGATGTTGAGACTCAAAGCAAGGTCTCCAGTGTATTGAATAGATCCTGTGAGGAGGAATAGGAGGGAGCATGAATCAGAATTGCTGAGAAAATAAGATGTGCATGATTTGTCATCTGTACCCTGTCAGACTGGCTAGTAAATGTATCAGATGTGAACTAACTCCAGGTCTTCCTAACTCCAGGCCTAGTACTCTCTCTACTTGGCCACCTACCTTTCCCTAGACAAATAGATACCAGATTTAAAGCAATCATATGTGTAACATCCCCTAATTCATTGCCTTCCCTTATCTTTAGAAATTGACATGTATCACAGTTTAAAGGAATACATATTCATAGGAAGAAATATCCCCAGACTGAGATTTATTCTTTATTTAGTACCAACAGATGAATAAAGCAATCAACCACATACTATCCTTAACAAGGAAGAATACTTAAGTCCTAGCAATTATTACAACTTTGGAGCCTGAAATTGAACAAGATAAGTGACCCAATGCTATTAGGGAAGAATCAGAGCTTGCTAGTCAGAGAACAAGAAGCTTCATAACTAGGCTTAGGAGAGAATCCCAAGAGTCTAGAGGATTGTGAATTCCAGTAATTTCAAGTTCATAGAAGTAGCAATAAAATGTCAGGACAGGATGAAAGTAGATCTGATAATTAGTACATTGAATAAAGAATTCACTGATGAGCCAAGCCAACTATTTTTTTTCCAAAGATTGCCAAAGGTTGTAATCCCTTATTTAAATATCTCTTTGCAAAGTTGTAAGTTTCCTGTCACCTATGTGTGAAAAACAGAACAAACTAAAAACTTCACTGATCTTCCATAGTAATTGTACTTCATGGCAGTGCAAAACATTATTGACTTCTATTATTTGCTTAGTTTCCCATAGTCTGTTACAAATATGTAATAACTGGAAGAGTGAAAGTGACTTTTTATTTTCTGTTACATTTCATGCAAATGCAACCTATTGATTTAAATACAACAGACAGGAATCACTAACTGTGTGTCAGGTTTAAAAACGAATATCACCTTGGCCCCATGTGACTACAATTTTTGTTTCTTAACATTTGACTTTACCAGTACACAATCTCTGCTAGCATTTGTGATTGAATGTGATGGTTTCTTTCTGTCCCATAGTAAGGAGAAAAGAAAAAAGGGGAAAAAAAAAAACCAACCTTCTTATATATAAAACTTCTGTTATTTTCTTATGTCTTATCCATTTATGCCATGCCAAGCAAATAGTCCCAAAATCTCTCTGTACTCTATCTGGGTGACAAATAGTTATAGCTTTCCTGAGTTATATTAGGTTGGCTAATATCCATATGCAGGTTTGCTGTTAAGTCCTGTTCCTGATGTTCAAGTAACAATTTATTCTTTGTGTCTGATGTTTTTAATGTCAAAAGCTCAGAAATATGAGTCAATAATGCTTTGGAATTTCCTCACAATAAATTACAGATGATTATAGCTACTGTGAAGGATAAAAGCTAGACATTCTTCAGAGAGCATTATAATGTAAAGCAAATTTTCATTTCTTATCTTAGCTCACTTGTCTTTGCTCATAGATAGAAAATGTGATGATAAAGAGTGAGGGAGGGAGATTCAACACATTATGCAATGCTAATGAAGAATATGATTTGATGTTATTTCTAATATCAATGATAGGAAAAAAACATTAGTTTGAAATTCTCTCCATTTATGACTTATTTTTATACCTACTAACAAGAAATTATCTCAATTTGATGAGTAAATATTATAGAAAATATTGATTTAAAAACCTTATATACATCCTCAAGCTTTTTAGCTTTTGAGAGACTAGTTTATCACTTTTTATTCCAATTTCCCTACATGTAAACATATATTTATTTTGTATACATTAATATTTTTGTTAGACTTTTAAAAATCTGCCTGTAATTTTATTTTTGAAATAAAACAACACAGTGATACATCGATTTCCTTTTAAAAAATAGCTCTCTGGAGTCAGGAAATGGAATATGTGAGTTTGCATATACATATACGTATACATATAAATGAATATGTATATGTGTATATATGCAGATATACATATGAGACACTTTTAAGTTTAATTAAAACAATTAGCTTCTTTCTCTGTCATTCTCTTACATCTAGATAATTAGCAGAATAAGTCAAACTCTGCTTTGTAATATCTGCTGACTTTTGAGGTTTAAATATTTACACAGAAAATTTAGCAGGTACATCTGAAATCTGGTTTAATGTTGCTTCAGCACATCCCCTTAAAGGTAGTGGGGAAAGAAAGAAACTTGAGGCCAGGATATGAATTCAAATTATGTCTGTGATGATTTACTCATTGTGTGGCCTTGAGTTTTATTTATCTGAGACAGTTTCCATAAATCTAAAATTCATAAACTTGTATTACTTACCTATCATAGTGACTATGAATAAGCCTTCTAAAAACTATAAAACATAAAGTTTAAAAGCTTGTTATTATGTCTTTAAAAGCTTTCTGATGCATTATGTTAAAATGTCATAATCATATAATAATTATCTAAATAAATTTGCTCTACTAGTAAATAATATGGAGATAAATACTTAGTTTGTAGTGATTCAATTTGGCATCTAACCAGGAAATGGACAATGAAAGTTTTTTTAAAGGAAATGTCTTCACAATTGTTAATGGGTTTTAGTGAAATTTGGTAGGAGTGAGGTAATGAAGATTTGTATTTACTTTAATTGAGATCCATAGTTTGCAAAACAACTAGCACACACCAGTTAGAAGGAGACTTTCTCCCCTACTCCTTTATAGAGTTCCATGTGATAGGGTGATCCATGGATGGGGAAAATAGTATATAATATCAGATTTATTGTATACATTGTTCAGTTTTTCTGAATGTTTTGTCTTCTTTCTTCTGAATTTTTTTTTTTACTTTTTACTTTTTTAAGGGATTGCTCTCTGGTAAAGAAAGTGTAGGCATATGGTCTGAAATCTACGTGAAGTAAAAAGAGAATATAGCAATAAAATCTATTTTTAAAGAATAAATGTATTATGTAACGATTGATATGTTTTAATGAAATTTGGTGGATAGAGGTTTTGAAGGAATTTAATTACAGAAATGCACATTTCACAGAACAGCTAATAATTGATTTGAAGCTGTGCTGGTGATTGAGTAGAATTGTCAAGGAACAAAGCATCATATCCCAGTATTAATAGAAACTTGAATTTACAAAGATTGTGTAACTCCCTTGTAATGTCCCACAATGCTCTAAATAACATAGATAAAATCAATTTTAAGTATACTTTTTAATGTAATACACTTGCTCCCTTGCAATTTCCTGTTTCTCCTGAATAATGAGCTTTGCCACTACTACTTGTGTGGGACAAATAATAATAAGTATCATGCATAGCACTTCAAAGTGTGCATTGTCTTAAATAACAGCTCAGTGAAGGAGATAGTTCAGGTCTCATAATTCCATTTTACAAAGGATAATAATTGTCAAAGGTTGGTCTCAAACCAGGTCTTCCTGATTTCTTGAATTTGAAGTCCAACATATTAAAATTCTTGTGGGCAGAGACCCCAGTTCCTTTTCTTTGATTGTATGAACACTTTTAGGAACATAATAGATTCTTAGCATTTATGTGTTGAATTATTGTTTGGCTTTTGACTTGATCTGATAGATTTAGATAAAACAGATAAGTCACTTTCTCATTAACTGAAGTAAAAATGCTCTTATCATTGTGCAAATATCTGAAGCCCCTTGCAGAAGGACATTTTGATTCAAGTATCTTGTATTTTGAGATTTTCTGTATTGAATAGAAGTAAAAGAAAACAATATAGCACCACAAATATCTTAATTTTCTTCACATTCATTTTAATATTGTTTGGGAGGTTTTTTTTTTCTAACAAAGTTCTGGATGGAAAGGATTTTAGGGCTGTTATGTGTTTGTCCATGATAATGGAGAATATATACAAAAAGTATACACAATAGTATATCTACATGAAAATGTAGAATGTATACACAATAGCGAAATGTATCCCATGGGAGTCTTCATGAAAATTCTCTCAGACCCTTCTTGAGTTCCCCATATGAATTTTGGCAAATCATTTCATATCTTTGATTTTTAGGTTCTCTTTTCTCATCAGTGAAAAATAATAATTTTTGACTACAGACTTTATCACTTTATATACTGTTGGCACAATTTGATCACTAGAATAAACATTTCCATGTTAAAAGTAGATGGTTAAAAATGGACTTTTCCTTTGTATTTGAAGATGTTATTCATGTCATCTGTGTATTTCTTTAAAAAAAGGTTTAGGCCCAATGAATACATTTATTGGAGGAATTATACAATTATCATTTTCAATATCTGCAGATGTAAGTGCTTTGAACATACAAACAGGTGTGTCAGGTTATACTCCTACTCTAAGCTAAACAATTCTTTTATGACACTTACTTTGGGGTGGGAGAAGTTTAACTTCTAGAAATCTCATAATATCTTTTCTTGCAGAATGTTTGCTTCTCTTGATTATAAAAATATGCTACTTGGATAAGGATAGGGTGACTATAATATAAATGCTTACTATTATCAGTGTCATAATAATGGGATTCTACCTCTCCATATGTACCTAGGTCTTGAAGAGTAGAAGGACTTCTTCCTAAGCAGGAAAATGTCAAAGAAGATTACATTTGTCCTATAACCCCTAGTTACCTTGGCAGATAAATTAGCTACTTAGATACCAATGGGCAGGATGGTCACTTGGCACAGGAAAAGTTAATTTCCTGTTACAGATAAGGAAGAAAGTACAGGGAATTTCATTTGTGAAATTTTCTTGTGAAATTTTTTGCATGGTTCATGACACAGATAGAATCTATATAAATATGCTACTAGTGCTAGTACTGCTGCTGCTGTTTTCATAATAAATTTTCAACAAGCCCAGTCCTCTCCATGAAACAGAACTTCATATTTCTGAAGCTACTATTTTTTCCAGTAATGCTATATACAATTATGAAAATTAAAACACTGTAATATCTGAAGAACAAAAATTGGGGCTGGCTCGAAGGTCAATGGAGAGATGCATGATTATTAGAGAAAGGCTCACATATATTACCATACTCTATGATCTTTTTTGTTTGGGGAAATTGTAAAATGTAACATCCAGAAAACATGTAATTAAAAAAAAAGTATTGCTATATTAGTCATGGAACAAGAAAGAGTAAGGGAAAACAGATGGACATGCTCGTTATTGTTTACTTAGTTCCTACATTAGTTTAGGAAAAAAATAAATAAATAAAAACCTAGAGTTACAAAATACTCCAGTATAGAACATGGAAAAGAATCACACAGGATGAGATTATTACATTCTACACTACTGGAAGAATTCCCCCTTATATACAAGATCTTGAATCTATCAAAATATTTCATTACTGATGAGGAAACTGAAGCATAGAGTTTTCATGAACTTCCTGTATCAGCAAGCACTCTAGCGTACCCAGGATGGCTGCTAGCACGGGTTCTTAGATCTGCTTTTCTAAAGGAAAGCAACTCAAAATGGGTTAATAGTCTTGCTTTAATCAATCAAACATGTATCATTTACTTAGTTCAAGGGCAAAAGTCAAAACCCTGAACTTCAGAGAATATGAACTAAATACAAACAGAAGTTACAAGCAGACAAAGAAACAGATCAGCAGACAGGCTTTCAGTCATCTGACCATTACATTCATACCTAGCTAATTACCAGAGAGGAAAGCACCAACATCTGGGTTTTCAAAGCCAGGGGGCTCAAGAGCTGCCCAGAGTCTTGTCTGGCCAAATCACACAACTCTTTCCAAAGTGAGCTCCAAAGCAAAAAGACACATCAGGGTATATGTAGCCTTCTCCTGGATCAGAAATGTCACATCCCTCTTGGCCCAATCACAAAGTAATAAGGTGTATGCTTTCCTGAAAAACAAGCTTCCTGCCACAGTCTCCATGTGACCACATTCAGCCTATTGGGGGGAAGAGTATATTTTCAAATCAGGGAAGGTTCTCAGAGTCACTTAAGCCTATCAAAGGGCCTAGGGACAGGGAAGATCTTCAGATTCCCATAACACTTCCCAGGATCACAAATATAATAAATAGCAGAAGATTGTCTTAAACAAAGGTCTTTTGTCTCCAAGTCTACTTCTCATTTCACCACATCACATAGACTGGCATTTACTCTTCTATAAATTAAGTTAATTCTGCATCACAAATGATGAGGTAGTGACATTTCTAGTTTTAATTATTTCTGATATGAACTCCTCCATTATTTCTTGGTGAACTTTTTTCTTCTGCCTCACCGTCCATTAAAAAATAAATAAATAAATAAAAAACAAAAAACTCAAAATACTTTTAATCTCTCAAATATTTTTCTGCTGGTGTCAATGCTATTCAAAACAAGAACTTGCAATTTGGGATTAGGAATGCAGTCAAATATCAAAATAAAGCCATATCATAAGAGCCATTGTAATAACTTCATAGTCTGTTACACATTGCTACTTATGGTAAAACTGTATTTTCACTTAGGACTTAAAACTCAGCAATAGAGAGAACACAGGCATCCATGCACCCTCAGACAATGACGCCTTCATTAACCATTTCCTCTATAACCTTTCCTCTGTATGACTGAAAAGTTGCCAATTAGTGGTATAGTATAAAAGAATCTGAAAATTAGTTGAGAAGGAGGAAAGAACCTAAATGTTGTAACTTAATAGTATTAGTTGAAGCAACAATACTAGTACTAGTAGCACTAATACCTAACATTTATATAGTGCCTATCTATGTCATGAACCATGCAAAATGCTTTCAACATATTTTATTTTACTTTCATATAAACTCCAACATAAAGGAGTTATTATTATCCCAGTTTTACAGTTTAAGAAATGCTTGTCATTATGTAGTCATTGTTTTGAGGTAAAATTCTAGACTAGATGTCCTACTAATGATGATAAATGTTAGTTTTTGAACTGTTCTGCTTGATAAGTAGATGATGTGATAGGGATAGGTACATGGACTGAACCTATGATTTCTCTGACCTGGGGAATTTCAGAATGAGGAATATCACTCCACTGATTCAGGTTGACACCTTCTCTACAATTTAGAGTCCTAGAGAGTTGAACTTGTTGGCCTCTAGACCCACTGTCTCCATTATAGCATGCTTCCTTTCAAGTAGGTGGCAAACGATGGCTGAATTGTATGGCTAGAAGTGAAAATGGAGAACAGATTTAACTATCCAGGTAATTCAATGACACATTTGCTATCTATCCTCTCCCCTTTTTGTGTGAGGAGTGTTTAAAGATAATCAGAAAGAAAGTTAAAATTTAGGGAGATCCTTTAAAAAAACAATTAATCTTATCACAACAGTTTCACCTTTTTAAAATTAATAATTAGTCAACATTTCTATAGTACTTCAGGGTTTAAAGAGGAATATATCTATTATCTCATTTATTATCTCTGTGAGGTAGGCAGTATGTGTATTACATTAAAAAAAATATCATTATGGAAAGAGTACAAACTTGGACCCTGGAAAGAACTGGATTCAGATTCCGCTTCTGATATTTATTAATTATGCTACTTGGACCAACTCTTTTAGCCTCTTGGCTTCATGTTCCTTATCTCTAGTGTTTATCTTAAAAAGTTGTCATGAGGGGGAAAAATGATTTTATGCTTCAAAACAGTTTGGAAACCTTAAAGTCATTTATAATTGGCAGTTGTTATTATCTGTTTGTTAACAAAGAGGAAATTGAGATGACTTGCCTCAAAGCCATATGACTTGTTGGTGGCAAAGTGAGAACTCAAATCCCTATCTTCTTTCTCCAAATCTAGGACTAATTCCACTACATCATTATGCCAATATAATCAGTAACAGCAACATTAATTGAAATGAGGTTCATAATTTACCTTGTATGCTACAAGCTACCCATAAGTTCAAAATCAAAGCATTTCTCGAAACTTAATTGTATTTAATTTTGTTCAAATTCTGCATGCCTGCCCCTCTTTCTAAATATTATTGCACCCATCATTTGCCAGAATTTGACTTTATAAATTCATAGCTATTATAAATAATTGAAATAAATCATTTAGACATTTTCAACTTTTATAAAATATTTTAAACTCTCTATTTTTCTCTACCCCTAGTTCATAATAGTTACTCTAAATTTAAATCAGAAGTAACAAGAAAAAATAACTGTGTAATACTAAATTTTTCTTGTGTAATCTTACAAACCTGTCACATTAACAAAATGAGATGCCCACCCTCTGTTATACGAAGTAATCTGATAACAATGATGACTTCAGGAAGCTTTCAAATGTCAGATCTCAGTTTAATTGTGGTCAAAATATGCAACCACTCTCTCTGGGTATTATGCAGCTGTGCAAATATTTTCAGAGTGGAAAATCTAACACAAACTAATTAGAATTATGCTACTTGAAGGATCTTATAAAAATATGAATTAGCGTGCTAGCTAGGAAAGAATAAAGAAAAATTAAGATGCAAGGTGTAAATACATGAGCTTTCTTAAGTAAAATTAGTATCTAATACCTATTTTGTTGCTAGTGGTAATGTTTTGCTTTTTTTTTAAAAAAAAAAGGGAAAAAAAAAAAGGGAAATTAGGAAAAGTCACAGATTTGTCTATTTTTGCCCAGGCTAACTGTAGTATCATCAAGGTAAAGGGATGCATTTGAATGAGAGGAATCTAGATAACTAAAGTTCAATGCTGAGACAGACCAACAAGTACACACTTACTTTTCTGTGCTCTACACACACACACACACACACACACACACACACACACACACACACACACACACACACACACACACACTTTTAAAAAGGCATATTCCAGGCTGTTTATCCTGGCTTCTGGAAATTCACATCCAGTTTAACAGAACTACTGATGCACAATAAACACGAATCTTTTTCACAGTAAATTTTGCACAGCTGGGGAAGTTCTCATAAATAAATTCTGGCTGAGAATTAAATAGGAAGAACATTTATCTTGGAAACATGAGACACTCAAACAGTGTCAGTGCATTTTTCTAAAATACATTTCATATATATTTATCTTTAAATATACACATAATTACTAACATTGATCATCAATGGTGGTACGTAAATACACATAGCCATTTATATGACAGTTTTCATGTCTCATTAAGGTTGCAATTCCTAGACAAATTATATAAATGTAATTTTTTCTCCTTCTAGAGAGTATGCTTTTAATTATGGCAGTTGCGATAAGATGAAAGGTATTTCAATTAACAGATCTGAGATTTCAAAAGATAAGCAACTATTAAGTTAACTCCAAAGAGTAGATAATCACAAAAAGAATAAATTACACATTTCCAAATTCAGCAACCAACCTGGTGTACTAAGTGCAATGGATTGTGTGTATGTGAGTATACATGCATGTGCATATATATAGATATATATGTATGTATATGTATATATGTATATTCTATTTATTTGAATCTTATTTCTTATGCAAATGTGCATATGTAGTATATGTAATGGAACTTAGAAGAAGGCAGTTAGGTGGTACAGTGGATAGACTGCTGGGCCTGGAGTCAGGAAAACTCATCTTCAGGCCTCAGACACTTACTAGCAGTGCGACCCTAGTAAGTCACTTAACCCTATTTGCCTCATTTTCTTCATCTGTAAAATTAGCTGGAGAAGGAAATGGCAAACCATTCCAGTATCTTTCCCAAGAACACTTCAAATTCATTCATGAAGAGCTAGGCATAACTGAAACAAATGAACAACAGTAACAAAATGGTATATATTCAGTAATATTTAATCGAAGTTGCTTTGGAGAATCCTGAGTAGTCCTGCTTCTTCCAGCAGAAATTTTTTTAAGGGACATGCAAATAAATATATAACAATGGTCTGTCTTGTCTGGAACTCTGTGTATTTGTGTGTGTGTGTGTGTGTGTGTGTGTGCATGTACTTTTAAGTTTAATCTGCATTATTAACACTTCCTTAATTCTAAACAATAAACACAACAATAAATCAAACCTTAATTTGCAGTTTTTGCTAATTTCTGACATATAAACGCTCACATTGAAACTTGAACAATTCTTCCTCCTGAGCTGGTTTGAGCTGACTCCAACATAACCCCACTTTTAATTAATTTTCTACCTTATATGTTTTCATGCCATTTTCCCTATTCTTGTTTAATATTATTTACATGTCCTCTCCTACTGAGAAATATTTCTTATGTGATTTCACTTTTCCCAAATTCTGATGCCTTCTTTATTTCATGACCAAATGAAAGAGAACTCAAAAGGAGTGTGTGACAGTCTTTGTCTTATATGTGGCTTCCCTGTCAGCTAACTTTCCACTTGAGTCTTTCTTAATTCCAGAGCTCAGCAAGCTATACCTAACATATAGCACTAATTGTCCTTTGAGTGACACTCAAATATTTATTTCAACAATATCCCTACTCAAGATATTTTAAAATAATAATATTAATAACTAGTATTCACATAATGTTTTAAAGTTTTGCAAGCTCTTTACATACTCTAGAACTGTGAGGTAGGTACATCATTTATTGTCCCCCATTTCATGAACAGGGAAATCTTGGTAGTCTCTGATAATAATTCAGGTAAGGAGTAGTAAAACCCTTAACTAATGTGGTGTTTATATGAGGGGAGAGAACTGGACAGATGAGGGACTTGTTGTTTAATTAGAATAATAAGACACGCCAACTTATTGAATATAGGAAATGGAGGAAGAAACAAAAATAGTCATGAGGTTATTGTCTTAGATGATTGGAATCATATTTCTCTAAGTAGAAATAGAGGGATTTGGAGCACAGGTAGAAGTGTGTTCCTGAGATGGGTGGGTAGGGGTGATGGGAAGATGATCAAGTACATTTTCAATAGATCAGGTTTGAGATGCTGGTGGTATATTCAGGTAGAGATGCTCAAATGAGATTTATGAGGAATATATTGAAATAAACATCATCTATATGCAGATAATATTTTTATCTATCGGAAGTGATATCAATGGAGAGTGTATTGAAAATATAAGAAGATGACAGATAAGACTTTAGTGACTTCCATATACTGATTATCTCAAGTCTATCATGTATATGATAGATATATCATATATATATATGTAGATATGTGTGTAGGCATATCACATACATACATGTATATATGAGTATGTGTGTAATATAACAAATATATATGCACACATATACATATGTATACATATATACATATGTATATATATATATACACATATGATTTTTATATCTACTAATGCTCTCTATCTCTTGTTTGGCTTTGAATGTTTCCCTTCTCCATAGATCTGACAAGTAAATTAGTCCTTGCTCTCCTTATTTGCTTGTGGTATTACCTAATTCATGCACCCTTGTTTTACCTCAGCTTGATATATGATATAAGATGTTAGTCTATATCTAGTTTCTGTCATAGTTTTCCATTTTTCTCAAGACTTTTTGTCAAAAAAGTGAGTTCTTGTCCCAAAAGCTCAAGTCTTTGCATTTATGAAACAGTAGATTATTGTGGTCATTTGCTAATGTATCTTGTGTACTTAATCTATTCCACTGATCCACCATTCTATTCCCTAACCAGTACCAGATAGTTTTGATGATTACTGCTTTATAATACAGTTTCAGAACTGGTACAGCTAGGTCAACTTCCTGCACGTTTTTTCTTTGATAACCTTGACATTTTTTACTTTTTGTTTTTCCAGATGATTTTTTGTTATTTTTATAACTCTATAATTTTTTTTTTTTTTGGTATTTTGATTGGTATGGCACTGAACAAGTTAAAAAAAATAGTAGAATTGTTTGCTGGGCCTACCCATAAGCAAATAATGCTTCTCCAATTGTTTAGATATAACCTCCTTTGCGTGAAGTGTTTTGTAATTGTGTTCTTATAATACCTGAATTTGTCTTGACATATAAACTCCCAAATATTTTATGTTGTAGACAATGGTTTTGAGAACAATTTTTCTTTCTGTGTCTTGGTGCTGGATTTTGTTGCTTATATATAGAAATGCTGGGTTTATTTTATATTCACAACTTTGCTAAAGTTGTTAATTATTTCAACTAATTTTTAAGGTGATTCTCTATGAAATATACCATCATATCATCTGTGGAGTGACAGTTTTGTTTCCACATTACCTATTCTTATTTCTTTGATTGCTTTTTCTTCTCATATTGCTATAATTAGTATTCACAGTGAAATATTAATACCAGTGATAATAGATATTTTTGTGTCAGTACTGATCTTGTTTGGAAGGCTTCTAGCTTATACACATTACAGATAATGTTTATTAAGCGTTTTTAGCAATACTTCTTTTAGCATTACTTCTCCCTCTTTTTGTTTTTTGCTTTTTGCAGAGGTGAAGGCAGGGCAATTGAGGTTATGTGATTTGTTTTCATTCTATTTTCTTCATCTTTCCTTTGCTTTTTAAGATTACTAATTTGGAATTTAATTGGAATTTTTTATTTTCCCTATTTTTTTTTAATTTCATGCCAATATTATTGATCTTCTCTTTCTCTAGTTTATTTAAGTAAGTGTTCAGAGATATAAATTTTTTCTTTTCTCCTAAGTACTTCCTTGGATTCATGCCATTCATTTTGATATGTTGTTGACTTGTTATCATTTTCTTTAATAAAAGTATTGATTATTTCTATGATTTGTTCTTTGACACACTCATATTTCAGGGTTAGATAATATAAGTCCCAATTAAATTTACTCTATGTTTCCATATTTTTTATTGAATGTTATTTTATTGTGTTATGGTATGAAAAGAATGCATTTAATATTTCTGGTCTCCTGCATTTGGTTGTGAAGGTTTTATCCTGTAATAGAAGGTCAATTTTCAAAAAGGTGCCAATACAGCTGAAAAAATGTATAGTCCTTTCTATTTCCATTCAATTTGTCTATCATATCTAACTTAACTAAGTTTTATTCCTCTCCTAAACTTCTTGTTTATTTTTAAAATTAGATATATCTAGTTCTGAAGAAGAAAGTTGTGGTCCCCAAACTAGTAGAGTTTTACTTTTTATTTCCTCCTATAACTTATTTAACTTTTCCTTTAAATATCTAAAAGCTATGTCATTTGGTGTATGTGTTAGGCGTTGATATTACTTCCTTTTCTATGGTACTTTTTTAGAAAGGTATAGTTTCCATGGTTCTCTCTCTTGATTAAGTATACTTATGCTTTTGCTTTGTATGAGAGCATGAATGTTACCCCTGTTTATCTGTTGTTATTTCCTCAGCTAAAGCATAATAGATTATGTTCCAGTTCCTTATTTTTATCCATGTTCTTTTTAATCAATTAAAGGAAAGCAGTTGGACCTTATAACCTCAAAGATTGTATTCAGATTACTTCACCATAAAATATGTTGTCTCTACTTTCTTCTCCCATATTTTCATAATAAAAATAATGTAAAACAACAAATTCCAAAAATCATAATTTTGTGTAATTCATGAAAATGTACCTTTGACTACACATAGGTACATTGTTATCTTTACAGTCATTTCTTCAGGACATTCCAAACAGATGCTGTTATTGTGTCATATATTCTTGGTTTGGTCCTAGAACAAATGGAAACTTGTAGGGAAAGTTTGATGGAAATATCTACCATTTTGGAATGACATATGTAGGAAGGCAAGGCAGAGTGGGATGCATTTTTTTCTACTTTGAAAGCAACTGAGCATATTTTAATGAATAACGTAAGAAACATTTGAGTTGCAAAAGTTCATCGATTCTGTAAGTACAGGTGTGTGATTGGGACACCTACATGTTCTGGAAAGTTCATGGAAATGAATCCATGTACTTATTTCAAGTTTGTACTTATTTCAAGTTTGAATTGATTGCTTCAACTTTTACTCTGTCTTAGTGACAGGTAATTGTATATGTGAACACACACACACACACACACACACACATATATATATATATGTATGTATATATGTGCATATATAAAAATACATATGCTTTCAACTTTTGTTTGAAGTCAAAATAAAAAAAAATAAAGGAATAGAACACAAAAGATTGCTGGAATGTGCTATAATGCAAAAAGATTTAGAGAGACATCAATTAGGCAATTGTAGTTTTTTTTTTCTTTTCCTGTACTTTAGATATCAATTATATGTTAATGTGTGTAAACCCAGAGCTACGATATCTTCAGAGAAGGAAACACCAGGTAGTATGATAGGAGTTCCTTCTAATTGTACCTTAAAGGTTGGCAACATATGTATACTTTAAATAGGGTCCTAAACTTTTTTCATTGTTCACTTTATAATAAATAATATCACGCAACAACTTCGAAAATGTATAAATTTCTTTATTTCAATTTACATACAAGTCCTATGAGACAAATTATTATTATAAAAAGTATAAAATTTGCATAAAGGCCTGGCAGAATATTGAACTGGCTTTGAAAACTGGAACACTAGAGTTCAAGTTCAAATTTTCACCCAATATTTCATGATTGTGAGACAAATCACTTCATTTCTCACTCTCTAGTCAATTCTCTAAAACTCAGTGGCAGTACCCTATATTGGTAAAGAGAGCAACTTCATCTGGGAGTTTACTATGCTATAAAAATCATAAATCTATCCACTATTCCTTTGAAAGGTAGACAATCATTCAATATTTATTAAGCACCTACTGTGTGCCAGCCCTGTTTAGACAAAAACGAATTTGAAAAAAACAAATATGAAATGCTCTTTTATTCCAAGAATTCACTGGGAGCCAATAGAGTTTTTTGGTGTACAAATGTGACAGAGTTAACCCTAACTTTTAGGAAAATCACTGTTAGTGTGTGGAGAATATATGCTAGAGAAAAGACTTAAAGGAGAGTAAAATAAAAGAAAGCTGCAATATTACAGTCTGAGATGTGATGAGGCTTAAATCAATGTGGTGACTGTATGAGTATAGAGGATTGTATTAATACAAGAGGTAGCATAGAAAAATAATTGTCAAGGTTTGACAAGTTATAGGATATGTGGGGTAGGAAAAAGTGAGGAATGGAGACAAATACCAACATTGTAAACCGATGTTATTTAAAGGATGGTGGTGAGCTCACCAGAAATAAGGAACTTGAGAAGAGGAGATTATGGGGGGGGGGGTGGAATAATGAAATTGAAAGCCATCTTTATCTGATCATCCTGTTCTACTCTCTCTTTTCCATTGGGAAAAAAAAGTGTACATTGAGGTAAAAGTTTATTCAAGGTTCATGGCTCCCGATTATAGAACTGCTGCTGAGAGGGACTGGCATAGACTTGAAATTGCAGGACAGTATTATGTGTGAAGGCCATGGGACATAGGAAAGACACAAGGAAGTTTGCCTGCTATTGCTATTTTGGTTGTCTATTTTTTTTTTTCGTCTCAGAAGACTAGGCCTGGGAGAGGACAGTTTGGGGGAGATTTTAAGAAGTTAGCATAGTTGTATTGGAAAAACAAACAAATAAAATGTTTGGCTATGATGAGGACCGGAGGACAGAGAAGGTGGGATAAGAACTGTCTCCAGTTTTCCATTGATTAATAATATATCCCTTGAGATACTGACCACTGCCCTCCTAGTGCTATACCATAAACATCCCAGGGCTCATGGAACTTAATTTAGAGAGATTTACCCAAGAATCAGATAGCTAGTATGTGTATGAAGAAAGCCTTGAACCCAGGTCTAACTTTTCCCGAGGCCAGCTATCTACTCACTAGTTATTATAATTATGTATATGTATAATATATATGTTATATCATAAATATTAAGGTGTCAGTTCTCAACCTTTTAAAAAATATGCATATACCTTCAAATATATGTAACAGAGTCACTGTATCCATGCCCAAAACTATAGTCACAGAATATATTCAAAATACTTTGGGGTATGTAGGTAACCTTAGATGGTTCCTTATTGTCTTTTGTAAAATATAAAAACTTTACTGTTAAACAATAAAAAAGCCCTTAAGAATCTGGCTGCATTCCCCTCCAGGGTGACTTCATGTTACTTCTGTCTCTCTCTTTAATTCAGTCAAACTGGCCTACTGACCATTCCATGTATGCCCTATTGGAGATCTCCCTTTTCTCTTCCTTTGCAGAGGCCATCCCTAGTGCCTGCCTCAGCTGCATCTCTGGGAACCTCTAGCTCCCAATAAGCAATATTTCAAGTTCTACAACTTTCAAGAGGCTTCTCATTTTCTCTGTCACAAATGTGCCTACAAATCATAAATGAACTTTTTGGCATATAACCCATATTTTCTTATCTTTGAATGTGCTATATCCATTTACTAAAAGGCAAGCTCCTTGAGAAGAATGACTCTCTCCATATGTTCTTATATCAGTTAACACAGAATCTGGCAAATATTTGTTGATTAAGGAAGGTAGTCAGTACAGTACAGTGGAGAGAACTCTAGAGTCCTGAGATGGGGGTTCAAATTTCTTTCCTCTTCTTAAAAAGGAAGCCACTTGGGCTCAGGGGTTGCTTTTAACTTTAGTCCTATTATATTTAATTAATTTTTTTTCTATCTTTAACAAGTCTAAGTAACATTGGGTTTGTAATGCAATCCATATATGAATTTTGTCTCTTCTATTTATTAGCTGGGTGGATTTTGGTAAGTTCATTAAATTCTCTACATTTTAATGTCCATGTTTTAAAATAAAGTAGTAGGACTAGATAAGTACTAAGAGTTCCCTACATAGCTTGTGGACTATAATATGTGCAGGGACTTGATAATAGATGGAGGTGACCTTCTTGTTATGTTAAGGGCTCTGAAACTATCTCCTAGGACCACAGAGATAAATCATATAAAATAACCCTCAAAGGATGCAGCTTTGGTTATATCTGAGTCTTTTCCTATATACCCTGGCTCCAGAGCAGTTAGCATACCTAGAGTATAAGAGGTCCTGAGAATGGAAAGACAAATACAATAAAATGCAATTCCTCCCATGTACACATTATATCCCCAGGTTTTCAAGGACAGACAGGTGCAGGGCAGAGACAGAGAGAGAGAGAGAGAGAGAGAGAGAGAGAGAGAGAGAGAGAGAGAGAGAGAGAATACACATGTATTAAGCACTTACCATATGGCAGGCATTGTGATAAGTATTGGACATACAAATATAAGCCTTCACTTAGCTTACAATCTAATGGAGAAGGATAATAAATAAAAGAGTACAGGTATGCAGCAAAAAAGTTAAAGTTCACATAACAGAGTTAAGGGACCCATGAATGGACAGAAAGTTTCTGAAGGGAGAGAGACAAAGATGATCAATAGAAAACAGATGGCAAAAAAGTAAGTCAAGGAAGAGGTGGGGAGGCCTGAGTCCTAGGAACATAAGGCAAAACCTCACTTATCAGAGCTAGAAGACCCATTAGCTTTGTCCAAGTCTGCAATGGGAAGGAGAAACTAGAAAACATTCATAAAGTTTTGTTAAGATTTCCCAAAGTCACCTTCAATTACACCTTTCCCTAATCTCCTAAGGAACTCTGATGAATTCTTCTTCATTCAAATAACCCAGTTTCCAAAGCACAACTGGCATGTGTCTAGTTTTATAATTCAATAGTTATTGCCTTCCTTCTTAAATATCCAGAAGATCACCACTGCCCTATATTCCTTTTAAGTGCCTTAATTTATGGTGCTCCTATTCCCTCCACAGTTTGAGTGGTTCTTTATATACTGCTAAGGCTCAAAATGGGTAGAATTCATAACCTTTTGCTATTTTTGCCACTTGAGTAACTAAGGATCTGATTGACTTTGTTCAGTTATGAATTACTTTGTTTTAAGATTCCTATATCTCATTTTGAAATTAATCTTTCAAATCAACTTGAAAATAAGTCACCTTATTCATATTTAAAAGATATGAAAATTTCAATTGAGAAAAAGAACAAAAATGCATTCCAAAATGACATTTATCTTGACTAATAGAGCAAAACTGTAGAATCAAGGGAAATTTGGAGATTCCTTGAAAACTATGAACAACCTTGACAATAGAAGGAGAAAATGTTTTGAAGGATAGAAGATGATTTAGTTACTGAATTCTCCAAAAGGTCTTACTAAAGATAAGTTTTATCTTTAAGATAATTCTTCACAGCAAAAATCCCACTCCAGGTCATGAATAAATAAATTGATTTTTAAAAAATCTCCAAGTTAAAGAGATTTCAAATGATTTGGTCCAGTTTCAGAGGCGATTGCATTTTTTTTTTGGTGGGGGGGGAGGGTGGTACATTTTATTGCAGAGTTAAATTTCCTAAAAGGTATGATCCAAGTTCAATACTTTCACTTCCTACATTGCTCTCTCAAACACTTGTGGCATATTGCTGATTTTGAATTATCCTCTCTGCTATGTGCAATCCCTAACTGTCATCTGAGCATGGTAATTTCTCACGTGTAACAAAATATTCAAATTTTTTAAGCTTTATATATAATTACGTAGTCCCATTTTCATCTTTCATCATTTAATCTCTGAAAAAGGATAATGTAGTAAGGGCCATTTATATGAACTTTAAGGTTCACCTTACCCTGAACTGTTTCAATGCCCAATTGAACTAGGTGGCAGTATTGTTCTTTTTTAGTAGATGCTATCAGTTTGCAACTGTTGAGCTTTAACTAGCAATTTATAAATTCACTCAAAGCATCAATATCTCTTTCATATATTACTTAATTCCACAAATCGAAGTTATCTCTATTAAATTTATTTGACAGAGTGGCTAGGTGGTGCAGTGCATAGAGCACGTGCTCTGGAGTCAGGAGGACCTGAGTTCAAATGCAGCCTCAGTCACTTAACACAAAACCCAGCCATATGACCTTGGGCAAGTCACTTAATCCCAATTGCCCTCCAAAAAGCAGAAAGAAAGAGAAAAAAGAGATCATATTAAAAAAATTTATATGACTTGAATTATCAATGTGGTTGGTAGCTACAGACATTTAAAATGTGAACTCTGAAAGCAGCTATGATAATCATATATATTATTTCCCTTTTCATGCAGAAAAGCTTTTACAACACTCTATAGTGAAAGGAATAGGCTCATCAAAACACAAAACTTTTATTCCTGAAACAACTCAAAAATGTAATTAAATTCTGACTAATTTTTTGTTCAATTTTTATTCTCCAGCTTTGGGATTAAAAAGGAAGAGAGAATTTGAAGTAGTAGTGGTCCAATCTTCTTCTTCTTCTTCTTCTTCTTCTTCTTCTTCTTCTTCTTCTTCTTCTTCTTCTTCTTCTTCTTCTTCTTCTTCTTCTTCTTCTTCTTCTTCTTCTTCCCTCCTTCCCTTCCCTTCCCTTCCCTTCCCTCCTCTTCCTTTCCCTTCCCTTCTCTTCCCTTCACATCCTTTCCTTATCCCTTCCCTTCCCTTCCCTTCTCTGTTCCTTCCCTGTTCCTTCCCTATTTCTTCCCCTCCCCCATTTATTTATTTTGTTGCCTGGAACAGATGTATGAGGTACATAATTCCTGATATTGCACTAATGGTTTACAATCTGACTTTCTTGATGAGGGAGTGTCTTCTCTGTTGGTGAGAAGATAACTGTGGGCTTTAAAAAAAATGTTGCATTGCTAGGCACTTCCCACTCAGACCTATGCACCCTGCTGAATTTGCTCCAATGTGTATGTTGACTTTAGGCTGAACATTTTGGCAAGTTAGGGGATAAATGAAATAACTACACTGATCCTATTTAATTCAAATCTTTATTGTTTCACTGTCAGTGGCTTTCACATTCACTCATTTCCATCAAACCTGATGCCTATGTAGTCTACCTAACATTGTAAATAATTTTCAGTTCTATGAGTTAAATGACAATATGGCCCTTCAGCTTAAAAAAAATGATGTTGCTTACAATCAACTAACATTTTCATGTTTAGAATCATTAAAGCATAGTGAAATTCATTTTTTTATTACTCTACTTCAAAGCCAAGTATCAACTAATTTCTCCTGAAGCATATGAACTAGTTACAATTTTTTAAAGGAAAAGGAAAATGGCGGCATAGGAGCAGCAAGGTACCACAGCTCACACACAACCACCTCAAATACCCATAAAATATGACTCTAAACAAATTTTAGGGCTCCCAAATGCACACAAATACACCTCCCACTGAAGGCAGCTTGGTGTGTAGGGACCATCTCAGCACTGGGAGCAGAAACCAGCCCAGACTAAAACCATAGCACGGCCCGGGGGGCAGCCTGACAAGCCAAGCCAAGCCACGACTGGAGCTTCAGGAGAGTGGATCAGCAGCAACTGTGACAGTTTCCAGAATTATCAAGCCATAAGAAAAAAGGACTAAGTGAAAGATCAATGGAACTCAGCTAAATTTGGGGAAGAAAAGCAGTCTGGCCAAACTGCCTGCAGACCAAGGAAGCAGAAGAAGCCTAGCCCCTACAGCCACCTCCCTGTAGCTGCTTCAGAGATCCTGGCCTGCAGACTGCAGGTGGCCAAGTCATTGTTCAGAGCCCAAGTGCACTTGCATTGAGCGGCCTGGATCCCGATTGTAATCTTGGGTGGTGGTCCTGGGGTGCATTTTCAGTGAGCAAAAGCTGGTGGGGGCTGCAAAAAAGTGACAGCCCCTAATAGCTCCAGCAGGTGCAAAAACCCCAGTGATTTGGGACAAAGCTTTCTCCTCTGGAAGCAGAGTTCCACAGAGCTAAAAAAAAACATAGGCTGGCCACCATGAGTAGGCAAAGGAAGCAAAGTAAGAACAGCAACCAAACTCTAGATTCCTTCTTTGGGGACAAAAAGGATCAAAGCATGGAATGGGAGAGAGACAACTCAGTCAGAACTCCTGCACCAAAAGCTTTCAAGAAACATGAAGACTGGCCAAAAACCGTAGATCACCTTAAGAAGGATTTTGAAGGCCAAATGAGAGAAGCAGAGGAAAAATTGGGAAGAAAAATAATAATGATGCAAGAAAATAATGAAAAGAGAGTCAACAATCTGACTGAAGAAAATAACACCTTAAAAAATAGATTAAATCAAATGGCGAAAGAGGCCCAAAAAGGCAATGAGGAGAAATATGACTTAAAAAGTCAAATTTGCCAGAAGAAAAAGAATCTTAAAATCTTTCTGAAGAAAATAATTCCTTCAGAATTAGAGTGGAGCAAATGGAAGCAAATGACTTTTAGAGAAATCAAGATACTATTAAACAGATACAAACAAATGAATAAATAGAAGGCATTGTAAAATATCTCCTTGGAAAAACCACTGACCTGGAAAAGAGATCCAGAGAGACAATTTAAAAATTATTGGACTACCGGAAAGCCATAATCCAAAAAAGAACTTAGAAAGCATCCTTCAAGAAATTCTCAAGGAAAATTGCCCCAATATTTTAGAACCAGAGGGCAAAATAGAACTTGAAAGAATTCACCAATCACCTCTTGAAAAAGATCCCCAAAAGAAAACTCCTAGGAATATTATAGCCAGGTTCTGGAGTCCCCAGGTAAAGGAGAAAATATTACAATCTGCAAAAAAGAAGCAATTTGAATATTGTGGAAGCGCAATCAGGATAACCCAGGATCTAGCAGCTTCTACATTAAGGGATCAAAGGGCCTGGAATATGATATTCTGGAGATCAAGGGAGCTAGGATTAAAACAAGAATCACCTACTCAGCAATATTGAGTACAGTGTTCCAGGGGAAAATATGGTCATTCAATGAGGTGGAGGACTTTCAAACATTCTTGCTGAAAAAACCAGAACTGAAAACAAAGTTTGACACTCAAATACAAGAAGCATGAGAAGGTAAACATGGAAAAGGAATCATAAGAAACTTATCAAAATTGGACTATTTACATGCCAACATGGAAAAGTGATAATTGTAACTTATGAAACTTTTCTCGGTATGAGGATAGCTGAAGGGAATACAAATGTATATATACATATACATACGCATATGTCTATATAGGAGGGTTTATATATGCATACAAACCCATATCTGAGTATGTGTATATATGAATATATCGAGGGCACAAGATCAATTGAATAGGAAGGGACAATACTCTAAAAGGTGAAATTCTGAGGTGGGAGAGGATTAGAATGCGAGGAGACAGGGAAAGACAGAATGGGGTTAATCATGTCATAGAAGATGCAAAGAATAATTGTTACAATGGAGGGGAAGAACAGGAAAGCAAAAGGGAAAGGGTCAAACTTACTCTCTCTGAACTTGGGTTAGGGAAGGAAGCAAAAAATCTCTAAATTGAGTATCTTGCCACACAGGAGAGTAGGGGGAATAGGGATGAGAAGTGGGACGATGGAAGGGAAGGCAGTGTGTGTGGGGGGGAGGGTTGATGGAACTACACACTTCTGTAAAGGGACAGGAACAGGGTCAGGGTAGGAAATAGAACAAGGGGGGCAGGATAGGAAGGAGGGACATATAATCAGTCTCTCACAATATGAACACTGTGGAGAGGTTCTGCATATTTACACATGTACAGCCTGTATTTAATTTCTTGTGCTTCTGATGGGGATGGGTGATGAGGGAGGAAGGGAAAGAATCTAGAATTTAAAGTTGTATAATCAAATGTTAAAAATATATATGTATACATATAAACACAATTATTATTATTATTAACTACATCCAACTGGGAATTAAGATACACAGGCATTGTGGTAGGGAGATCCATCCTGCCCTACCAGAAAGTCAGAGGGGTGAGGGGGCGGACATTGGAGAGAGCAGATTGGGGGAGGGGTTATACAGTGGTATGGCAGTTTTGAGGTGTTGGGTAGGGAAAAGATGGGGAGAACATTTGTAATTCGAAATCTCATGGAAATGAATGATGTACAGAAGAAAGTAAATAAATTAATATTCAAAAAAAAGAGACAAAGGAAAAAGAAGGTTAAGAACTGTCTCCAGTCTTCACTCTAAATTCCCAAGATATTACATTCACTTCCTATTGTAATATAGCAACTGAAGATAATAGTATGCTGCATTTATAGACTTGAAACAAATAATTTCAAAGTGTTTAAAAATACTTCCTTAAACCTTGAGGTAACATGTCATCTTCATACCTCTATCACTTTTGGTAAATTGAAAAGGATGTCATTCTATAAATGTCTGACTGAAAAAGTACACTTTCTTCAACTACCTATGGTGAGTACAATCTAAGAAGGAAACTGTGCAGATAGGCTAAAGACCAGGACAAACTTTAGGACTAAATTTCTAGAGAGTCTCCTGTAAGCCCATAATGTTAGAAGGAACAAAAATTATTTTTTAATATCAAACTCTGTCTAGATTGACTGCAATAAGATATAGTATAAGCTACAGTTCTTGTCCTGAAGGGGTGAGGTTAATTAAATCATTTGTCCTCTCCATGGTCACTGTTTCCTTAACTGTACGAAGGTGAAAGTAGGTGATCTCCCATGTATCTTAGTGTTCTAACATGACATAATTTGATATTTTAGAGTTTCTCCTCTTCCTTCTCATTTTCTTCTTACTCCTTTTGCTCCCCTTTTTCTTCTTTCTTTTTCTTCCTCTTCCCCTTCTTCTCTTTCTTATTCTCCTCATCGTCGTTGTTGTCATCGTCCTCCTCCTCCTGCTTTACCTCCTCCTCTTATCTTCTCCTCCTCTTCCTGCTTCTCCTCCTCCTCCTCTACCATCACCACCAACACCATCACTACTACCACCACACCCTCATCCTCATCCTTCTTCTTCATTGTGGCTTATATTGTTAATTTTGCCTTTCACTTCAAAGTTTACAGGAAAAGAGATTAAGGGATTTTTTCCATCATTAAGAATGGTGGATATTTGAGAATGCATTCCTTTATAAAGTCCTCTGAGATAGAGACTAATGATGACTTCCCCCCCCCCTTTTTTTTTGGGTATTTTACCAAGACTTTAAACATATGTCAGCATTAAATAGATATGACTGAAGTGTTCCAAGTCATCTCCTTTTGATTTGCTAGAAATTGGCTATGATCCTTCAGAATTGGTTTGTTGCTGGGATGTGGATTGCAATTGGGAAAATCTTGTTCGGAACACAGCATGTTTGGGGAAAAAATGGGTATGAGTTTTCATTATGGAAGAAATATTTTAGTGACTAAGAATTGTAAGGGGGCCACCTGGTGGATAATCACGTGCACTTGTCCTATTTTGTCACTTTTTCTGTTTTTAAGCAGTCATTTTTCTGTTTTTAAGTAGAATTTGATCAGGATAAACTTTTCCTTTTGGTTTAGAAATATTTTGGCTCTATTTTGACATGATGGACCTGCTCCTTTGCTTTATGAAAAGGCTAGTACTGTATTTCATGTCGGGAATTCCTATGTTCATATACTGTACCCATTTTTAATATGCAATAAATTTTAAGGGGCTATAAATTTTAGTAGGTATCTTAAGGTTTCAAAATACCTTATACAATTACATGAATGGAGAAATTGAATGAAGAAGGTGTCACAATATATCCTTGATTACCAATTTATGTGTGTGTGTGTGTATTGCAAGTTGTTTAAATGGGAATATATAAAAAATTGTATGCTAATTAGTGCACTGCTGATAACATACATGGTGCTATTTATTATATGACTCTTATACCTGTTAGATGTTGTTATTCTCAAAAAGACCATCTTTATGAAATCTTGTATGGACTCATATGAAATAATTTAGGAGAATCATTACATATTATTGAAATGAACTTCTTCAGGAAGATAGACCAGGCAGATATAGAAATATTTCTGCAATCAAATAAATATGTTTATAATATACTTTTAGCACAATATACTTTTCCCTCCCATGACCTCGTTCTTAATATTAGGGCCAGGTGACATAGTAGATAGACTCTTCAACATGGTGCCAGGAATATGTTGGCTGAAATCCTGCTTTACATACTTAATATCTCTATATCCCTGTGCAAATTACTTATCCTCTCCCAAATTCAGTTTCCCCATCTATGAAATGGGAATAAAGCAGAACCTACTTTACAGAGTTACTGTGAGAATCAGATGAGAGTATATTTATGAAGAATTTTGCAAACCTTAAAACATACTATACATGTTAATTACTGTTTATATTACTGTTGTAGTTGGTAGTAGGAGTAGTAGTAGTAGTAGTAGTAGTAGTAGTAGTAGTGGTAGAAGTGGCGGCAGCAGCAGCAGCACCAACAGCAGCAGAAGCAGTGGCAGCAGCAGTAGTAGTAGTAATTCTTGGTAAATATTTGGATTGATTAGTTTTCTTGATTACTTTTATTCACTTTCATCTAGTAAAATTTATCTATTTTTCAACTTTTATAAACCTCTAATCTAGGAGAACACAGGGTTATGAGTGAAAATGGATATTGAAGATCTCCTAATTCAACTCTTCCATTTTATGGATGAGAAACCTAAAGGGTAGAAGGGAGAATTTAATTTCGTCAAGATCACATAGATATTATAGTAAGTAATATATTATGTTATAGTAAGGATTGATATTTAGTTTTCCTAAATCAAAAATCCATTGATCTTCCCCCTAAAATAATATATTTGTATTACCATAATTTCTATATTACATATGAGATTCCCTTGACTACTTAATATATTTTTTTCTAGAAGGTTACTCTGGGTCTTTAAATAGTGACTTTTAATTCTTTCCCTCCCACCTGTGTGTTCTTGTTTTGAATTCATTTATTTATTTAGATTTCAACATTCATTTCCACAAGATTTTGAGTTACAATTTTCTCCCCATCTCTCCCCTAGCCACAACCCCAAGATGGCAAGCATACTGAGTACACCTTCCTTCAATCCGCTCTCTCTTATATTCCCCTCATCCCCCTTACTTTCTTGTAGGCTAAGAAGGATTTCTGTATCTATACATCATTTGTATGCCTGTATATCTTATTTCCTGTTTGCATGTAAAAATAATTTTTAACATTTTTTTTTAAAACACTGAATTCCAGATTCTCTTCCTTCTTCCCTCCTCACCCACCCCTACTGGGAGTACAAGTAATTCAAGACAGGTGTGTAGTTACAATACATGTGTAGTTACACAAAACTTTTCTATAGTAGTCATGTATTGAAAAATTAACTATATTTCCCTCCATCCTATACCACAACCCATTCATTCTATTTTCTCCTTTGACCCTGTCCCTTTTCAAAAGGATTTGCTTCTAACTACCCTCTCCCCCAATCTGCTCTCCTTACTATCATCCTCCCTCTTATCCCCATCCCCCCTACTTTCCTGTAGGGTAAGATACACAATTGCATCTGTATGTTATTCACTCCTTAAGCCAAATCCAATGAGAACAAGGTTGAATCATTCCCTTTCAGCTTCCTGCTCTTCCATTCCATTGTAATAGCTTTCTCTTGCCTCTTTTAGATAAGATGATTTACCCTTTTCTATCTCTCCCTCTCTCCTTCTCCCAATATATTCCTCTCCTACCTCCTAATTTTATTTATTAGATATCATCCCTTCATATTCAACTCATCCTGTGTCCTCTAACTCTACATATACATGTATACACATATACAAACACATGTGCATGCACACACACATACACACACCTATACATATATGTGTATGTGTGTGTGTGTATATAGATATACATATGTATGTATGTGTATATGCATATGCATATGCATATGTATATGTATATATATGTATATGTATATATATGTATATGTATATGTATATGTATATGTATATGTATATGTATATGTATATATATAATCCCTTCAACTATCCCCCTAGAGAGGAAAGTCTTATGAGTTACAAATAATGTGTTTCCATGTAGGAATGTAAACAGGTCAACTTCAATAAGTTCCTTTTGAGTTTTCTTTTCTGTTTATCTTTTGTGCTTCTCTTCTTTCTTGTATTTGAAAGTCAAATTTTTTGTTCAGGTCTGGTCTTTTCATCCAGAATGCTTGAAATTCTCTATTTCATTGAATATTTATATTTTCCCCTGAAGGATTACACTCATTTTTGGTGTGTATGTGATTCTTGGTTTTAATCCTAGCTCCTTTGAACTCCAGAATATCGTATTCCAAGGCCTTCAATCTCTTAATATTTGTAACTACGTACAAACTGCTAAATCTTGTGTCATCCTGATTATGTTATAATACTCAAATTGTTTCCTTCTGACAGCCTGTAATATTTTCCCCTCGACCTGGGAACTTGGTAATTGAGCTATAATATTCCTAGGAGTTTTATTTTTGGAATCTTTTTCAAGACATTATTGAAGAATTCTTTCAATTTCTATTTTATTCTCTGGTTGTAGAATATCAGGGCAGTTTACGTTGATGATTCCTCGAAGGTTGATGTCTAGGCTCTTTTTTGATCATGGCTTTCATGTCCCAATAATCTTTTAATTATCTTTCCTGGATCTATTTTCCAGGCCAGTGGTTTTTCCAGTGAGATATTTCCCATTGCCTTCTATTTTTTTCATTTATTTGGATCTATTTTTTACTATCTTTATTTCAAAGTAAAGTCATTAGCTTCCATTTGCTACTACTTAACTTAGTGAGTTTTTGAAATTACTTTTCATCTGGCAAATTTGGCTTTTTAAGGAATTCTTTTCCTCATTGGATTTTTGGGCATTATTTAACAATTGAGTTAGTCTATTTTTAAGGTGTTATTTTGTTCAATATTTTTGGGGTCTCTATTAGCAGGCTGTTGACTTGCTTTTCATGATTTTCTTGAATCATTCTCATTTCTCTTCCCAATTTTTCCTCTACTCTCTTACTTGATTTTCAAAATCGTTTTTTTTTAAAGTATCTATCTATGTGTATGTGCATGCATTTTTAAACATTAGATTTTAAAACTTTAAATTCTAGATTCTTTCCCTTCCTCCCTCATCACCCACACACACTGGAAAGACAAGCAATTCAATACAGGCCATATATGAGTAGTTATGCAAAACATGTCCACAATGGACATGTTGTGAAAGACTGACTATATTTCCCTCCTTCATTTCCTGCCACCCACTTGTTCTATTCTCTACTTTGTCACTATCCCTTTACAAAATTGTGTGCTTCTAAAAATCCTCCCGCCAAACCTGCCCTCCCCTTCATCATCACCCCTTTTATCCCCTTCCACCCTGTTCTCTCATAGGACAAGATACCCAATTTAGAGTGTATGTCATTCCCTCCCTAAGCCAAATTCAATGAGAGTAACGTTGACCCATTCCCTTTTGCCTTCCTGTTCTTCCCCTCCATTGTAACTGTTATCCCTTGCCTCTTCTATATGAGATGAATAACCCAATTCTCTCTCTCCCTGTCTCTTCTCATTGTATTCCTCTCTCACCTCTCAATTTCACCTTCTAAAATATCATCCCTTCCTATTCATTTCATCCTTTTCCCTCTGTCTATGTATACCAGTACACATATATACACACGCTCACATATGTATTCCTACACATATATACCCTCCTATATAGAAATATGTGTATGTAAACATGCACACAAACACACATACCACACACACACACACACACATTCATATTCCCTTCAACTATCCTCATACTGAGAAAAGTTTCGTAAGTTACAATTATCATTTTTCCATGTAGACATGTAAATATTTCAACTTTGATAAGTTCCTTATGATTTATTTTCCCTGTTTACCTTCTCATGCTTCTTGTATTTGAATGTCAAACTTTCTATTCAGCTCTGGTTTTTTCATAAAGAATGCTTGAAAGTCCTCCACCTCATTGAATGACCGTATTTTCCCCTGAAACATTATATTCAGTTTTGCTAGGTAGGTGATTCTTGGTTTTAACTTAGCTCCCCTGATCTCCAGAATATCATATTCCAGGCCCTTTGATCTCTTAATGTAGAAGCTACTAGATCCAGGGTTATGCTGATTGTGTTTGCACAGTATTCAAATTGTTTCTTCATGGCAGCTTATAATATTTGCTCCTTGATCTGGGAATTCCAGAACCTGTCTATAACATTCCTAGGAGTTTTCTTTTGGGGATCTTTTTTAGGAGGTGATTAGTGAATTCTTTCAATTTCTGTTTTGCCCTCTGCTTCTAAAATATCAGGGCAATTTTCCTTGAGAACTTCTGTTATGGGAATCTAAAGATCTTCCCTGCCCCTAGGCCCTTTGCTAAAGTGGCTACGTGACTCTGAGGACCCTTGGATATTTGAAAGTATACTCTGTTCCCTAATAGGCTGAATGTGGTCACGTGGAGCCTGTGGCGCCAGGCTTGTTTTCCAGGAATGCCCGTGCCTTGTAGCTTTGTGATTGGGCAGTGGGTCTA
>CM053588.1:157642047-157659817 GCA_028646515.1 Pseudochirops corinnae | reverse complement strand
TATATATATATATATATATATATATATATATATATATATATATATATATATATGAGTGCATAGAGGGTATAGGATCAATTGAATAGGAAGGGACAATAGTCTAAAAGGTGAAATACTGAGGTGGTAAAGGATCAGAATGAGAGGAGACAGGGAGAGACAGAATGGGGTTAATCATCTCATATAGAAGAGGCATGTTATAATTGTTATAATGGAGGGGAAGAACAGGAAGGCAAAAGGGAATGGGTCAACCTTACTCTAATTGAATTTGGTTTAGGGAAGACATGACATAAACTCTAAACTGGGTATCTTGCCACACAGGAGAGTAGGGGGGTTGGGAATGAGAGGTGAGATGATGGAGGAAAGGGCAGGGTTGGGAGGAGGGTTGATGGAAGTACACACTTTTGTAAAGGGCAGGGACAGGGTAGAGAATAGAACAAGGGGGGGGTGGAATAGGAAGGAGGAACATAAATTCATTATCTCACAATATGCCCAATGTGCATATGTTCTGTTTAATCACACATGTACAGCCTATATTTAATTGCTTATCCTTCTGGTGGGGGTGTTTGTTGAGGGAGGAAGGGAAAGAATCTAGAATGTAAAATTCTATAATCAAATTTTAAAAATACATACATATATATAATTATTATTATTAACTACATCCAACTGGGAATTAAGATATACAGGCACTGGGGTAGGGAGATCCATCCTGCCCTATCAGAAAGTCAGAGGGGCAAGGGGAAGGATATATGAGAGAGCAGAATAAGTGAGATGTTATATAGTGGGATGGCTGTCTTGAGGTCTTGGGTAGGGGAAAGATGGGGAGAACATTTGTAACTCAAAATCTTGTGGAAATGAAAGATGTAAACAAGGAAATAAATTAATTAATTTAAAGAAAAGAAATCCAAGACTCTCTTCCTAATTCAAGAAGGCAGAATGAGATAACAAGGAAACATAAACTTGTCCTAGATGTAAGGTAGGGAAAGGAACAATGGGCTATTAAATTTTGCACAAAAAAATATTCCTAAATTGAGCTTTTTTCCCTTCTAACACATTTTAGAAATTAAGAAAAAATGAATATTTTAATAAATGAAAGTAGTCCTTTAGTGTGTCTCAGTATTCACCCATATTTGTTTTATGATTTTTAACATTTATGCATGTATATATGTATACATATAGATATCTAATATGCAATACTCACAGTGTTTCATGAATGACTCTTGCTATATGAGAATGTGTACCGTGACAGAGTACCAACTTAAGAGTTCTTGGTTATATATTCGATACTCACATGTAGGTATCAGAAACTTTTGCTGCTTTACTATCTCACAGTCTTCCTAGTTTGTATCATCATAGAATCAGCTCTAAAGTCATTGCTATATTAGTTCAGGTTTGATACTGGGGGAAAATGAGACACTTGTGAAACAATGAACAAAGCAACAGTTCACTTTGCTCCCATACATTGAGAACATACAACAAAGATATTCAGCAAGGATACAGAGGGTCTTAGATTGTCTATATTGGCCACCCCATCCTCCATCTCCATCTGGAAACATATTTGGTCAATCAGTCTTCGGGGTATAGAGACTCAGGCACCCACCAAGTATGAGAGGTGTGGAGCCAGATTGTGGGGGTCCCACACCCCTGATCCCTGAGTCCCCTGAGGGACAACTATAGTCTATTCCTATCAGTTGTGTTCCTAGGGACTGACTCCAATAAACCACTGGCCTTGGGGGCCCTTATTCTTTCCAGGGTAGCATCAATTTGTCACAGATACAGTTTCTGGGAGGTTAAACACCTGCCAGGGCAGTCAGGTCCATAATGATTGAACTGTTCTTCAGTAGAGGCAACCCTTTCATTTTGAGAGAGTAACATTTTTTCAACTGGGGACAGGTAGAGGGCCATTTAGATCAGTTGTCTTGTCCTTAGTGATAGGTGTCATATGGTCATCTTTCTAGCACAGCAAAGTATCACCACCAAATGTTCAAATTGATACTGGATTCACTCACCAAACTTGATGATCCTTAACAGCTCTGACCTGTTTTGTTATGTTTTAGAAAATGTCTCTAATGAATGCTAACATGCCACACAAACAACTGCATGCAGTGGGAGGTATCAGCAAAAATCCTCCATTTTCCTTGATGCCAAAGAGGAGAGCCTTTGTCCAGTCTTCTGCTCTCTTAGCCCAACACCACTTGGGCAGACCCATGGCCACTGCCCATGAACTTAAATGTATAGATGAAGATCTTCTCTGTGCATGCCTCTCTCACTTGTCAGCCATATAACCTGGAGCTCAACAACCTGGAAGGACTTACTGGCACCACAACACTCTAGGGTATCTCCTGGTACCACACTAGTTGTTTTGAAGCCCATTTGTGTGTCTCTCTTGTAGCAGATGAAACAATCAGACAACAAGGCAGAAATATTTTTCTCAGGTGCCAGGTCCTTATAGGCTAGAGCCCACTGGGTCAGCAGAGGAAACAGGGTTCCAGAGACTACATCAGAACTCTGAATCCCTGGCATAGTCATCATCTGTTTTTTTGGGAGCACCAACACCAGGGGTACCTAGGCAAGTGTGATTTCTAAGGCACAATTTCCATTTAGCAACAAAATCCTCCTGTGCTCTGCACACCTTACTAGGAGCAACATTTTTTATCACCCAGTCAATAATAGGCAACTCCCAACAAAAGATGTTCATATGACCTCATGTCATCTGTTCAGTAGCAACTAGTGCCCAGTAAGAGGCAAACACCTGCTTTTCAAAAACAGTATAGGGAATGGCTGCTCTGGTGAGCTTGGGATTCCAAATGCCTAACAGTGGCTTATTCTGGCCATCCCCCAATACCTACTGAAATTTCCATCCAGCCTGGCCATTATGGGCAGAGACCTCCAGAAACACAGGCCTTTTACAATCATAGAGGTCACAGAGGAGATACCACTGACCAGCCTGCTTTAGCCTTACCCAGAGCTATAGCCTGTTGTTGAATGACAAAACTTGGGAATGACTCTTGAATGACATTAACTCGTGAATGACTCAGTTAATAGGAACTAGCAGGATATCTAAGAGGTGAATGTGAGTTTTCCCAAATCTAAAGAGTTCAACAAATCTCTGGTCTTTCTTAGATAGTTATCAAGTACTATTAATTTAATCCAGACTGTATCTATAATCCTCTGGGCTTTCTCCTCCCACTATATTGCCTAAAACATGACTAAGAGATATGGACTCTAGACATTCTCAGGGTTGTTTTTCCACCCTTTGTCTCTTATATTGCCTCCTGCCACTGTGGCCTCATGTGGTCCATTCAGCATTATCTGATCAATATAATAGAGCACACCAATGCCCTCAGGAATGGAGGTTTCTTTCTGGTCTCTGCCCACCAAAATATGTAAATATGAGGGAAAGTTTAGATGCCCCTGTGGAAAGATAGTGAGAATGTATTTGACCCCTTTCTAGGCAAAAGCAAACTATTTCTGACCATAGTTTCAGCCATAGAAATAGAGAAAGATAGCAGCAACAAAGTTGATAGCCCCATACCATTCACCTTAGGCCTAGGCTACCAGGTCTACCTCATCAGTGAGATCAGGACAGACTGTAATGATAGGTCTGATGCTGTTCAGCTGCTTTAGTCCACTGTAAATCCATCTGCCTTCTTCACAGGTAGCATAGGGCTGTTGTAAAGGGATCTGGTATAATGAAATATTTCAGCTCCCTTCATCCCTATCACTAGAGAGGAAATATTATTCATCTCTTTGGGGACCCAGCATTATATGGTGTTAACTACATTGGGTGGTTCTGGTAAGCCACAATCAAAGACCAGTGTTAAGGTCGTCTATCTCTGTTTACTTAACAGAATGGTGGTAGTAAATTCTATGACTACACCCCTATTCCCAGAAAGACCATCTGCACTAAGAGTATACTAAGCCCACACTGTCCCAACATCCTGCTCAAATTTCACTGACTTATTGGCCATGGTAGTAAATTCTATGACTGCACCCCTATTCCCAGAAAGACCATTTGCACTAAGAATATACTAGGCCCACACTGCCCCAACATCCTGCTCAAATTTCACTGACTTATTGGCCAATACCTGTATATTTGCATGATGAGGGAGACCCAAGGACAACATCTGAAGCCATTCTGCAGGGTCTTCACCCAGAAGGTAGAATCTCATTGCCCCAAAGGAAGGCTAGGTTAGCAGGCTTTGTATCTGGAGTAAAGAGTGGCCAAGAATAAATACAATCCCTTAAACTTATTTCCTTAAGGAACTTCACCCCTTCCCTTGCAGATCCACACCTGCAAGCCAACTGCAAAGGAAATTCATTTTTACAAAGCCAAGTGCAAATAATTCCCCATCTCTGCCACCTAAAAACTGATAAAGAGCACATCCCTTGTGGAGGCTCTAACTCATTTAATTGACTTGGTAAAAGGAGGTCCTCAGAGAGTTCTCCCAGGTCAGGGAAGTCTAAAGCAAAGCACCTTTCCTCACTGGCTCAATCAGATCATACTGTCAGGGCCCCTGGCATACCACAAGTTTCTCTTAAAATTTCTCCTGAAACAATCACCTCTCTTTGGTGGAGAGGGTCTTCCCAGTTTGTGATAATAGGACATTTGTCACTGATCCATTAAAAAATGAGCAGAATGATAGGGATTTTCATAAGTAAATATTAATGTTTCTTTTTTTTTTAATTCCACATACTTTCCAGTGTGTAAAGTTCTAATAAGGCAAAAACCAAAACAAAACAATGCTCATTTCACATAAGAAACTGAGGCATAGAGAGGTTAAATATCTTGAACAAAGTCAACACGTCCTAAGTAGCAGAAATCAGATTTCTTATCGCAGGTTCTCTGACTCAAACCAAACACAATTTATTCTGTATGAAACTGCCTCCCTTACTTTATCCTCTTGTGATACTTCTAATTCTCTTCACGTGTGTGTGTTTATACACACTATTATAAGGATGATGATAATGGGTAATGATAGTAACAGTAGTAGTAGTCGTCGTCATTGCCATCATCGTCGTAGTAGTAGGAGGAGGAGGAGGAAGAGGAGGAGGAGGAGGAGGAGCAGTAGTAGTAGTAGTTACAGTAGTAATTATTGTTACATTTATATAGGACTTCAAGGTTTTCAAAGTACTTTCCTTACAACAATCATAGGAAGTAGACAGTACAAACTAAGGAAATATAGATAAGGAAACTGAGGTTCTGAAGGTTAAGTGACTTTTTCAGTATCACAAAGTTGCCAAGTACATGAGATGCAATTTGTTTCCATGTCTCTTGAATCCAAATTTGGAAATCTATGGCCAACTTTTTCTATGCTCATCATTTTATTTAATTATTTTACTGACAGGCATTGAAATACAGGGAAATAAGAAAGAGAAAACAGAAATTTGGCCGCAAACCCCATGCCCTCTAGGAGTTGATAGTCTAGGATGTTCAGCACGACACAAATGGACCTATAGAGGACAAAACTGACCCCAAAGCCAGTATGTAATCAGACCTTTTAATGTATAAGTCAGAGTACTTCCATTATTCTCTGTTATGGAAGTGACCAGGAATTCTCAAAGACTTTGTCAGTGGTGTCGAAGCACTATTATACAAAATTTAGCCACTACCAACAGGTTAGAGAATTATAGTGAACCTATATTTTCCATTCCCCTCTCCCGGTTTTGTGGGCTAACTCTCTCATAAGGGGTGGCCATAGTACATGCCAACCCTAGTGTAAGACAGGGCAATAGCATTCACTTTGATCCACTTTCTAGAAATGTGATTGTAAACTCATCTCTGAGATGCCACTAAACCATCCTGCTTTGGAAATGTGTACCCATTGGCATTATCTTGCTCCTATTAGAAAAGTTGTCTCTAAAAGGAGTGGGCCTTTTGAAATTGTCCTCTAACCTCATAAGAGTGTTTGCTATAGGTCCTATAATAAACTCCTTTAAATTTTCTCTTTCTGAATTTGCTTCATTTTTGAACAAAGATATTCTTGTAAAACTACTAAATGCTACCTAACTCTTTAGACTGTGAGCTCCTCTATTAGAAAATGAGTTTCTGGAAAGCAGGGACTATATTTTGGCTGTTAATGGTATCATTAGCCCTTAGCACAATCCCAGGGATCTATCCTTCTACAGTTAAACTTCCTGTCTCCTTGGATTTCCTAAAATCTCAGCTGAAATCCTACCTTGTATAAGAAAACTTTTCCAATCTTTCCCTCCAATTTAGTGTGTGTGTATGTGTACATGTGCATATATACATATATATATAAATAAGTGAGCATGTATATATACATATATGCAAAAATGTTTATATATGCATACACACATACATATATACATATGTATATACACACACACACACACAGAGAAAGAGAGAGTAATGGATGCATAACTGGATAGGCAGATAGGGTATGGTTTATACATAATTGTTTGAATTTTGTCTTACTCATTAGACTGTTAGCATCTGGAGAGCTGGGACCATTTTCTGTCTTCTTTATCCTTCCTTGCTTCCTTCCTTCCTTTCTTCCTTCCTTCCTCCCTTCCTTCCTCCCTTTCTCTCTCTCTCTCTCTCTCTCTCTCTCTCTCTCATTTTCTTTCTTTCTTGTATCCCTGTTCCCTAGGGCTTAGCTCATTGTCTAACACATAATAGACACTCAAAAAATTCTTGTTGACTGATTGATTGACTATCCTCTTGATACCTGTGTGGTTTGGGGCATGTAATTTATCCTTCTAGCATCTCAGTTTCTGTATCTATAATATCAAGAGTTTGCACTAGATTATTTTTTTAAAATGCTTTTTTTCCCAGTTCTATTTCCTTTGATTCATCCAATGGAAAACATTCCTATTTTAACTTGTAGAAGCTATGAACTCTTCTCTTTGAGCTCCTTCATCTCAGTCTCTGTTCCTCTCTTCCAAGTCTATAACATCACACTTAAGTTACTTACTTTGTCTTCACTACGTGATGAAAATAAGGATCTTTCTACAAAGAATAAGCATCTGTATGTAGGTGTATAGAAAACTTTTTTTTTAATGTGTCATGAGGTATAACTTGGCTGCTGTCCAGCAGTCTAATTAGCACTGGTTTGCCTAATCTCCTATAACAGATAATTTTATTACTGAATCTTGGGACTCTGAAATCCCCTCTCAGACAAAGCAAGCTTTCTAAAGAGAACCACCTAATTTAAAAGACCTACGACTTACAAAGACCACCTTATCACCAGTGATACCTCCTAAAAATTCATTTCTTTAGTTAACCACATTGTGTTATCTAACTAGAAAGTAATCATTTTGGTGAAAGTCATTGCCTGAGTGATTCAATGTTGAAAAAAAATTGAAATAAAGAGATATAATATTAGGTACCAACTAAGGAAGGTTAAATTGCCTTGAATGCCTCAATTTGGCTCCTCTATTGATGTTAATTTATTTCTTAGCGATGAAAAGATAAGGAATTTGGCTTTGGATTTAGATGTAATGATAGTGTCATTAGTTTTCAAAGATACATTTAAAGTACATATCAAAAGGAATATATTAGGAAGAGAAAGGGTGATAGTTTCTTTTCCTCTTTATAAATCAAATTTTCATTTTCATGCAACCCATTTATTCCAAAACATACTAATATCAATGTCATAGTTGAAAGTAATGGTATATAAAATAATGATATGTAAAGTATTTCTCCCAATCGAAAGAAAGCTTCTTAAGGATAGGGATGGTTTCATTTTTATCTTTTTTTTCTCTTAAAGAGTTCCAGAACCTAGTAAAATGACTGACAAATGGAAGGTACTTAAGAAATGTTTGTTGATTGACAATTGTTATTTTGTTAGAAACTATTCAGTTTTAGATGTGGGTATAGGAAGGAATGTTGGAACCAGCTCTAACTAATTATGAAATTTTCAACAGGAATACTCATTTCTCAAAAATCAGGGCTCAATTTATTGTTTTCTGGACTGTCTATAATTGGGGAAGTATTAATAATTTAGATTAATATTAGAAGTATATTTGCATATGTATTCCCCCAGAGAAGTTGATTATTGAATATTTACCAGCACGCCACTCTGTTGCTTTATAAATGCTGCCTAATCTAAGCAGAAGTGTTCTAGAAGACTGAAAGAATGAGGTCATCAGTATACCAGAGGCTTTGGTGACTGTAGGAAGGAGAAGAGGAGAAAGAAGAAAGAAGAAGAGGAGGAAGAGGAGAAGAAGGGAAAGGGGAAGGGGAAGGAGCAGGAGAAAAGTAAGGAGGAGGCAGAGGAGGATGAAAAGAAAGAAGTATAATACTTTAAAGCTTAGAATGTACTTTACATCCATTAGCTCATTTGAGTCTCACAATACCCCTAGGTACAAGATGTAAAGATATTAGGGTAAATTAATCCTTTTGTTCACTGTCACGAAAAATTTCAAACAAGTTTCTTTATATATACACAAGGATATGTTTTTAATACAATGCCAAGATTTAAGTGTAGAAACCAAGGTATCACAATAAGAGTTTATCTTCACCTTTATTTTATTAAAAATCTGTTATGCCTACTATGTTGATAGCCACATTGATGAAGCTTTTTTTTTAAACTCTTAGCCATGGATAATGTAGCTTATAATCTTTCTAGTAAGTTGTTTGCTATAATATGTCAGAAAACATCTGAAATTACCTGAGGGAGAAAAATTTCTTAGGCCTAGATCGATATTTTCAAATGAGTTTTAAGTATGGTTTCTATTGTTATCATGTTTACAATAACATGAAAAAGCTAAGAAGGCCTCCATCATGAGAAGTCAACTTTCTGTGGTGAATGGAAGACATAGACATGAGTCTCATAGGATGGTTAATCGTGAATAGGCTGTGGCCTGAACAATTGGTGGAAACATCTAATTTAACAACATCAAGATTCATTTGAATTTTCTGTTCCCTTTTGCATCAATGGTCTTCATATTATATAAGACTCAAGTCTATAGGAAAATAATAGATAAATGCTTCTACCTTCAAGGGGCTTTGGATCTAAAATCAATCAGTTTATGGCACATATTAATCAAGCAAGCAAACAACAACTATCTTAAGTACTTATTATAGGTCAGGTGCTCATGTAGACAAAATGCAAAAGAACCCTTAGACTGATATAATACTAGAAAATGCTGACAAAGTTAATCAGCAGTGTGGGTGACTTTAGGATAGAACAAGTAGGGTTATAAGTAGAGGCAAACAATAGGGAACTACTACCATTATATTTCCAGTTATTCATAAACATTTTTCCATTAATAAGAAAAATAAAAGGAAGTTAAATAGTGTAAGATGATCTGGGTTCACAGATTTAAATTTGGAAGGAAACTCAGAAGCTTTCTAATGCAGCTCTCTTTTTGACAAATGAGTAAACTGCGATACAAGGACATTAGTTGAATTATCCAGTCACATGTGTTATGATTTTAGACAAGGAAAACATTTATTTAATAAAAGAAATAAAAATATAACCTCTTACAACATGGTTTATATACTTAAATCTTGGCATTGTAAGGTAAAAGATATCCTTATATAAAAAGAAAGTTGTGTGAAATTTATCCTAACAGTGGAGAAAAGGATCTTAATTCTACATAAGACACCATAAGATCATTATAGCCTATGTCTAGAAGAATTGGCATTAAAAAACTGATTCAAACCCAGGTACTTTGACTCCAATCAAAATACTTCTTTCTCTTCAGTATACCATAGACTTTAAAAGTTAAGAATGATAAAACTTAATCTTGAGCTGTCAGGTCACTGTACTCCAGAATTCTAAGGTGAACAGGTGAATGTAGCAGGTGGAAATATTGATTTCTTTACAGCATTTCAGAGTGACTCTAAGACAGTGGTCCTGAGGGAGTTAAGTGAAGAGCAGTTTCCAGTAATGAATTTGGGACATAATTAGATAATGTAATAAGGATTTGACTATGGATGAAGGTATGGTTTCAGGAAGAAGTTATTTAGGAGAATTAAATGAAGGATAGAGAATGAATGAACAGCTGTCTTTAACTGATTGAGTCTAAGTTATCATTGAGACCAGCATTCATTTAGAAATGTTTTGTAGCAAGAATACAATGGGGAATTGTATTCAGGCAGAGAGATAAAGGGTAGAGATAACTAGAGGGAAAGTCTCATTTGCAATAAGAAATAATAACTTTACATAGAGTCTTGTCTTTAGAAGGATAAAAGCAGTGACACAGCCCTTGGAGTAAAAGATGAAAAGAAAGAATTTAAGTTCATTCAACATAAGAAAAAATAAAGATTTTGAAATAGGCCTGAGTAAAGCATATCTCAGAACTGATGTTGACTTAATTTTTCTGAAAATGAATGCAAGGGCATTCTCTGTAAAGTTGGAAAAAGCAAAAAAAAAAAATGCCATGGTTGCCGTCAAATTAGGTTGCTTAGATTTAAAATATAAGGTGATAGATATGACATTTCTAGGATGTGAGGACATATACAAACCTGTATATAATATGGAAGCACACATTAACCTATTTCAAATATATACACAGTTGTGCAGGTGCACACAAGATTTCTAGGAGACAAATTTTATTTTAATGTATATTTTTGGCTATGGAAGGATTTTATAATCCTTCCTAATATAATCATTCCTATTAGTTAGAGGAAGAAAATTATTTTAACTATGCAACTTATGTATTTGAAACATATTAGAAGCATATGACAAATGCATAAACAATATGTGCAATTAGAAATGAAATAGAACACTTGAATAAAAGGAAGAAATAACATAGAACAGAGTCAGGAAGATTTCTTGAGTCACCTTGAAATAAAAATAACATTGATGTCAGCACCCAGAAAGTGACAGAGGTTAAGCAGTTATCAAAGTATGAAACAACAAAATTATGAGATGGATATTTTAAGCTTAAAGTTAATATTTAAGAAGAAACTGAGAACAGTAAAAGATGCTTACTGCTATAAACTATAGTTACCAACCAAATGGCTCCCTACCAGTGCTATCTCACTGGCTTATTCTTCACACTCAGAAAAAAAATACCAAACTTTTGTAATATTTTAAAATACTTGGGGAGACTGGGTGGCGCAGTGAGTAGAGCACAGGCCAAGGAGTTAGGAGGACCTGAGTTCAAATCCAGCCTCAGACACTTAACCAAAAAAAAAAAAAAGCACTAGCCATGTGACCTCTGGCAGTCATTTAACCCCAATTGCCCTCCCTTTCCCCTGCAAAAAAGCAAAAATATAAAAAACAAATAAAAATTTTTAAACCAAGAATCACCTACCCAGCAAAATTAAGTATAATATTCCAGGGGAAAATATGGTCATTCAATGAGGTGGAGGACTTCCAAGCATTCTTGATGAAAAAAACAGAACTAAACAGAAAATTTAATATTCAAATACAAGAAGCATGAGAAGGTAAACATGGAAAAGAATTCATAAGGAACTTATCAAAGTTGAACTATTTACATGCCAACATGGAAAAATGATAATTGTAACTTATGAAACTTTTCTCAGTATGAGGATTATTGAAGGGAATATATAAATGTGTATATACAAATATATATATATATATATGTGCATATGTATATGTGTGTGTGCATGCATACAAGTATACATACACATATGTCAATATATATGCATAGGAATACATATGTGAGTGTGTGTATATATGTGTACAGAGACAGAGGGCACAAGATCAATTGAATAGGATGGGATAAGATTTTAAAAGGTGAAATTTAGAGGTTGGAGAACAATAGTATGAGAGGAGACAAGGAGAGACAGAATGAGGTTAATACTCTCCTATAGAAGAGGCAAGGGATAATTGTTACAATAGAGGGGAAGAACAGGAAGGTAAAAGGGAATGGGTTAACCTTACTCTCATTGAATTTGGCTTAGGTAAGGAATGACATAGACTCTAAATTGGGTATGTTGGCCTATAGGAGAGTGGGGGGAAGGACATGAGAGTGGGGAGGATAGAGGAGAGGGCAGGTTGGGTGGAGGGTTGTTAGAAGCACACACTTCGGTACAGGGAAAGGGACAAAATACAGAATAGAACAAGTGGAAGGTGGAATAGGAAGGAGGGAAATATAGTCAGTCTTTCACAATATGCCCATTGTGGAGATATTCTGCATAACTACACATGTACAGTCTGTATTGAATTGCTTATTTTTCCAGTGGGGGTGTGTGATGAGGGAGGAAGGGAAAAAAATATAGAAATTAAGGTTCTAAAATCAAATGTTAAAATATAGATAGATAGATAGATAGATAGATGCAGATATAGATGTAGATAATATGTATCTATATCTATATGTATACATTATCATTATTATCATTTACTTGCAACTAGGAAATAAGATATACAGGTACTGGGGTAGCGAGATACATCTTGCCCTTCTGGAAAGGTGTGATGGGGGAGGATATAGTTGGGAGCAGATTGGGGGAGGGGGTATACAGTGGGATCACTATTTTTGGGTTGTGGGTAGGGGATACATGGGGAGAAAATTTGTAACTCAAAATCTCATGGAAATGAATGATGTAAACTAAAAATAAAAGTTTTAAAAAAACAAAAAACAAAAAATAACTTGAAGGAAAATTGTATATGAAAAAAATGTACACTTTCATTTCATAGCATTCAAATAGTTGTCTTGAAATTAAATTCTGGGAGCTTATTAAAACTGAGAAGAGAATGTCCTCACAATAATATTTTTAAAAATTCATTTGGTATTTTATTTTTCTCCATTTAGATATAAAAACAATTTTAATATTTGTTTTTAAAATTTTGAGTTGCAAATTCTCTACTTTTCTCGCTCCCCACTCTCCCATTAAGAAGACAAACAATTCAAAAAACATATACATTGCATGTTATACCTGCAAAACATTTTCATATTATTCATTTTCTGAAAGAAAACAGACTAAAAACAAAACAAAATTAAACAATACTTTAGAAAAACAAAAGAAAAACAGTATGTTTGAATCCGTATTCACACACCATCATGTTTTTCTCTGGGGATGTATAGCATTTTTCATCACAAGTTCTTCAGCATTGTCTTGGGTCATTGTATTGCTGAGAATAGCTAAGCCATTCACAGCTGATCATCTTGTAATGTTATCTTGGACACAGTACATTTCACTTTGCATCAACTCATGCAAGTATTTCCAGCATTTTCTGAGAGTATCCAGCTCACCATTTCTTCTGTCACAATACTATTCGGTCTTAATAACTTACCACAGTTTATTCAGTCATTCCCCAGTTGATGGGAATCCCCTGAATTTCCAGTTCTTTGCCACCAGAAAAGAGGTGCTATAAGCATTTATTTTTACATATAGGTCTTTTTTCCTTTTTTACAAAATCTCCTTTGGGATACAGACCTACTAGTGGTATTGCTAGATCAAAAGGTATGCATGGTTTTATATCCTTTTAGGTATCAATTCAAATTGCTCTACAAAACTGTTGAATCAGTTCACAACTCTACCAACAGTTCATTAATGTCCTATTCCACCCCACACATTCCATCCAACATTTGCCATTTTCTTTTTCTGTCCCATTAGGCAATCTAAGGAGTTTGAGGTAGTACCTCAGACTTGTTTTAATTTTTGTGTCTCTAATCAATAGTGAGTTAGAACATTTTTTTTCATATATTCATAATCAGCTTTGGTTACTTCATCTGAAAACTATTCATATCTTTTGATCATTTATCAATTGGTCAATGGCTCTAATTTATTTGTAAACTGGATTCAGTTCTCTATATGTTTGAGAACTTGATCCATTTTTTTTCCACACATGATATTGCTAACTGTATTTTCCTCCATCCTACCCCCCCATTTATTCTATTCTCTTTCCCCTCTTATCCTTTCTCCCCTCAGAAGCAGTTTGCTTCTGACTACCCCTCACCCAAACTACCCTGTCTTCAAACACATCCCGTCTTCTCTTATTCCCTCCTCCTTTCCTGTAGGGTAAGATAGGTTTCCCAAGCCCATTGACTGTGTTTGTTATTCTTTCTATGAGTCAATTTTGATGACAGTAAGATTCATTCACTCCCTCATCATCTCCCCCCCCCAACTTACTCTTTTTTTTTTTTTTTTGGTTTACTTAAATCTCCACAGGTTATTATGTGGACTCCACCCCCCTGCCCCACTTACTCTTCATTATAAAAGTTTTTTTTTTTTCTTACCCCTATTATGTGAGATAATTTACCTCATTCTGCCTCTCCTTTTCTCTCTCTCCCGGTACATTCCTCTCTCAGTGCTCAGTTTTATTTTATTTTTTATATCAACCCATGACCTCGTCATGAAAAATTTTTATGAGTTACAAGTATCATCTTCCAATGTAAGAATGTAAAGAATTTAACCTTATTAAACCCCTTATGATTCCCCTTCTGGGCTTACCTTTTTAGATTTCTCTTGAGACTTATGTTTGAAAGTCAAATTTTCTATTCAGTTTTTATGTTTTCATCAAGAATGCATGAAAGTCCTCTATTTAATTGAATGTTCATTTCCCCCTCTGAAGGATTATACTTAGTTTTCATGGGTAGGTGATTCTTGGTTGTAATCCTTTTTCCTTTGTCCTCCAGAATACCATTTTCCAAGCCCTTTGGCTTGGATGTAGATGTAGATGCTGATAAATATTGTTTTTTTTCTGACTGTAGCTCCTTGATATTTGAATGGCTTCTTCTTGCCTGCTTGCAGAATTTTCTCCTTGATCTGAGAGCTCTGAAATTTGGCTATAATATTCCTGGTAGTTTTCATTTTGGTATCTCTTTCAGGAGCATGGTGGATTCTTTCAATTTCTAGTTTCCCCTATGCTTCTAGAATATCAGGGCAGTTTTCCTTGATAATTTCTTGAAAGATGATATCTAACCTTTTTTTATCTTATTTTTTAACATGACTTTTAGGTAGTCCAATAATTTTTAAATTAACTCTCCTTGATCTATTTTGTTGGTCAGGTTTTTTTTTAATCAGATATTTCATGTTGTCTTCTATTTTTTTTTCATTCTTTTCATTTTGTTTTATTGTTCCTTGATTTTTCATAAAGTCATTAGCTTCCATTTGCTCAATTCTAATTTTTAAAGAACTATTTTTCAGTGGGATTGTGTACCTCTTTTTTTCTGTTTGGACAATTCTACGTTTTAAGCATTTTTTTTCCCTTCAGTGATCTTTTGTGCTTCTTCCCCTCCACCTAATTTGGCCTATTCTGCTTTTCAAAGCCATTCTTCTCTTCCTGGGCTTTTTTTTTTTCACCTCATTTGGCCTACTCTCTGTTTGAAGGTGTTATTTTTCAGGATTTCTTTTCTTGTATCTCATTTGCCAAACTGTTGACTTGTTTTTCTTGAATCACTCTCATGTCTCTTTCCAATTTTTCCTCTACCTCTCTTACAAAATTTTCAAAATGTTTTTTACCTCTTCCATGGACTGAGATCAATCTGTACTTTTATTGGAGGCTTTGGATGTAGGAGCTTTCATTTTCTTATCTTCTTCTGAGTGTGTGTTTTGATCTTCCGTGTCACCATAGTAACTTTCTATGGCCATAACATTTTCTTCTGTTTACTCATTTTCCCAGCCTATTTCTTGACTTTTAACTCTTTGTTAATGTAGAACTCTGCTTCGAGTGGGAGGGTGCACAACCAAACTTAAGGGGTTTTGTGTAGAGGTTTTCTAAGGTACGTATAGGCACATCTAAGTTTTCAGTAATTCTAAGGGGGTATGATCTAAGGAAAGGTATGTTTACTACTCTCTTGGCCTCTGCTCTATTCTGTGAGCAATCAAAAGCACTTTTTTCTTCCCTGGAACTATAATGAAAGTCCTTGATTCACTGAAGCAGCAGGCTCTGGTGTGCAAGTGCTCCTCCTCACCCTGGGAGTGCCACAGAAGAATCCTACACAAATCTGGGTATAAAGAAAGCAATAGAATACTATTTCAGCAATATCAAAGAGACCTGTGTAATCTCCTTTTTACCAGTTATTCAACCCCTTTACTGTCTGTGGACTAAGATCTCCAGAAGAAGCTTCTGTAACTGCTGATTCAGTGAATCCCAAAGGCTATTCCTGGTTAGCTGAGTTTCTCCACTCTCACCCAGATTCAACAGATCTTAACTGCTGACCTTCTAAGTTGACTTGGACTGGAAAATTATTTCACCATTTATGAATTCTGCTGCTCCAGGAATTGTTTTTAGAGCATTATTTAAAGATGTTTGGAGGAGTTTTTGAGAAAGCTCAGGGAGTTCCTGCCTTTTCTCCAAACTCTTGGCTCCACCTCCCCAATAATATTTTCTTGTTTTTTAACTTTAAATAAATAAATAAATTTATTTCATTTACAGCCTTCAATTCCATGAGATTTTGAGTTACAAATTTTGTCCCTATTTTTCCACTACATACCACCTCAAAATTGCCATCTCACTGTATAAACACTCCCCAAATCTGCTCTCTCCTAAGTCCTCCCCATTGCTCCTCTGACTTTCTGGTAGAGTAGTATGGATCTCCTTACACCAGTGCCTGTATATCTTAATTCCCAGTTACATGTAATCAATAATAATAATAATAATAATGATAATAATAATAATAATACATGCATATATATATGTATATATATTTAACATTTGATGACAGAACTTTCAATTCCAGATTGTTTCTCTTTCCCTCTCATCACCCACCTCCACTGGAAGGACAAGCAATTCATTAGAAGCTGTACATGTGTAATTACACAGAACATCTTTACAGTGGACGTATTGTGAGAGACAGATATGTCCCTATTTCCTATCCTGCCCTCCCCTTGCTCTATTCTCTACCCTGTCCCTGTCCCTTTCCATTACTGTGTACTTCCAGGAACCTTCCATCCACACCATCCCTCCCCTCAGTCATCCCATCTCTCATCCCTATGCTCCCTACTCTCCTGTGTGGGAAGATACCCAGTTTAGTGTTTATGTCATTCCTTCCCTAAGCCAAATTCAATGAGACTAAGGTCCACCCTTTCCCTTTTGCTTTCCTGTTCCTCTCCTCCATGGTAACAATAATCCCTTGCCTCTTCTATGTGAGATGATTAACCCCATTCTGTCCTTCCCTGTCTCCTCTCATTCTCATCCTATTCCATCTTAAAATTTCACCTTTGAATGTATCATCCCTTCTTATTCAATTGATCCTGTGCCCTTTTTGTACGCATATATACACATACTCAGATATGTGTTCATACACATATATAAAACCTCCTATATAGACATATGTGTATGTATACATATATACATTTGTATTCCCTTTGCCTATATTCATACTGAGAAAAGTTTCATCCATTACAGTTATCATTTTTCCATGTTGGCATGCACATAGTTCAACTTTGATAAGTTCCTTATGATTTCTTTTCCATGTTTACCTTCCCATGCTTCTTATATTTGAGTTTCAAAATTTCTTTTCAGTTCTGGTTTTTTCAGCAAGAATATTTGAAAGTCCTTCACCTCACTGAATGACCATATTTTCCCTTGGAACATTATACTCAGTTTTCCTGGGTAGGTGATTCTTGGTTTTAATTCTAGTTCCCTTAATCTCCATAACATCATATTCCAGGCCCTTCAATCCCTTAATGTAGAAGTTACTAGATTCTGGTTTATCCTAATTGTGTTTCCATAGTATTCAAATTTTTTCTTCTTGGCAGTTTGTAATATTTTCTCCTTGATTCGGAGAATCCAGAACCTGGCTATGACATTCCTAGGAGTTTTCTTGTTGGGATCTTTTTGAAGAGGTGATGGGTAAATTTTTTCAAGTTCTTTTTTGCCCTCTGATTCTAAAATATCAGGGCAATTTTCCTTGAGAATTTCTTGAAGGATGCTTTCTAAGTTCT
>CM053588.1:157615365-157641547 GCA_028646515.1 Pseudochirops corinnae | reverse complement strand
TGGTTCAGTTGACTCTTGCACATATCTCTCCATAAATTCAACACAGAGGAGTTTAGGAGTACACTGTTTTTGTTGTCATCAAGAGAAGAAAGAAAAATCTTTTGAGTATTCAAAAAAGGCAGGAGTAATTTTAACTATAATTTTCTGATAACTCATTTAGTTGGATGTTTTTCCATTATTTCATTCTGTAAAAAAAAAATGTCTAATTTTTAATCATTCCTGGTTGGTGTGAAGTGATATGACTTTACTACAAAAGTAGGAAGAATGACATGAGCATACATGGAACTCAAGAATATATAATTTTATCTGCCAAAATGATGCCTATAAACTTTCATAATCAAAAGAGTAATGTGGGCTAAAAGGATAAGTGTGAGTAAATATAGAATGTCATCATAATTTTAACAAATTTGGTGCCTATTGGACATGTCACTTCTATGAGTTCTAATCTTATATGACAGGAATAACTCATTCAACCACAGAGATATTTTTTTTTTCTTACTAAATTTGGAGGCGCAAGAAACAGATAAAACTTTTGAATAGCCACTGGTTACTTTCAAGGCTTTATCCCTTGAATTCTTCCTTTTCAATAAAATAGTTATCATTATGTAGTAACAATTGTATTTTCAAGTAGCCTGTTTGTATAGATACCTCAAGCACATTGCTACCATTTGCAATGGAGGAGTCTGAGACAGAACACAGGCATCAAGTATTGGGTTATAAAGAGGCTTTCATAGCTAATTTGTATGCAGACTGTGTAAAATATTTTCTTAACTCTTCACTGCTTAAAAAAAAAAACAAACTGGTAGTTTGTGGAATGTTCCCTTCTTTAACTGTATCAATGAATGTGCTTCCTAGTAATGACATGAAAGGAAGAATCAGAGACTAGAGAATTCAGAATAAAACTCAATGGCTAGTTCAGTCTTTTAATACACATAATGCATTTGGGATGAATGTCAATGTGATGTTATCTCATTCATTGCTCCCTGAATTTTCAACTGTCACTGGAAACAGAGATGGATGGCAAAGGGAAAAAAAAAATCCTTCCCTAGACATTGATTTTGAGTGTTCTGTCAAAACTCAGTTCATTGCTATCATTGTTTGTTGTTTGTGATGTTGTTTGTCTCATTTTTTTAAAAATGTGGATTTAGATGGCCTTTGAGGTTCATTTCTACTTTCAAAATCTGTAATTTTTTTTTTATTGTGTTATTTTTGTTGTATAGCATTTGTAAAATGCTGGTTAACAATGCCCTCCATTGCTCAAAGCTTGGTCTTTTCATTTTCACTTCTGATGGACAAGGACACATATATACATCACATGCTTTTCATAATTCTTTTTCTTTGTGCATTTGTGGACATAAGTACCTAGGCCCATAGATTTTGAGCTGGATGACTATTCAGAGATCCTCTAATATACACTTTTCATTTTGTAGGTGAACATGTAGAGTTCAAAGAAATTAGGTGACTTTCCCAAGCTTATATTACCAGTGAGTGGTAGAGTAAGTTTTGCTATTACTCCAATTTCCAGCATTCTTTCTGTTGTGCCATGGTGGTTATATACACAAATACATACATATGCATGTGTAAAGTTATGTGCGTATTGATACTTATATATGTATACATATATACAAGACATATTTATATATATTTTACATGCACACACACACACACACAGGCTTATATAATATGACTCTACATCCTCTCCAATTAAAGATGCTCAAAGGTCAGCCAAGGCTAAGGGTCTGTGCAAGGAAAAAAATGTACACCTGAAAAACTGGAAGGGAGGAGGACTTGAAGAGTAAATATATATTCCTGAGAAACACCAGTCAGAATGAAAGAAAAAAATTGAAAAACAAAATGTCCAAGAGAGAAAACATGAAGATAAGTCTGGATTCCAAGCAGATATATAATCAATAAGGCTTATAATGAGAAAAGAAAGAAATGATTTTAAAAGGATAAAACACAACAAGTTCTATATTTTACAATAAAAACAAATTTTTAACAACCAAATAAAAAGTGATATATGAAATGAAGAGGATTTCATAAAGACACATAAAGGTTGGTATTAATGCAGAGCAAAATAACTATATTTTTATGGAAAATCAATATTACTAAAATGAACATTTCTGACGTCCTACACTGATAAAGAATTAAATCAGCACAAACAGGAGAATAATTTATTCAGTAATAATAACACTGTGAAAAACAAGTAACTTTGAAAATTGTGAGAATTATGGTCAATTCAATGACCATTCCAGAGGACCAATGATGAAAAATGTTGAAATATGTATGTGTGTGTGTGTGTGTGTATATACACACACACATACACATATGTACATGTAAACATGTACATGTGTATCTATATGTATGTATGTATATACACATGCTTGTAACTATTAGACATTGAGGTGATTTGTCTTGTTTGACAATACTTGCTTATTATAAGAAATTGTTTTTTTCTTTTCCGTTTTATCTCATGTCTTTAAATTTTTTAACAGGGTGTTTGCTGCAATTACAAAAATATTACATTTATTATTAGATGAAGTCCCTCTGTTATTAGTCTGACAATAATTTTACTTAATTACAAAAGTTTACTCATGAAGTGGGATTAATCTGTTAAAAAATAACATGTAAAAACAAAACAAAATCAAAGTAAAAACAAAATAATGAATTCTGTAGATTTACCTCATAATGATTTTTTAAAAAAGAAATAAAATGTTTACAAATATTTTAAAGGGACATCTAGGGCAAATTGTCAAATAAAAGCAATTCTAGATCCTAACAACTATAACACAAGAGGTCATTAATGATAATGGAACTACTCCAAGTACATTTACAATGCCTTTGAAGAATAATGGTGAAAAAAAGCCAAGTAAATATGTTTAGAAACTAGATGAATTAAAGAAGAAATCAAGCTGCATTAAAGATTGGTAAATTTATAATAAAAGAAATAAAGAGATATTTTATAAAAAATCATTCTTTATTGGGAAAAGAGAAAGATAATTTTGGAACATAAAAATACGGTCTGATGGAGAAAATCAATGGAAATTAAAACTATGACTGGAAGAATATTTGAGAAGGTCACAAAGGACTATCATGATATATGAATATCGGCTATTGGGAAATAAAGTGCATTAAAGAAATCTTTTAAAAAAAATTATTAGCATGGATATTTAGATGACATGGGATAAAAAATAAGAGCACTCAAAAATCAAGTAAAAATAATGTGTTATTTAGAACACATGATACAGAATTTTTTTTAAAGTAGTAGAGGTACAAAAGTGATAATTACATATTTTAAACTAACATTTCAGTTTTAGATTAAAGCAGGAAACAAAAAGAGACACAAGACATCTTTGAACTAACCTTGAATTTTATATAATACAAATGTCTGTTGTTGACAATATGATGTGCCCATATAAATCAAAGAGCCTTGTCCTCCTTCCAAAAAATAAATGAATGAATGAATGAATGGATGGTTGGATAAATAACATACCTGGTTAAAGTACTGCAGGAGATAATACAAAAAATTTCCTAAAAAGCTCCCAAATACGTAATTGAAATACTGTAACATTTAGTGGTTAATTTCAGAATCTCAGTGCCAAATAACATGTATTATTAATAACCAAGAGAATGAGCAGCCATAGAACAATTGCAGGGCACTTAAGGAAATGTCCTATTAGTAGCAGAATCTCAATTAAAGTAGCTGTCATTTAGATAAAAATAAGAATGCAGGCAAAGGAAATGAATACTGAGAAAACAATTCCATAAAAAATACGCAACTTCCACTGAGTTTAATTGGGAAAGTTTGCAAGAAAGATGTTCACACACACACACACACACACACACACACATACACACACACGTACATACACACACACTATAATATCATGGAATGGTCAAATTAAAGGAGAACTGATTGATCATAAAAGGGAAGAAAAATAAACAATTTAAGAAAATGCAAATGTCCCAAGATAGTAAAAGTAAAAGCAAAACTATGATATAGAAAAATTCATGGGAATACAGAAGGATCAAATTTTTGTAGTAAAAATGAATTACATGAACAAAAAGTAGGCTTAAAAGAAGTAGGTAAAATGCAATAAAAGGGGGAAAATGATAGAAAGGGTAAATATGATAGTTGCAAACTTTAATGTGAATGGATTAAGTAACACAATAAAATTAAAGAATGAGTAAGAAAATATGACCTCCCCACTCCCTTCCTGTACACTCATTTACTGCTTACAAGAAATTCAACTAAACTATAACTATATGTACAAAATGACAACAAGGGTCAGAAGCAAATTTTTTTATTGCTTTAGGACTTAAAGTGGTTCTCAACCTTAATACAGTTCCTCATGTTGTGGTGACCCCCCAACCATAAAATTATTTTTGTTGCTACTTCACAACTGTAACTTTGCTACTGTTGTGAGTCTATCTGATATGCAGGATGAACATAACCCACAGGTTGAGAACCGCTGCTTTAGGTGATTTTTCAAAGACACAGGAATTTTAATAGTATTATCAGATTAAAAATTTAAAAAAAATCAAATGTTACTCTTTCCAGAGAAGGTTACAAATTGTATTACAGAGCTCTTTAAAAAGAGACTGAATTGTTTGTCAGTAGGCAAGTCAACAAGAAAACTAGCCATAAAAACATGAGAGGGAAAGAATGAAAGAGAGAGACAGGCTGACACAGACAAACAGAGAGACAGATAAAGACGGAAACAGAGAAAAAGACATACAGAAAGACAGAGAAAAAGAGACATGAGAGACAGAGGACAGACAGAGAGAGATCATAATAGAGATGAAATAAGGAAAGAGAATTATGTAGAGTGCTTTGCTAAGCACTGTGCTGAGCACTGGGATTACAAAGAGAAGCAAAAAGAGAAGACATTCTGTGCCCTCAAGGAACTTAAATTTGAGTGGAGGAAGAAAACACAAAAATATGTGACAGAAAGATGGTCAGGGGAGAAATGTTCCTGCTAAAATTGGGACATTCTTAGTACTGAATTATAAGAACAAGGCTGGAAGAAGATGGGAGGGTAGGAAGAGTTTATAACTTCAAAGTAACTAAGATGATTTTAATATGGACAGAAAGTTTTGTAGGAAATAAAATTCATTAGTCATGATGAAAATTCAAATAGTTGATAGATTTATTTTCTTCTGTATTCAGAATAAGTGAACTCATTTCCATTCTGAGAACAGAAAATGATATTAGCAAATTAATCCTTAAATGGTACTAGGATAGAAAAATGTATAATTCTTTTTTGTTTTGCTCTGCTACTGTTTTTGCGTGAAAGCTATGAATAAATTTCTATTAACATATCAATTTCAAAGTTTAAAATATTCACATAATAAAAATGATAAAATTGATAATTAAGAAATGTAGTTTTATGTGCTCAATGTACTGATCATTTATCTCAAGTTTTCTAGGCCCAAGAAAATGTTACTTTAAAGTTCAGCTTGAAATAATGTATTCTGAGACTTAATTCAGACTTATAGAAATAGGAAAATATTTTAAAGACTTCCCATTAAACTAAAAATATGATTTTTTTTTGCCCCAATAATGAGGAGCCCTGTGGCTAAGTTCATTTTCAGAAAAATCCTCTATTGACTTTCCCATTTATTCTGGATAACAGCACTGGATATTATTTGGTATTTCAAAAAGATAAAGATAATATTGCCAGAAACAGACAAGAAAAGATTACCTCCTTCCAAGGAATCATTTGAGTGCTATAAGCAGCATTTTCAAGTAGGCTAAATTTTATTTCCAGGGAGGGCTATTAATGGTAACAGACCACTTGCTGGTAAAGTGCTGACACCACTTTCAAGCAATTTATCAGAACAAAGACAATACAGATCCTCACTAAAATATGTGATTCCCTAGTTGTTTCACCTGTCAAAGTATCTCTAAACTTCAATACAGGCAAACATTGAATTCCTTTAGATTGTTTTTTTTTTTTCTTTTTGAAGTCATTAGAACACCTACATTCAAAGCCATCTGGCATCATATTTCCTAACACTGAAAGTCATTTAGGAAATTAAAAATCATTAAGGTGACAGAGCACACAAAGAAAGAACTTGGGCTGGACTTGACAGAACAATAGGATTCACAGGGGAAGACAAGCCCTTAGGACACTTCTGAATTTAGAAGTCTTTACCAATATTGCTCAAATTGAAGTGTTTCTCTGTAATCCCATTTTTAAAAAAATCTCAAATTTCTACACCTCTTTCTGCAAAATATTAAGTAAATATGTTGCTTGTGATAATGTACCAAATAAAAAATCTATGACTTATATTGTTGTTATTCAAGAGCACAATGTAAAAATGTTGAAATGAAATTTAAAATGCAATGACAGTAATTCACTTTTACAGATCATCATCTGGGAATGAACTCTTTTAAGTTGACAAATTTTCCTTGTTTCTCAGGCACATATTTTTAAGTAATGAAAACTTTAAATTTAATGTTCATTTTAACTGCTTTAATGGCAATCTTGCTAGAAAGGAATTTAACATTTCCCTAATATATTAAACAGATATTAATCACATTAATTCAATTATTCTTCGTGTAATAATGTGTTTTTGCTTTCAAGAAAGTTTTAAAAAATGAGACAGACTATCATTGGAGATAATATTAATGTTTAGTAATAATAATTTTTAAATTTAATTTAATTTTAAATTTAATTTAATTTAATAATAATTTCATATTATAAAACTTTTATTCAATTATAAAACAGATGTTTTATCCCTTTTTGCAACAATAAAATTTTTTTAAAATGATGGTGGTAGGATACTGACTTCTCATGGGAACATTTCTATCAGATCTCCACAGAAAAAAGTTAGAATATTTTCCTATAGTAATAATAACAGTGTTTTGCAAGTATCAAAGTGCAATTACATACATTTTTTTTCCTTCAAACTTAAAAAAAAAAAACCCATACATTTCAACAACAGGTGTTATTCCCAAATTATGGATGAGGAAACTAGGACAACGTCAGTATAAGAAATTAGTTGGGGTGCAGCTAGGTGGTGCAGTGAATAGAGCATTGGCCCTGGAACCCGGAGGACCTGAGTTCAAATCCAGCCTCAGATACTTAACACTTACTAGTTGTGTGACTTTGGTCAAGCCACTTCACCCCAATTGCCCTCCCTTCCCCCCCTCCAAAAAGAAAAAAAAAATAAGGAATTGGTTAGGATATAGATATGTGTGTGTGTGTGTGTGTATAAAAATGGGGATGTTAATTGTACGAAAAATTATAATTGCTCATTCTTCATTTGGGGTATGTCAAATAACTTCTTTCCTCTCTTTTAAAGTAAAGTGAATTGATTTTAAGATAGGTATTTCCCCACTTCAGTCAAAGACATTTTTTAAAAAATTGTGTTGTCATTAATTTTTTCTGGATTTGTGAATTTGTTTAGGATGGTGTATGTTAATGATATTTGGAACTGCTATAGAGGTGTAAAACCAACAACACCAGTACACTGAAGGGCTACTAGCACACTTTCTTGGATTTCTTTTTGTAAAGTAAAGGTCATAGGGGTGTCTAGGTGGCACAGTGAATAGAGCACTGGCCCTGGAGTCAGGAGGACCTGAGTTCAAATCCAGCCTCAGGCACTTAACACAAAACTAGCTGTGTGACCTTGGACAAGTCACTTAACCCCAATTGCCCTACCTTCCCCTCTCCAAAAATAAAAACGAATAAAGTAAAGATCACTTCAAAGAGGTGAACTATCTTACTTTAATTAAAGGATGTAGACAGAGAAATAGTGGTTTGCGATGTTCAGTAGCTCTAAAAGATGCTGTTTTATTTTTTAGTTCATTTTCCATTCTATGAATTTTCTGGTTGGCTTTATTAATGGCTTTAAAATTTAATTTTATTTTTAGATTTCATAACAAGATAAAAGGTAATATTATAATAGTATTTACATTATTTTCATAATTCAAACTTCTTAATTAAGATACTTATGGGGTATATTGAGAGAAGCCCTGGAACTACAAGTCAGAAGACCAGGGTTGAAATGCTGCCTGTGGCCTTCCTAATATACTGCTTGGGAAAAATCACTTAACGTCTTTATGTCAATTTCCTCATCTCTAAAAAGAATGTATAAAGTTACAGCTGGAGAAATATGACATGTAAAATAAGATATCATAAAGTTTGTGAGGAAACATACTTTGTAAACCTGAGCATGTTATGTGAATGGTAATTATTATTATTGTGATTAATAATGATTTTTTTTTACAAATTTCAAAGACTATTCTAATAGATTCTGAACTCTGTCACATTGTACCAAGATGGCTTGTCTTTCAATTTGGTCTTGACACACCTTTGTTAAGGACAAAATTGTTGATTTGCTAATGGGTTCTTCAACAACAGACTGTCCTCTCTATCACTAGCTTTGTGACAATGGGAAACACACTATTTTAAAATTTTATATTCTTTATTTATAAAATGAGAATTACTATGGAGTCCTTTGCGTTTAGTACACAATTCTGAGAATTAAATAAAATGATGGCTTTACTAAAATTTTTAAATTTTAGAATTCCATATGAATTTTAATTATTCTTAATAATATATTCTTAATTATTGGGCTTTTACATCTGATTGGCATTACCCATTGTTATCTTATTTCATCATTTTCTATTGCTATGGAACTGACATAGTAGTAGAAAAAGAAATGAAAGTTGCTAAAAGATTGTTAGATCAACAATACAGATAATTTAAATAAGAATTTAACAATCTCACCTTTAATACTTCCTAGCTGTGTGACCTTAAGCAAGTTGCTTAGCCTCTCTCAGCTTAAATTTCGTTTTTGAAAAGATGAGATAGGAGTAGACAATCTCAGAGATCTTGGAACCATGATCCTAGGAACTACTGATACTCTTATTATGAGCTCTGTACTCAATGATTGAGTTAATACACTCCACTGGAGTAAAAACTGGACCACATACATACAAATAATCTTGGCAGAAAGGAAGTCAAATAACATAGAGAGGCCATAATCTCCTGGAAGAATGACTCTTGAGCTCTGCTCAAAGTGAAGAGGAGATTATAAGAATTGTCAGTGATGTGTTCAAGGTTAACAAAAACATTTTATTGCATAAAATATGTAGTCCTTTTACCTTTCTTTGCTAATGAGAAAAGGTAAGGAAAACCATGACGATAGTGTCAGTTTTTTTCCCAACATACATTACTGAGAATAAAATAAAGATTTTCTTTGCAAAATTTCACAAAATCTTGCAAATCAACTCTACTGATGCCTAATGTAACAGTAATAATCAGAATCCTAAAAGCGGGCATTTTTTATAGTTTTGAGGTTTGCAAAACTCTTTACAAATATCATTTCATCCTCACAAGCACCCTAAGAGAGCAGGTGCTCTTATTACTTCCATTTCATATCTTAAGGAAACTGAGGCATAGAGAGATTAAATGATTTGCCCAAGGTCAGTGAGCTAAGAAGTATCTGAGACTTCATTTGAACTCACAACTTAATAACTCCAGACCCAGTACTTGATCCACTGATCTATTTATTTGACTCACTTTCCAAATAAGAAATTAAAGGGTACAAAGGCATATAAATTATAGAAAAGACTCATATCTATCTCAGATTAATATGTTTTTCAGGAAAAGAGATGAACACTACAGGCATTTAGTTTCTGGTGGACAGTAATTACTTATCTCAGCCCTATGGAATTGATTATTAAGCACATTTCCTTCCTCTCAGCAGAGATTTAGGGGACTAAAGGTACAGAAGACAGTATATGTAGGAAACAGTCCTTGCGTTGACTGGTTTTGTTCATGTGTGAATAGATATAGTTATATATGTATGTACTTATACATATGATATGATTATATAACTGTTTTAATATACTGCAGTAGAGGATTCATTTTCAGGGATGAGAATTTTAGGAGAAATGTTTTTGATATGAAAACAAATGGCACCAAAATTTAAAGAAAAATAAATTGAGAATCACAGAACACAGCAAGTAGTGACCAACATTACATAAAAATGCATTGTATTTTAAAAAAATAAAAGATATATTTCTGCTTTTGTTTTTACATCACTTTCATTTTTAAAAATAGCTGCTTTCCACTGTCTCTGAATTGAACCCATCCTTAAATCTTTTGTATCCAAAAAGACACAAAATTACAGGCTACCAAAATAGGAATCATTTCAGAATCAACTTCATGTGAGTAGTCAGAAACTATTGACTGTTTTGAGCAAAGATCAAACTTCTGTTTGTAGATAATGTGCTGATTATATCAAACCCCAGTGTGTCCTCAAGGCGGCCATGGTTGCTTAAAAGAGAATAGCCTCATGATTCATGCAAGAAAAAATAAACAGTTAAACCAATAAAATATCCAAATTGTAATATCTTTTTGTGAGCAGTTCACTGAGTTGATTGATCAATACATGTATCTTGAAGAGGCACTACTTATGGACAATGACATGGATCCATAATTCAATAGGAGGAAGAAAGCAGACCCACTTGTATACATAAAAATCTGTAATGTTTTCTTTACCGCTGCCAAAGATCAACTTTTTGGCACCAATTTTCTCTAACTGGTGTAATAGCTATGAATCAGCAAATGCCATTTTACTGGAGTTAGAAGAATTCAAATTGCAAAAAATCCATGATATTTGCCCTTGATAATGTTTATTACACCACTTTCTACTGAAGAAGCATCATCAGAACATGTTGCAGTATATTAAACTTACAGAAGGGGTGAGGAGGTGGAGGGAAGGGAGTTGTGTAGTGAGATGGAATGATAAAAGATGAACAGTTTTGGTGTTGTATTTGAATTTGTGAAATGTTATCAGCCATAGATGAAGTGAAAATTGGATAAATTCCCTTACTAATGATTTGAAAAAAGATGAGAATAAATATAATACAGGGTGAGGAGGCATGGATAAGGTATAATTTGTTCTTTGGGAAAATATTCAAAACATTAAAGTCTGCAGGGTCCTTTGAATACCCTGGACAACTGTCCCTACTTTTAAAAAAATAGTGTCAATTCTTAATTTGTTTTCTAACTAAAGTACTTTTATATCTAATAACTGCCCGGAATGTTTTACTGGGAATTAAACGTCAGTACATAATGCACTTAAGTAATGTTTGTTGAATGAATATGGAATGCATTTTTCCTGATTATTTGATAAAGAGATTCCTTATAGAATTTGAAGGACCAGATTGAGATAGCTGTCAGCAAAAGTTCCTTTAATGTACAGGTAGATAAAATTTGCAGAAGATGAAATATTTGCTTGAGTAAAATGGAGAGAACAATTGAGGGCTGGAGGTCATAAGAGAAAAAGGAATAATGATAAATTCAGTTGATGGTGACAATGAAAAAACTGAATTTGGAAGCCAAGGGAGAGTCAGTGAGGAATTTGCAATGAATGATGTGACTATAACACAGGAAAGAAATGATATTTTGGAAGAAGAACTTTCAACTTAGTATAAAAGAGGAAGAAATGGCAAGAAGATAAGAGTGTATTTTTTTGAGATAGAAATAGTTAATTCACTGCAATAGATTTTCAAGGAAATAGTTGAGTAGTATACAGAAAGAATTTTTTTTAGTTGTTAAGTTTTATGTGCCATAAAATGTTACCATGTTCATGACTTTATTATCATTATTTTAATTCAGGAAAATGAGGAAAAAATTTTTTTTAAAGAACAAGGTCTGATCTTAGGAGAAAAACAGTGATATGTCTGTCTTCTTGGTGTCATAATTAATGTGGTAGGAAAATTTATAATAAGACATGTCATGGGTATAAAAAGAAGCTGATTTAGTTTTCATACTACATGTTTTGGAAGAAATCAATAATTAACAAACATTTATGGATTCACCTCTTTCCTTACCTTGGAAAGGAGAAGGGCTATGGGTATGGAATGTTGTATATGCTGAATGAAATTGTCACTGAGTTTCACTTAATTTTAATTTATATATGATGAAAGCCTTACAGAGAGGTAGTGGGGTGTGTGTGTGTGTGTGTGTGTGTGTGTGTGTGTGTGTGTGTGTATTTGGATTGGAAGTACAACTGGAAATAACTGATGCAAAAGCAAAGGCTAAAGTATTTTTACTTTTTTACTTTTAACAAAGTATTTTTAAAGCCCTTAGCAATTGTTGTTATACAATCCAGTTATGAAGTAATTAAGAGAATTAAAGTTACATGAAAAGCAATATGTCTATTATTCTTATCCCCAACCCCAAATATGGAGGGAGAAAAAAAGTTAGGAAATGAGGGAAAATTGAACTTGTAGAGAGAAAGACAAAATCAATGATAATTCTAATTTCTGCTTTTTGCCTTTTATAGTAGATAGTTTCTTCTTTTTTAAACAATACCTGGAACTGTGGTGTCAACCAATAGATGCATTAATGATATTAACTTTCACTTGAAAATAACCTAACCAAAATAGACTTTCTTGCCATTTGAAATAGGCATTACAATAAAAGAATAATGGACAACGTTTAAAGCATGGAACACAAAGATATTATTATATCAGGTATGTCATTGGTAAAAGAAACTGAAGTAGTCATATGCATCATGGTACTCTAAACTTGATTTAGTGGACAATTCAGTTGGATACATATATAAGATTTTCATGTTCTGGGTTTTTGTATGTCTTCTTAAAGCACTAAATACTTGGAATTAGCTGCACTTAGTTCCTGTAATTGCCTCCTAGAATGATCTTGTCCCATTTATAAGAATATCCTCTTTGGTCCTTTCTTCCTCTTGAAATGCTTTATAGGTGTAACATGGGCACTTAAGTTTTTTGGTTTGTTTTTTTTTCCTTCCATCACCTCCTTTAAGGTTTAATATCTTAATTCGGAGAAAGAATAGATCTTAGAGGCTATCTAGTTTAATCCATTTATTTTACAAATGAGGAAAACAAGGCTTAAAGGTTAACTTATTTGTCCAAAGAGAATCAACAAGCATTTATATATTACTTCTCCGTTTCCTTCAAGTCCTATCGAAAATCTCACCTTCCACAGAAAGTCTTGCCCAATACCTCTTCCCTTACTTCATTATTTTTCTATTTGTGCTATATTATACTTAATTTGTACATAGTTATTTTTGTGTTGTCTTCTTGATATGAGCTCCTCCAGGACAGGGACTGTCTTTAGCCTTTCTTTTTGTCCTCAGTACTTAGCAAAATGCCCAGTACATAATAGGCATATAACAAATGATTATCAACCTACCTAATGATTGCTAGGCTCTGGAGTAGGCACTGGGGAGACAAGAAAGCATGTCTTCTCTTTGAGAGATAACTGTTTCATAGGTATATTTTATATCGATATATGTATATGTGTAAGTATACACAAAACAAATACATTTTTTTCCAGGAGAAAACAATGATAGTTGGTGAGGAGATGAGGTAGAGGAAAGCCATATAGCAGAAGGTCAACAAGCCAATTCACTTAACATTTGATTCTTGTTTGGTCATCCATAAAATAGGTATCATGCCCTAACACACATTGTGCAGGAGTGTTGTAAAACTCAAGCTAGATAAATGTTGCAGGAAAGTGTCATGTAACATTATGATGCTCTGTAAATGTAGAAGATGATGATGATGATGATAAAGATGATAAAGGTGATGGATGATGGTAATCATAGGATGATGGGATAGTAGGTGTTATAGACTTGGACTATGTTGAAAATATACACATTTATATACTATATACACAAATATGTTATATATATATATATATACATATATATCCAATAACTGCGCTGAACACAGTACTATGATAGTATGCATTTGATAAAAAGTCATTTCGTTATTTTATATATTTACTATGCATGGGGAAAGAAAATAAACATCCTCAATTATATACGTATCTAAAGAGGCCAAGGGAGCTCAGTTTTCTTTGTATTTTATTTCATTTTAAATAAAAGATGAAAAAGAAAGAGGAAAGAAGAAAAGGAGGAAGAAGGGAATCAATATTTAGGAGATTTTTAATTGTCATCAGTCTTTTTTGTTTATTCTTCCCCACAAACAGAAAATATGTCAAATTTTTTTTAATGTAAAATGTAGTCAATCATGTTAAAAGGTAATCTGTTAAAATTTTGAAAAATTCAGACACCACAAAAACCTTCACTGGTAAGGATGTTATATTTTGCATTCTCTTAGAAATGCTGTTATGATTCACTGCCTCTATTCTCATTCATCATTGAAACACTTGGCTTAAATGAAATGAGAATGATTAAATGGAATAAACAATTTTTGAAATTTACAAAAGAGATTTATATGTCATCCATAAGCATCGCCAAAATTTCTGCTTGTTACTGAGTGACCAAACCTAAAAATTCAAATTAAATGCTTTGTATTTGTGGAAGAGGTAAATTAAAGTCTTTATACAGACAGTGGGACCATAACAGAATCCTTATAATAGACAAGGCATTGTAAGTATTTGATTTACTCTACCTATAAAGTAATTCTGGAGGAAAAGTTTTTTTAATGTTCTATAATATTTTCAATAATAATTTATAGATATTATTAAGAATATGTTTTATATTATATAGAGATATATGAGGAAGCATTTAAGTAGGCCTGAAGTCAGGAAAACCTGAAATAAAATCTAGTCTCAGACAGTGACTAGTTCTGTGACCACCTATTTGCCTTAATCTACTATGGAAGGAAAGGCAAAACAGTTCTGTATCTTTGCCAAAAAAAAACTCCATAGAAAATATTGGCATGCTGTGGTCTACAGAGAATGAGATGTGACTAAAAAGCCACAGAGATTTATAGAGATGTTATTAACAGGTTAGGTGGTGAGACCAGGCTAATTTACATGAAGTAATATCTTAATAAATCTCTTACTTTGTGACACTGACTACATGTTTAAAAGAGAAAAATTCTTCCCTTATGGAATGAATTTTCATTCTTGAAATGGTTATTTAAATAAAAATGCAGTGTTGTTCTTAATATTCTACTATATTAGCTCTTTCCATTGTAATAAATGTATCTTGACTTTTTTTCCTCTCCAGGACTTATGATAGATGTGTGATAATGTATTCTATTTCTATTATCTTCTCACTTACAGTGTTGCATATTTATGGAAAGACTGGCCAGGATTAAGATTCAATATATGGCATGCAACAGAGTTAATTGGCCCATTGAAGCATTGAACTTCTACCCTCAGCATCATTAGTACCATGCTATAGCCAAGTCAGTCAATGAGCCATGTAATATAGACCTTATAAATCAGTGCTGACTACTATTTTTCCTTATTTCTTAAAAGAATTCATTGATGTTTTTAGCAAAAAGATATGTAGACATCAAAAGAACACAGCCATCGTAACAGTATTTTGAAACAATAAGGAAACCAATTAACCAATAATAGAAAGGATTTTATGTGTTGTATTTATTTTTTTAGAAATATGAAATGAACGTAAAGGGGAGAAAATGAACCAAAACTATAACTTATCTACACAAGATTTGTTTTTGTTTCATAAGCATCTTTTTTATGTTGGAACATTTGAATACTTCAGTGCTTTGATGCTTCCTTGACACATTTTACTGGGCATTGAAATTGAAATGTTTGTATTTCAATTAAGTTGTGAAAATCCCTGAATTTCCATATATGATTACTTAATGATGTCTAATAGATCAACCATCACATTAAATATAATATCCTACCAGATTAGTAAAAAATATAATAAAGTATGGGGTTACATTTTTAAATGACACCTTTGGAATACATATTTTATTCCCCCCCAAATGTAACACTTGATTCTTTTCTATAAGAACTAAAAAAGATGACCATGGTATGATGTCAATATAAGGGAAGAATACATTATAAGAATATAATAATTAGAATCTTGGTATTAAGGGTCATCCAAATGTCACTCCCATTTCTTTAGAATTACTGAATAAAAATGTATATGTAATCCATTTGTGAATATATCCCTCAGATTAACTCTTAAAGCAGCCCTAATATTTAATATGTTCTGTAGATTAAGAACATAGAAACAGGAGAGAAAAATGGGATTAAGCATGATGAAAGGAATCAGTTTATAAGTATGTTTAAAGTATTTTAATGCTTAGAATATGAAATGTCAATGGCCTTTTTTGTATACTTACTTTTATTTGAAAAAGCTATAACCTCATCAATATAGGTACTCTCTCCTATGACACAAATTTTTAAGCTCCCTCCACATGTCGTCCTGGACATCTCTTGACCATGTTCTTCTATGCTGGGTGTCCCAAATTTCTTAGTACAATTTTTAAAACTTGCTTTAAAAACTGCACTGACTTTTGGGACACCCTATACATCCTCCAGAGTGGAATTATCCAATGGATTGTTTCTAGTTCTTTTAACATCTTCAAAGTTCCCATACAGTACTCAGGCTAACCATTCACACATTTATATCCCATCTGAGCACTTAACCAACCTAATTTCTTTTCTAGTCATATACATCCTTAACTATGTCATTTTCCTCACTCTCACGCCCAAGAAATAATTGTTAGGAAGTTATGGTAACTCTTTCCTTCTCCTGTTGCTCAAGGAGCCAGCCACCACCATGAATGACACTGTAACCATCAGAACCAGCAAGTCCATGACAAACAGACTTCTTCAGAGTAAACAGATCATTACAGATGTCCTTCATCCTGGAAAGGCCACAGTGCCCAAGACAGAAATTTGAGAAAAACTGGCCAAGATGTACAAGACAACTGCAGATATCATTTTTGTCTTTCGATTCAGAACCCATTTTGGTGGTGGCAAAACAACAGACTTTGGCATGATTTATGATTCCCTTGACTATGCAAAGAAAAGTGAACCAAAGCACAGACTTGTAAGGCATGGTCTGTATAAGAAGGAAAAGACATCAACAAAGCAGCAAAAGGAACACAAGAAGAGAAGGAAGAAAGTCAGGGGTACTGCAAAGGTAAATGGCGGTGCTGGCAAAAACAAGGAATAAAAGGCATTATGGATTATGTTTATATGTGAAGATAATTTTACATCAGACCATAAGTAAACTATATAAAAGTTAAAAAAAAAAGAAGTTATGGTACCATCTGCAACAAGTTGTCTTCCATTGCCACTGAAAAAAGCAAAGACCATCACATTCTGTGTCTGTTTCTTAAAGGTGTTAAATAGATGCAAAATAAATGTGAGTCCAGGAGGTTAGAGGAGCCCTGAGGTATATTTGCATTATTACAATATCATGTGGTCTCAGTATTACTAATCATATAACACAACCTGAAGAATTTTAGGATAAAAGAAATGGATATGTATTTCTTCTACTTATATTGAAATTTAGCTCATTGTCAAGTTCTATAAATTTATTTCTCTGGGCTACTTAATTTTCCTTAAGGATGTTGAACATTTTGATGTAGTTATTAGTATAATAGTCACATCGATAGAGTGTTTTAAGTATTTCAAATCACATTTTTCATAATAGCTTTGAAGTAAGATATATAAGTGTGTGTGTGTGTCTGTGTATATTGATATGTGCACATATATATACATATACAAATGAAATATGGTATATGTAATCTGATGAGAAAAATTCCTCACCTAGACCATCTTATCTAGGAGAATTTCTGTCCATTATGTTTTACTCTTGTTAGGGTGAGGATAAAATTTTTGACAAGCTTGCCCAAGGCTGAGCAATTTAGAAGTAAATGACAATCAAGGTCACATTTTCCAGCCTATGATTGGATTGGGTCTACTTATTAATGTAATATATTGATTCTTTCGTTAATTGTTAACCAATCAGAGTTGATTGCTACCCTCAGGAACACCCATTCTTCCAAGGGCATATAAACCATAAGTCCACTGACCATGAGGAGGTAGGCTTTTGGCATTCAAGAGTGCCACTGACCTTTTTTATTAATGTTATTAATAAAATAACTAATTAGCCAGAAATCATGTCAAAATTTTTAAACATCACACAAGACACTTGCCCTTGGTCTCACAGCTAATATGTATCCAGGAAGGATTTGAATTTAGGTGAGGCTGAATTTCAAATCCTGTCTCTGTCTCTCTCTATCTCTCTCCCCCTGCCTTTCTATTTCCTTCTCTCATCTATCTGTACTTCTTATCTACTGGTATTTTAAAATACATATAAATATATAGATGCATTATTATTGTATATTTCCTTATATATGTGATGTGTATATACAGACACACACATGTGGGGGTGCGTGAATACGTGTTTGTATTTAGATATACATACAGTCATTTATTTTGAACACACACACACACACAAAACACATAAACTGAATATTTCCATAGTACAAGAGTAGTATGCAAAAGGAAAATTATACATTTAACTATAGATTTATATTGGTGAAGCTTAATTTAAAAAAATATTTATTATACTTTCATTCTCTAGTTTTCAAAATTATACAAATCTGTGATTTCTTCTGGCATTCCTTCTAATGTATTCTGTGCATTTTTTGAAAGATATATCCAAGAGCATTTGTTTCTATCAAGGCAAATGTTCCTTCTTTATTGTCTGTACCTTTTGGTAAGTCGTGGTCTCTAGTAGACAAGTATTTGTGAAATTATCCCTGCTTCCTTATTATGTTGTTATCTATTTTTGCTTTATACATGAATGGGTCACTTTTATGATTAATAATGTTATACAGGAGAGAAACTACATTGATAGTCACTTACTTCTCAATTACACTCTTCCTTGAGAAAATAAATAAATATGAGCACACCTGATAATCTTTCCTTTTCTTTGAGAAATTTTCAGACTTGATCCCTTTGCATCCTTAGTTTAAATGCCTTAACATATCCAGTTTCATTGTCTAATTTATATAGTATTTGACATATTGTGTATGTGCTTGTTAATCATTTCAATTTCTTCTTCACAACTCTTCCAAGTTGTATAAGATGGTTCCACTATCATCTCTTATGAGACATTATTATAGAAATGGAAGAATATGTTTGATTTTTCCCATTTTGTTCTATAGTTTTTTTTGTTTTTTGTTTTTTGTTTTTTTACAATGCTTCATGAAATGACCTGATTTAGATCAAGCTCATGGCATTCTTCACAACTGCTTTTTTTAAAGTTTTGAGGTGACAGTCCTTATAATTTTTCTTTATCCTCCACCTACATTCATTGGAAATATTCTGTACTCTAAAATGGCATTGGCTTTGATTGACACATCTTTCTCCTTGATTGGGAGATCAAGTCTGATGGCAGAGGGAATTTCAGGATTTTACAGAGTTCCTTTGCTGGAGACTTTTTTTTCCTATTCTTTAAAGTTGTCTTAAAAGTTGAAGGAGTTGAGGTATTCACTTTATTCCATTTCCAGCGTTTCAGAATAGAGTATATTTAAACAGGGCATGTTACATTTCTTGCATTTCTAGACTTTTATTATCTGTATCTTTTTATCTAATATGACAATTATTTTGACTTTTGCTCTCATCTTTGACCTGATAAAATCTAGAGTTTATTTTGAAATGATTGCTTTATATATAATTAGCTATTTCCTTTTGGATAAAATAGTTGATTTTCATTTATTTCTCCTTTCCTCCCTGTTTTCCTTCCTTCCTTCCTTCCTTCCTTCCTTCCTTCCTTCCTTCCCATTTTGCAATTCTGTCAGGTACTCATCTTTTCGTTTGTAAAATGTTCAAGATATGATAGTTGTATGGGATACAAAGAAAAAAATAAAACAGTCTCTACTTTGAAGAAGCTTAAATTCTACTAGTGTGGACATGAAATATATGCAAACTAGTATAATCCAAAGGAGGGAGTAAAGGGTAGCTAAAGAGAAATTAGAGACAGTGTTCTACTAGTAGTACTTGAAAGATAGCCCATTAATAACTGTAGGGAATAAGGAAGATGCTATCAGGGAAGATGACACAGAAACTGAGCCATGAGGAAAAATACTCCAAAAGGCAGACATGAGAAGAAAATGCAGTGTAGGCATAAGCTAGTACTTACATCTATAAATGTGTGGATGTGAGAGATCATATTTTGCATTTGTAGAAATTCTCGAAATATAAATTGATTGCAACGCGGAGTTAGTGAAGAGGACAATATTAAGTAAGGATGGAAAGGTCAATTTTTTTTAATGGTATTAATCATAATCCTTCTGATTATCAGGTATTTTTCAAGTTCCACAATATTTTCCCTTTAGCTCATGAGTTTCACTTATATTTGTTGTGGTTTGCAATTATTGCTAACACTATGATATTTTCTTTTTTTTCTTTTTTCAGAACTTATTTATTTTTAATTTTCAAAATTCATTTCCACAAGATTTTAAGCTCCAAATGTTCTCCTGAATTCTCCCCTACTCTTACCCCAACATGTCACACATACTGATTGCCCTTTCCCTCTAGCTGCCCTCCCTTCTACCCTCCTTATTCACTCCCTTTCCCCCCTTCCCTCTTACTTTCTTGTAGGGCAAGATGAATTTCTATACCCCATTGCCTGTATATCTTATTTACCAATAGCATGTAAAAACATATTTTTTAATTTTTTTTTTTTTGCTGGGGTGGAAGACAGGCCAATTGGGATTAAGTGACTTACCCAAAATCACATGACTAGTAAATGTTAAGTGTCCAGATTTGAACCCAAGCTCTCCTGACTCCAGGGCTGGTGCTATATTGACTGCCCCACATAGCCACCCCCATTAACATTTGTTTTTAAAACTTTGAGTTCCAAATTCTCTCCCTTCTTCCCTCCTCACCCACCCCCATTGAGAAGACAAGCAATTCAGTATAATGCTATGCAAAACATTTCCATAGTAATGTTGTGAAGACTACATTTCCCTCCATCCTATCCCCCCAATTTATTCTATTTTCTCCTTTTATGCTGTCCTTTTTCAAAAGCATTTGCTTCTGACTACCCACTCCCCCAATCTTCCTGTCCTTCTATCATCTCCCCTCTCATCCTCCTCCCCCACCACTTTCCTGTAGGGCAAGATACCCAACTGAGTGTGTATGTTATTCCCTCCTTAAGCCAAATCCAATGAGAGTAAGATTGACTCATTTCCTTTCACTTCCCTGCTCTTCCCCTATATTGTAACTGCTTTCTCTTGCCTCTTTTATGTGAGATAATGTGCCCTATTCTATCTCTCCCTTTCTGTTTCTCCAAATATATTCCTCTCTCACACCTTAATTTTAATTTTTAGGTATCATTCCTTCATATTCAAGTCACCTTGTGCCCTCTGTCTGTCTCTCTCTGTATATATATATATAACTATTTAATATATGTATTTGCATATATGTGTGTCTGTGTGTGTATTCCCTTCAGTGTCCTAATACTAAGAAAAGTTTAATGAGTTAAAGGTATCATCTTTCCATGTAGGAATGTAAACAGTTCAGTTTTCAATAAATTCCCTATGATTTCTCTTTCCTGTTTACCTTTTCATGCTTCTCTTGATTCTTGTATTTGAAATTAATTTTTCTGTTCAACTCTTGTCTTTTCATCAAAAATGCTTGAACATCTATTTCATTGAATATCCATTTTTTTCATATTCAGTATTGCTGGGTAGGTGATTCATGATTTTCATCATAGCTCCACTGACTTCTGAAATATCATATTCCAAGTTTTTTGATGCCTTAATGTAGAAGCTGCTAGATCTTGGTTTATCCTGACTGAGTTTCCACAATACTCAAATTGTTTCTTCCTGACTACTGCTATGATTTTCAAAAGATTGCTTGGTACCAAATTTTAAAACATTTATTCAAATGTGAAATGCCCTTTTATTCCTTTTCAGTAGTAAATTTTCTGATTTTTTTCTTACATGTTGTTGAATAAATATAGTCAATGGAAAATCCTACCTTTTAAAGTAATTTATTGTATTTAAATGAGAATTTCAAAGTAAAATATTAAATCAGCTGGCTTAAAGTTCATAATTTTTCCTTTGGAAATCTTATATTAAAGAAAAATAGCAAAAGACCACAAACACAAAAGAAAATAAATAAATTTTCTTAACTTTAAATTCAATCTTAGCTATTGCTATTTTCATTTTTGAAAGTGGGGGGAGGGGGCATCTCAAGTCATCCTACTCTATATCTTGCTACTGGACCTAGATGACTCTGTAGGAAAAAGTGAGGCTAGTGATTTTGTCCTTCCCTCTCTCGCTTATATCTAATTTACTTGCAAGTCATGGTATCACCTCTTCAAGAATTAAGGACAAACAACAACAAAGTAATGTTTTTTTTTTCAAATGACAAAGAAAAATATATAAGTTGAATCATTGTGCCTTAAAGTCTCAATATAAACCTGAATAATTATTTGTTTTAAATTCATGAATTTAATTAAGGCCTATCATCATACCCTCTGTAAAGCTATGCATGAACAGTTTCCAGAGGATTGCTTCTATGAACAGCTAGTTCTGATTACATAGTATAGTGAACTCTCTATTTATTCAGTAACAAATCAAAGGAAAACATTCACAGAAAATCAAGGTACAGCATTCACAATGCTATAACTTATCACAGAAAATCAAAATACAGCATTCACCACGTCACAACTCAACAACTTATCACTAAAATGGCCACATAGTTTTCACCAAAGTGATCACATAGTTTTAAAAAAAGTACTTTCATTTAGTCAATCACAAAGAACAAAAGTCAAGTCACAGTAAATCATAAACTTCTCAGTCAGTACACGGTATCCAAGTAAAGTCTTATTTCAGCTTGACTCAAGGCTGGCTCTCAGCTTCCATGGTTCCAGCTCCAACTGTTGCCTGGGTTCAAAGGCAGGCAGCTTGAAGTTCCTTGTCCCATTCCTTGTCCAGTTCTTCTTTCAGTTCCCATTCCATATTGAAGCTCACAGTGTCCAGTGCACCTCAAATCCTTTAAAGTTTCTGTTTCTGGGAAGACAAAGTTTCACAGAGGCACAATAATATTCATAAACATTGCCAGAACCATCATCACTTCACTATCTACCTGTGAAATAAACTCAGATCCATCAACAAGGTCTGAGAAATCAACACTAATCATCGACACAGAAATCAACACAGATCCACAAACCAGGTGCAAGATGTCAGCAAAAATCATCAGTAAAGTCTCCGGACCTCCAAAATCCTCCTTTAGGACCTCTGTAAATATCAAACTGAAAATCCCCTTTCAGGTCTTCCAGTAAGGTCCCAGGTCTTCTGTACAAAGTATCACCAATAAACATCAACACAGAGTGCCAGAATACCACAAATTTTCTCCTTCTTTACTCTGCCACTACACGAGTCTTCTTTTCAGTTCTTCTCAATTCTCAGTTCAGTCTTCAGTCCAGCAGCGGCTGCCCTGCCTCGATGATTATTATCTCAAGAAGTTCCGACTTTTCCAGCTGGGGTTTTTCCTTATATACAGTATTCCTCCTCCCTTTTAAGCCCATTTCTGTTACATCAGAAAGAGGGGTTCCCTGTTCAGTCCCTTCCTTTTCTGTCAGCAACGAGGTTCATACTTACTCTTTCTTTAATAGAGGCTTAATTTGAAACTAGGTGCCAAGTATTTCTTAGCTTAACAATACAAAGGGATCTTCAAATTTCGTTATCATTATATCCTCTCAAATGTTTTCCTGAATTTCATACTTTCCATAAATTTATCATTCTGCAAGATCAAAACTTGTAGAAACTCTTGATAAGCACAGTGAAACATAATAAATGTTTGTTGACACTGACTGATCTATAATAAGTTATAACAATTTAGAAACAGTGCTTGGTACAAATGACTATTTTTGAAAGAGGTCTTTAAGAATATGTACTCGGAAATTTTCATTTTATTTATGATAGAAAAGGTTCAGAGAAGTAAAATAATTTTTCTTAGAGTCATACAATGAATTAGTGACAAACCAATAACCAGATCTGGATCCTATTGCAGTGGTCACTCAACTGCTGAGGCAGTTTCTGTTTTAATACAGATTGTAGAATACCTGAATTAATTTTTATCTGTTGCTAATGCACATACGCTTTGTTTATATCATTCTATGTATTCAATAAGTTCTAGTTATACAGTCTGTTCTAAAAGTCTTAGTACAACTTAAAGCTAATCACTTAAATAGCTCTCTACAAGGGATGCCTTGTTTTAAAGTATTACATTGCATTATATTTTTTGTCAATTTATATAATTACTCAGAGCTGGAAATTTTTACAGGAAATGTATGTGTCTTTAAGAAATCTTGTAAATGGAGAATGCATTCATGAAAAAAAACTACAGTAAACTAAAATTTTCTTATGTTTGGCTCTATAAATCATGGTATTTGTTTCTTATGTCTAGCTTTTAAGTTCTTTTATGAGTTTTCTTTTTTTAATCATTGTTTTTACTCTAACACTCATTTCATTCTTTAAAAAATAGACTTAAAAAAGTCCTGTTGTTTAATTTCTTCCAGGAATTCTATTTTATTTGCAATCAAATCATGTTTTTCTTTGACGGTTTGATTGTCAACATTCTATTAGTATAATAGTTAGTTATAGTGAGAATTTTCTTCTTTGCACTCATTCTTAGACTGCTTCATGGTGTCAGACTTTATGAAAAATGTTGAGAGCTCCATAGTTCTGAAGGGAATGCTTTGGAGCTTGTCTTCTCTATACCTTCTGTTTCTTTCTTGTTGGTCTTCAGTACCATATTATTCTAGGATTTTAGAGACAGTTCAGTCTAGGGACCCACAAGCTTTGTGTGCTCTCTCAGTGGTCTGACCCAAGGCAAAGTCTGATCCTAGCTCTCATGGTTTGAGAAAGCTTCCTGACTTGGATTTGGATCTGAGCAGCATACCTGTGGGTTTCCCATGCCACTAACTAAATTTTCACTGGACTACTACTAGACTCCATCTCCCTCAGCTAGCTGGAAAGCTTGGCAATTTCACAGTAAAAGAAATGATAGGCTCCTATTTGATCTGCAGTCCATGCCATGGTTATCCTCATGAAGACTTCAGGCTGTGATAGGAGCTAAAAGTTAGACATTACTCCCGGGTTCCTAGTTACGAATTTTTCAACTTGTTCCTTCTGTGGTATGTAAACTGAGGACAAAGGTCCTAGGACCTAAGACCCAGGACCATTTGTCACTCTGGAACAATGCCATTCTCATGTACAGATTAACTTTTCCACATCCCCCTAGTATGCAGTATGGCCTATAACTTGGTATCAAGAGGCAGAGCTGCCATTTGGCACCTCTTCATGCATCCTGTACAAGGTTGGGGACTTTTTTGGTGCATTTGACACCTCTTCTTGACTAGGCATATAGTTTTGTTTTTGTTTTTGTTTTTTCAGTTCCCAACCTGGAAAGCAGAAACAACTCACATTGAGATGTACATCCATACATATATCCATATCTGTATGTGTGTGTGTGTGTGTGTGTGTGTGTGTATGTGTGTCTGTAAATTCCCTGATTAGGGCAGTCTGTTTTGTTTCCTAAATGTTTCTAGAAGAGATGTGTTGGGGAGCTTGGCTGTCTTTTCTTTCCTCTAAATTCTAGCATCTTTCCATTTTTAATTACTTCTTATTTATTCTTTATATAGTTCACATATATTTGTTTGCTTACTGTCTCCCTCCTTAGACTGTGAGGTAGTTTAGGATAAAGACTTTCTTTTGCCTCCGTTTTTATCTCCAGTACCTAGAAAAGTGTTTGTCACATAGTAGGTGCTTATCAAATATGTGTTGACTTGGCTTTGCCCTGCTTCCTTAATATTCAAATCGTTTTTGGGAAGAGGAAGTCTGAAATTTAACTTTTTACTGTCAATGAAAGACCTCTTTAATCAAATTGATAGTGGGAACATACTTTATGATAATTGTTTAAACTACTCAACAGAAAGCTTTATATTCAAGGAATACTTAATATTTTTAAAATACATATACACATAAAAAAGAAATTCCTACTTAGACAACATTTTTCTGTACTAGTTCGAATTGCTTGAAAATTATTCTGCTAGATTATAAATTCCATGAAGTCAGGGACCATGTCAGAGCATAGAAGAGTACTCTGAACATAGAAGATTAATGAATTGAATTATCAACTTGAAGTGATATAATTACATTTCTTTAAAAAAGATTTCTTTAACTTAGACAGGTTTTAGAATTAGAGAGGTTATATTTTACTCTTTTCAAAGTTCTAATTTCCTTATTCAAATTCAGTTTTTATAGCTAAAATGTCATTTATATTCTATCCTGCTGGAACTTCATGAACTGAATATGTTTAGCAAAATTCAAACCTAGTTTGTGTATTTAAATATAGGAGCAATAAATTACTCTGTTTAAATGTATTGAAACTTACAATCTACT
>CM053588.1:157588681-157614865 GCA_028646515.1 Pseudochirops corinnae | reverse complement strand
GAGGCCTCTGGTGGGGGCGCTCTGGCTGCGCTCTCCTCCTCCCTCTCTCTCCCATGATCTTTCTTTTCCCCAAAGAAGGAATCTAGGGTTTGGGAGTTGTTCTTACTTGGCTTCTTATGTTTATTCTTACTCGTGGTTGTTCAGACCGTGAGTTTTTTTTTTTTTTTAAATCTCTGTGGGGCTCTGCTTCCAGAAGGGAAAGCTCTGTTCCAAATCGCTGGGGTCCTCCCGGCTGCCGTAGACTTCTGGCTGACTGGATAATGAAGACTCCAAGACTGAGGCCCAAGACGAAGATCCGGATCCAGGCCGCTCAACATGAGAGCACTGGTCTGAAAACAATCGCTCAGTCTCCCTGCTGTCTGCAGGCCGAGGGCGGAAAGCTACAACGCGGAGGCGGGTGTAAAACCTCTGCCTTTCACTTTTCGCGATCATGCAGCTGGTGCTAATCTGCTCACCTGAGAGCTTTCTCTGCACCTCCCGCCCGGCCGCCCCCGGGGCACAGCCGCGGGTTCAGGCCAGGATGGTTTCTGTTCGCAGTGCTGATATGGTTCCTCGTAGCCGAGCTGACTTTAGTGAGAAGTAACCTTGTGTGCGTTTTGGAGTTGTAGGTTTGGTTTAGAGTCCTATTTTATGGGTATTTTGGGGTGGCTATGTGAGAGCTGCGATGTGTTGCTGCTGCTAAGCCGCCATCTTGGCTCCGCCCCTGCTCAAGTTCTTTGATTCTGATTTCAACTTCATGAGGAATCCTTGAGTATAGAAACCACTGCATGAAAGTAGCAACTACTTGGTAATTTACAGATCTAGAGAGAGACATGGGCATTTTGAGTTTAAATATACCAAGTAACAGCCTGTACTTTGAGAAAGCAAGATTTGAACCCAGGTCTTTCTATCTTTATCTGATGAGCAATAATTCCTCTCTAGAATTATCTTATCCATGTGATAAAATGTATCTTATAATAATACCATAAGAAATAATAATAAAAATAATAAAATAGCCAAAATCTATGCAGTACTTTCAAGTTTGCAAAACACCTTACACATATTACCTCATTTCATTTTTACAATCACACTGGAAAACACATTCTGTAGATAATGAAACTGAGGCAAAAACAATGTAAGTGACTTGCCTAGGATTACAAAACTAATAAGTATCTGGTACCAGATTTAAACTTAAGTCTTTCTCGCTCTAGGTCTAAGGTTCTAGTCATTGTGCCACATTGCCCTTTGATGGTCGGGAAGTATTTCAACTATATTATTTTATTTAATCCTCACAACTCTTTGAAGTTTGCCTTTAAAACCTCATTTTAGGTCTCTATGTATAGTAGCCTGCTAGAGGTATATGAAGACAGAATATGTAAAGTAATCTATTAAAAGAAAGAAGGATTCTTTGCAATGCAAATGTTTCATTTTGCAGATGAAGAAACTGAGGATCAATGAAGGTGAATGGCTGGTTCCATGTTTACTGCACAGGTAGTTCACGTACATGGCATTATCTGAAATTAAGTCCTCTGATTTCAACATCAGTGTTCTTGCAACTAAAGCATGTTGGCTAATACTTGTTTTATAATATTATCATCCATGTTTTAGCAAGACAAATCTTAAAAATATTTTGTCGTATAGGCCATTTACCAATTTCTTCCTTTGGAACATCTTTCCTTATTTCCTTACTTCCTTTTGATACCATCCAAATTTCTGCTTCTGCATTTATAGCATCATGATAATAACAACAATAACAAAAGTTAATGTTTAGGTATGATTTAAAATTTTACAAGGCAGTTCATATATATTTTTCTCATTTGTTTCAAGGTAGGATAATGTAGAAAGTAATTCTAAACTGTCCTCTAATATGACTCTTGAATTCAAGATAAAGATAAAGAATTTACTTTCAAAGTGGTGGGCTCTTGAGAATCCATCACACGGAAAAACTAATGATGGGTAGAAATAACATTATTTTCTTCTTAAAATAATTCTTTTAAATGTATGTTTCTTTTCATGTTTTCTTCATGTATGCTCAATAACACAAGCATTTTTTTAAATAGAGCAATTAAATATATTCTTACTCAGACACATTTTCCATAGTCATAAAATTTCTATTCCCTATTTTCTCCTTTTCCCCTTCACTTAGTTTACAGAATGTAGTATAAGTTATGCTAAGTTATGCATTCAGTTTATCCATGTCTCTTCAGAGGTCCATTATATATTCAACTTCTTTTGTTGCACTTCATTTTAATTTGTAGTTTAAACTCTTTTAGTCATGGCTCTATCTCTTTAAAATGGTTATAGTAATTTGAGTTTAAATGATTTTGCATGTCTGAATAGATAACTTCCCTTTAAAAATATGTTACATTTATTTTAATTAAAACGTGTGGGGCGACTATGTGGTGCAGTGAATAAAGCACTGGCCCTAGAGTTAGGAGGACCTGTATTCAAATCTGACCTCAGGCACTTAACAAAAAAACAGCTGTATGACCTTCAGCAAGTCACTTACCCCCAGTCGCCCTGCCTCAAAAACAAAAACAAACAATAGTGTGGTCAGAGATTCTTCTAAAATAATGCTTATTTATTGATATGCCACATTATAAAATTTCCTTTTAAAATTAAGATTTATAAACATTTTTTGTCAGTTCTTATTCTTAATAAATGTTTTCATAATGATAAATGAACAGCAAATATAAATTTATCATAAAAACTATAAGTCATCATTTCTAGAAGCCATCTTCCAGTTATTCATCTGTGAGTTGTCTGCATTATGTAATTATCTGTTTCTGTTAGAAGTTACTTAAACCAGTGATATCAAACTGAAATAGAAACAAGGGTCAGCAAAACAAGGATCCCTGCAGGCTGCATATTAACTTAGAAAACAACATATTGTCATCATATATGTTTTCTGGTATTTTATTTCTTTTGCTAAATATTTCTCAAATGCATTTTAATTTGGTTCCTCATAGAGGACTCTTGCAGACACATTGGTCATGCATTTGACATCTCTGACAGTCTGTTATATTCCTATGCCAGCCAATCTACCATGGTAGAGAACTGTTATCTAAGGCCTTTTTTTTTCCTGTCTTTAGCCTTGTTTTGCCCTATTTGTCCTTTATCTAAAGCAATCCTCTAACTTCACTGGTACTGGAAAAGAAAAGTTCATTACATTTATTAAGAATTATGGATATATGGTGGCAGCTAGGTGGTACACTGCATAGAGCACCAACCCTGGAATCAGGAGGACCTGAGTTCAAATCTATCCTCAGACACTTGACACTGTGTGACCTTGGTGAAGTCACTTAACCCCAATTGTCTTGCCTTCCCTCTTCCAAAAAAAAAAAGGAATTATGGCTATAAAGACTAATAAATGAAACATTTCCAAATTTTAGCAAGCTACACCTTACAGCAGCAATTCTCAACCTGTGGGTGGCAACCCCTTTGGGAGTTGAACGACTCGATCACAGGGTTCACCTAAGACCATAGGAAAACACATATTTCCAATGGTCTTAGGAATCCAGACACTGCTCCTCTATCAGTCTCCAGGCGGGTCTGCCCACATGCAGATAAGCCCACATATGTGTATTAAAGGTTCGCAACATTAGGAAGGTTGAGAACTACTTCCTTACAGGAAGAGGGGTTTCCCTCAAGACCCAATTAAACTCATTTTCTAAAGGTTATCTTTCCCAACCCTCTTAAATCCAGTGCCTTCTCGCAGTTAATTATTTACTATTTTTCATGTATATATCTTGTATGCACCTATCAATTTACAAGTGTTCTTACCCATTAGATTGTAAATTCCCTGAGGCCATGGGCTCTCTTTTTCCTCTTTGTGTATCCTTAGCACTTAACATAGTAACTGACACTTAGTAGGCATTTAACAAATATTATAGACTATCTGATTGACTGGGAGTGTTGAGGAATGTTTTGTATATTTATAATTGTATGTAGAATATATACCTAATCAATTCAAAGTTATTCAGTGAATTAGGGCACTAGCAGCTCCCAGCAGGATCTGGAAAATGGCATGTTTAAAGTGCTGCTTCATTTGAGTCTTGAAGGACAGCAGGGGTTGTAAGAGGTGTCACCAAGAAGGGGTGCTAAAGGTTACAAGGATAGCATATGAAAAGGCACAAAGAGTATTAAGAAGTACATAAAGGTCAGTATAGCAGGAAAGGTAGATTGAGAACAGGTTGTAAAGGCCTTTAAATATTAAGGGCATTTGGTTTTAAAGAAAATAGGGAGCCACCCAAGGTCACTGAGTGGGAGAGTGTCATGTAGCACCATTTGCATTTAAGGTAAATAACTTTTGCAAATTTGAGGAGCCTTGAGGGAATAATTAAGAGTGTATTCCAACAATAGTTCAAAAAGGATTGATGGTATCATATATTTCTTTATGTCTTCAAACCCATGGCTTTGTGGACATTCCCTAAATGTTACTGATTGTTGTGTTTGTTTGTTGTGAACACAGTAAGTACTTAATTAAGGGAGTCAAATAAACAAATGATGATGACTGACAAAGAAGATGGCGCCCTGTACCTGGAGGAAAACTCATTCCTTTCCTTTAGACAATGTAATGTCTTAGTGTTCATTGTCATAATTCTTTAACAATCATAGGGAAAAGTTTTGCTGCTTTTTAACATTTATTCTAAGATTCCTTAAAATATCTACTCCAGAATCCGATATCTATTAATTTAATCTCTGTCTCTCTGCTCTTCTTAGTGAAAAGGCTCTAGTGCTCTTTGTGTATTCTTATATTTTTAGCTTTTTAATCACCTCCTGAAAAAGCAAACCAGCAAACAAGTATTAAAGTGTCCAAAGTAATTTGAAAATGGTGCTACCCTGAGGAGACAGAAATTCAGCACCTCAGTCAACAGTTTGTAATCAGTCTCCCCACTGGGCTGAAAACTGAAAACAATGAGAGAGACAATGCTTTCAAACTCTCTGTAGGAAGCATTTTCTTGGATCCGAGGGAGAGGGAGATTTCTACATTAATTTTGCTTCTTAACATATGTTTTCTCCTACTCATATAAACCCCTCAGGAGATACAGTCAAGCCATAGCTTGTATTTCACCCTCACTTAAAAAGCAGAAGAAATGAACAGACCTTCAACATGATGTTATCTAAGCTATGTTTTGCCCTAATGAACAAGAAATTTTACACATATAGACCTGGTTAGTCATGAATTAAAAGTTCTGAGTGAAAGAACAATACATAAAATGGGAAATTGAATTTAAAAGCCTAGTGTGAGTTGATTAGGATAGATGTCTCTATGTTATTATCATCTTTATGATAACAATGCTATCATGACCCCTCATCCTCTTGTTTGAAAGATTATTTAAAACAGATATGGACTGATTTCTCCTGGACTAGAAAGTTTTCTTCTATCATTAGAGCATTTATTCACAAAGAATGCTATGAAGCCATCTGGAAATAAAATGTTCTAATCTGGTCAATGGATGGAATTGAAACTGTCAGTGAACAAAATCTGCATATCCTCAGTCTCAAGATTATAAATATGCCTCCATTAGGAGAACAAAAATTGAACAGTGTTGAAAATATAAATAAAATACATACGTATCTTAAAAGGTGTTAGCAATGATTGTTGGTATGAAGAGAAAATGAGCTTGTCAAATGGAAAACCAAGGGATGAAAGGTATACAACCAGAATCTGCTACTAGTACCCATCAAGTATAGGGAAGAAGACCACCGGCATAAAGGATGCTGTACCTCAAATGTAGCATGTTAGATATTTCAGAGATTTTGGACAAGATTAATAATTGATGGGCCAGGCTGAATGTGTCATGATCTGCATTATTTCAGGATGTTCCCAGATTTATGTTGTGATCATATATCCATTTAAGATACAATTATAATTCCTACAAAGATGAGAAGAATTAGATAGTGATGATGATGATGATGATGATAATGATGATGATGATGATGATGATAAAGATAATGGGAATCTAGGTGGCAAAATAGACAGAATGAGGGGCCTGGAGTCTGGTAGAACTGGGTTCAAATCAGGCCTCAGACATTCATTTGTACCTGTTTGGCTCAGTTTCCTTATCTGTAAAATGAGCTGAAGAAGGCAATGGCAAACCACTCCAGCATCTTTGACAAGAAACCCCCAAATAGGGGTCACAAAGAGTTAAACACAACTAAAAAACACATAAACAACAGATGATGACAACAAACTAAAATGTATGCAGCATTTTACAGTTTATGAATCACATAATGTATCACATGAATAAATAAGAAAACTCAAATATATTCCCTTGTGATTCAACCTATTTAAAATATTATGTCCATTTATTAAAATGAACTGAATTACATTTTACATGTTAAAGATTTCAATTTCCCTCTATGTAATGTAACACATCTTTTTCAATACTTTTACCAGTAACCATTTTCCCCTCTTACAGAAACAAACATTGGTCATGACAGAATTTTAAAAAGACATTAAATAATGTCTACCATAATAACTTGCATATCCCTCTGTTTAATAAATATTCAAACTTAATGAACAAATGAAATAATGTAAGATTATTCAAGTTAGCATAAAATGTACACAATACAACACTGTTGTTGTCGTTTGCTTTGATTAATTCTACTACCTCAAATTGATGACATTTTGGGAAAGACAATGGATTTTTATTCAGATGATATAGTTTCAAGTTCTTTCCCTTCCTATTTTTGGCTTTTAAAGTTTGTGGAATTCATTTAGCTTTTCTAAACCTCAGTTTTATCATTTGGGAAGGTAATAATACCGATTTTTTTCATGACTCAGAGAGTTACCTTTAGGATTGTGGGGAAGAAAGAAGGTGGAAGTCCTTTAAAAAATTGTGAGGTTATATACACATATAAGGCATTATTTTTTTCACCTTATACCACCATTTGTTTTCCACTTCCTTTCAGAAACTCCACCTATTGTATGAAAGTGTCCATTTCATTGACTGTGGGTGAAAATGACACTGGACTGTGCTACAATTCCAAGATGAAGTACTTTGAAAAAGCTGAGCTTAGCAAAAGTAAGGAAATTTCATGCCGGGACATAGAGGACTTTCTAATCCCTTACAGAGAGCCTGAAATCCTGTGGTATAAGGTAAGGAATAAAGAAGGGCAGGTTTCTTATAATGAAATCTTATATGTTGGGTTCTGTAGTATTTTCAAAGTTGTAAACCTTTTAAAGGAACATAATATAGCTTACCACCTATTCTCTTGAGACCATGTTGTTGTTTCAATTATTATGAGACTTCTTGTTGCTTTGAAAGGATTTAGTCAGTTTGGTTAATGATAGAGAAGAAAGAACTGGGTGAAATTGTGTGTAAAATTTTCTTTTGAGATAATTGTTATGGTTCTTTCTTAGCCTCTGTTGATTTGATCAGAAGTGGAAAATAAATCACCTATACATCTTTACCCCAGTGGGATGTACAGTGCACAAGGAAACCTAAAACGAGAATAGAAACAACTGACTAACAACTCCCTGACATAATTGCCAGGTCCAGTGGGCTGGAGAACTTGGGGCTTACACTCTGGAGAAGACAGACCTGGCAAAGGAGGTTAAGCAAACAAAGACCAAAACAGGCTCAAAAACTATAGGTAAAGGACAATTTCCCTGGTAGAAATTAAAGATAACTGTGGCAAGGCCACAATGCTGTCAGATATCCATTTCCTTTCCATATTGTTCCAGGGACATTTAGCCCACAGAAAGCAATAGCTGCTTTTCAAAAACAGGCAACAACTCCCAAAGCCTATTCTCTCCTTTTATCATCACAGAGACTAAAAAGTTCTTCCTAGATTGGGTAAAGCTGGAGTGTTGGTCAATTTACTCTTCAAAGCCTCAAAAGCTTTCACCTGTTCTGGTCCCCACTCTCAGACAGTGAGACAGGGCCTTGAGTAGCAATTAATGGTTGTAGTCCCTCCCAGGACTTGGGTTTAATTGGATATAGACCATAGTATAGGGACACTTTAGGACCTAGGAGTCAAAAACAAATGCTGGGATAGCAGAAATAGCTCACCCAGGAATTTCCTGATGTCAAACAATTGACTCAACTATCTCCCACACTCCTAAGGGAACATGGGGAGATCTGAGAGGCTTAACTAGAGAAAACTGGCTTTCCCATTTCAACACCAGGTCCCTTCCCAACAAGGAGACAGGATAAGAGTAGAGCTTAAGGAAGGAGTGTTCAAACAACAGATCCTCAAGTAGGCAGGGAACTGGGAGACATTCCTTAGTTTCCATTTCTATGCCCCTGACCTGACTGGTGAAGGGGAGGGTAGAACCAATTGGTTAGAACAGAGAACTTAGCCATAATAAAGTGGGTAACTTACCTTCAGCTTTGATACTTGTCTGGAATTCAGCTAGAGAAATAGAGAAAGTGGGAGCACTGCAAACCCCAGGATTCCCCATCACTCCAAGTCTTGAGAAGACTGGAGGACAGGGTACTGGGAGATTGCTGTACCACTTTTCAAGGCTTGGGGACAATCCTTCCTCAATGTCCCTTCTGGTCAGATGGACATGGTTCTAGAGCTGTCTGTTCCTGGGACTCCCTCGGCGGGGGGTATGCTGGGGGAGTGGGGTATGGGGGGAGGGAGGAACCCTGGAGGGGCACTCCTTGGACCAGTGCCATCGAAAGCAGGCTTCCCCACTGTCCAAGTGACTGGGATTTCTCCAAGGGGGTGCCCCAGAGAGGTTTTTCCTGGCCATGGAAGCAGCCAAGAATTGAACATATTCTCTGTCTCAGGTTCAGTCCCTTTATTCTTTCTCCTCTGCTCCAACTAAGTCTCTGTTGTTAAAGACCCCAAAGACCAAGTCCAATAATTGGGCCTGAGGTGTCTGAGGTCCCATTGCTAATTTCTGCAGTTTCCTTCTAATATCTGGGGCAGACTAATGAAATACATTAAGGTTTGCTGCCCCTTCTATAGAGTCTGGATCTAAATTCATATACCTTTTAATAGCTTCTACTAGGCAGTCTTGGAAAAGGGCGAGGTTTTCCCTTTCTTTCTGAGTAATTTCCCTCACTTTCTGATAATTTACTTTTTTTTTGAAATGCAGTTCTTAGGCCTTCTAACAGGCAAAGCACCATATGGTCTCTTTTATCCCTCTCCTCACAAGTTTGATAATCCCATCTTGGGTCACTATTAGGAACAAGAGCTGGTCCTGGGGGGTATTTTGTGGGGTCATTGCTAGCCAAACAATCCCCAAATTTTTGGGCTTGTTCCCAGATTCTCCTCTTCTCCTCAGTGGAACAACAGGTAGAGAAGAGGATATGCAAATCACCCCCAAGAAAGCTCAAATTACAGGCATATCTCCCTAAAACCCTCAGTAAACTTTGTGGGATCTTCAAAGAACCTCCTGATGAGATCCAAAATGGAGAATGGGACATGCACTGCCTTCAAATGGGAAGATTCAAAGAGAGCTCCAGGGGCTTCCCAGAGCCTGTACCTCATCAATATTATTTTTATTATCATTATGGTCTATGACGCTGATTGTTTTTTGGCATAAATCTCGCCTGATCATAGAGTATGATCTTTGGAACATATTGCTATAATCTCCTGGCTAATATGTTATATAAAATTTTTGCATCATAGATAATGTGTATCAAATGGCTTCCTACTTTAAGGAGGGTGAGTAGCGAGAGGACGGAATTTGGAACTTAAAATTTTATATAAAAAAGATTGTTAAAAATCATCTTTAGGAGTGGCTAGGTGGTACAGTGAATAGAGCGCTGACCCTAGAGTCAGGAAGACCTAAGTTCAAGTCCAGCCTCAGACGCTTAACACTTACTAACCATGTGACCTTGGGCAAGTCACTTAACCCCAATTGCCTTGCCTTCCCCCTCCAAAAAGAAAAAAAATGAAACATCCTCTTTACATATAATTGGAAAAATAAAATACTATTAATATCTGAAAAATAAAAATAAAAATATTTATATCAATTTTTATTAAAAACTGGCATACAGTTTTTTTTCTTCTGTTTGCTTTCCTTGCTTTAGCTATCAAAACCCTATTTGCATCACAAAAGTAATTTTCTAAGACCCTTTTATCTATTTAAAATTAGTATATTTAGTGTTGGGATTAACTGTTTCTTGAAATTTTGGTGTGATTCACTTGTAAATTCATCTTATCCTGTGCATTTTTTTATTGGGAAGCTTATTGGATGGCTTGTTTAACTTTTCACTCCTAAAATAGGTTCATTTATATATTCTATTTCATGTTCTCTTAATCTAGGCAAATTATATTTTTATAAATATTCATCCATTTCACTTAGATTGCCAGTTTTACTGGCATATACATGGGCAAATGAATCCTAAAAATTGCTTTTTATTTCATCTTCATTGGTATGAATTATTTCTATTTTTGATACCAGTAATTTTGTTTTAAAATCTAATTAAGAAGCAGTTTATCTACTTTATTATTTTTCCCAAGTAATTAAGTCCTAGTTTTATTTATTTGTTCAATATTTTCTTGCTTTCAATTTTATTAAACTTTCCTTTGATTTTCAGGATTTCCATTCAGTGTTTAATTTTTTAATTCTTACTCTTACTTCCCCAATCTTCTAGAATATATGTTCATTTTCTTGGGTTTTTTTGTTTTTTGTTTTTTTTTTTTAGTTGCATGCCCAATAATCCCTTGATATGTTCTTTGGCTTTTATATTGACATACACAATAAAAGACGTACATTTTCAACAAAGTAGTGTTTTGGTTGTTTACCAAAGATGCTATAATATTATCTCATGGTATTCTCTTTAATAAAATTATTGTTTCTATGATTTGTTCTTTGATCCACTCACCCTTTAGGATTTGATTATTTAGTTTCTGGTTTACTTTTAATCTATGCTTTCACATTCATGTCTTAAGTGTAATTTTGGTCAGAAAATATACACTTTGGTTTGATGGGTGAATTCATTCCATTCACTTTCACAATTAAAATTACTACCTGTACTTTCACTGCATCCTATTTTCTTCTTTCTTTCTTTACCTCTTTGTATCTCATCCCTCCTCTAAAGTCTGTTTTGATTCTGACCTCTACATTCTTTGATATCCTTTCTTTTATCACCCTTCCCTTTTTCTTATCCCCTTCCCCTCCTACTTCCATTCCTACTATTGGATAGGATAGATTGATATTACCAATTGAATATGCATTTATATTTTGCTTTTTAGAACCAATTTAGATCTTTGAGCTTCAGGCATGACCTGCCCCCTTACTATTTTCCCCTCCAATGTAAAAGCTTTTCCCTGTTGACCTCTTTTATATGAGATTATTTTCCCCATTCTTCCTCTCACCTCCCCACTCTTCCAGGGTATCCTCTTTTCTTGCCCAGCCCAGCATTTGTTTTTCCCCATCCTAACATAATCAACTTGCTTTCACACTTTCTTTCCATGTAGAATCCCTAATAATGACAGAGTTCTCCAAAGGTACATATATCATCTTCTCATATAAAGAGGAAATTAGTTTAACCTTATTGGGATCCTTTTGATTTCTCCTTTATATTTACCTTTTTTTATGCTTTTGAGTTTTGTATTTGAAACTCAAATTTTCTATTATGTTTTTTTTTCATTAGGAATGCTTAAAAGTTTCCTACTTCATTATACATTCATTTTTTTCCTTTGAAGGATTATGCTCACTTTTGCTGGGCAGTTGATTGTTAGTTGTAATCCTAGCTCTTTTGTCTTATGATATATTCTATTCCAAATCCTCTGCTCTTTTTATGTGATAGATACTAATCATGCATGTTCCTGATTCAGGATCCACATTACTTGAATACTCCCTATCTGCTTGAAGCATTTTCTCTTTGATCTTGGAGCTTTGGAAATTAGATATCATATTCCTGGGAGTTTTCATTTTGGGGTTGCTTTCAAGTTAGAAGTGGTCAATTCTTTCAATTTGTTCCTTTGGTGCGAGGATATCTGTGCAGTTTTCATTAAAAATTTCTTGAAATATGATGTCTATACTCTTTATGTGATCATTTTTTCAAGTAATCCAATAATTTTAAAATAATCTTTCTTTAATTTATTTCTATGGCTAGTGGTTTTTAGAATGAAATATTTCACATTTTCTTTTTTGTTCTTTTGCCTCTGTTGTACTATTTTTTTATCAAGAAATCATTTATTCCTACTTGCTTAATTTTAATTTTTTTCTTTTCTTTTTACAAATACAAAAACTTAAATACATAATAGAAAAGAAAAAGAATCATTATAAACAAACATAAAAGAAAAATGTGTCATGTACACAAAACATAGGAGAGGATTCAGAATATATAGCAATAATTTATCATTTCAAGAAAGCCTATATATTAAGTACTGTAAATTGTGTTGAAAGCTGCCCATCTTTTCTTTGCTTCCTTGAAGGTTTTCTTTAGTTCTCTGCTGTACACTTTTTACTTTGTTCTTCTACCTTTATACTCCCTACCTGTCACCCCAAGACTACAATTGCACATGGATATATTTATATATAGGTATTGATATATACATAAAGATATACAAAATACACATATATACCTTCATAAACATATACTTTCCCTAAGAGATTCTACTCCTAATCTTGTTTTTATGTTTTTGCATATCTCCTTTTTCCTATCTCTCCTAACTTTTCTACTTTACTTTCTACCTTCTACCTTGCTCTCATTACTTAACCTATCCCCACTCCAGCAATCCCTCCCTTTTGCCCCTCCCCCTAAATCTAAACACCTTTTTATATACCCCTTTAATCTATCCTATCCCCCTTTCCTCTAATGCTCCCTCCCTTATCCTCCAATTTCCCTAAATCTAAAGACCCTCCTATGTCCTTCCTTTAACCTATTCTCTCACTCTCCCCTCTAAAGATCCCTTCTTTATTGTCTCCCTCATCCCTACCTCCTTAGAGTTTTATTTCTAATTTTATAAGACTTTTATACTCTTCTAGATTTACATGTATTCTACCCTCTTAAAATCTTTTCCAATCAAAGTAAATTTCCTGAACTAAAAGCCCCTCTCCTTCATCTAATTCTTCTTTACCAGCTCTTCCTCTTGCACTTCATTTGTATAAGATAATTACCCTTTTAGCTGTTCAAGAACAGCTAAAGTGCTATGACTTTTGAAGTCATATCATACTCAGTTCTACCCCAATCTTTCTTATAAGCTACCTAATTATGTCACAATTTTAGACATAGGTTTTACATTTTGCATACATAAAAGGTAAACATTCTATCTTTATTAAGTCTCTTGTAATTGGTCATTGGTATGTACCTTATATTTCTCTCCTTTCTTTCATGTCAAATCTTCTACTGAGTTCAAGGTTGTTGGTTTTGTTTTATAACAGTTTTGAAAGTCTGACAGTGGATCAAATGTCCATTGTTTTTCATTCATAATTTTGCTTAGCTTTGCTGGAGAAGATCTTTTCAGCCACAGTCCCAGTTCTTTTGCTCTTTGATATATAGTGTTTCAAGATCTGTGATCTTTTAGTTTTGCCAATACTAGGTCTTCTGTGAGTCTAATTGTGATGCTATCTCATGTAATTTTTTTTTTTTCTTGTGGTTCATAATATTTTGTCCTTGATCTGGGGTTTCAGAATTTAACTATAATATTTCTGTGACTTTTCTTCTTAAGATCTCTTTAGGTAATGATTGATGGATTTTTTCTGTTTCTCCTTTCCCTTTTCATTCTAATGCTTCAGGACAATTTTCTTTAATTATTTCTTGTTTTGTTGTATCAAGAGTCATTTTGTTTCCTCAGAACTTTCAGGTAGTCCATTTATTCTTCTGTTTTCTCTTCAATGTTTTTCTTATGAGATGTTTCACATTCTCTTCTGTTTTTTTCATTCTCTCTCTCTCCATATATATATATGTGTGTGTGTGTGTGTATATATATATATATATATGTGTGTGTGTATATATATATGTATAAAATGATCTACATAATCATCTTCCTTAAGATTATGGATCTCCTTTTCTAATTGGTTCACTTTCTTATCAGAATCTTTTTGTTTTTCTTGCATTTTTCTTATTTTCCTTTTCAATTTTTCATCCATCTCTATCATTTTATTTTTAAAATCTTTTTTAAGTTTTTCAATGAGTTCTTTTTGGACAGATGACCATTTCGTGTTACTCTGTGAAGAAGAGGTTTTCTTTGCTTCATTATCCACCCCTGAAGATGAATTTGGATCTTCTCTATTTCTATATTAGCTCTCTGTGGTTGAATTCTCTCTCCTTTGCCTGTGCAATTAAAAAAATAGTTTTTTATAATCACTACTAATCCTGGTGTATGGCGGATGGTGCCTATGGGCTCTGATCCTCTCCTGTTCTCCCCTCTGACCTTGAACTCAAATCAATAGCTCAAGCGTCCTATAACTGCCCTCACCCAGGTGCTGTCTGTACTCGCCAGACACGTGCTGGTTCCTTCTCACCTAAGCTGCTCTCCTTAGCACAAGTGCGTCTGGTGTTCCTTCTCAGCCAAGGTTCTCTAGATCTTGCCCAGGTCAGACATCCAATTCCCATCACTGTCCTGGGGATAAAAGTTCCGCTGACTAGGAACAAGGCAGACTTTCAAAACACTAACCCCAGAGCTTGAGAGTTGTTGTTTAAGCAACTTGCCACTAGTTGTTAAAGTGGACTTAGCCTACTCTTCACAGGAAGGAACTCTTGTCCTGGGATTTTTCTCCAGGTCTTCTCCAATTGTCCCAAGAGAATCCCTGTTCTGTCCCTACTTCTATTTGTTTTCATGGCTCTACGTTTGCCTAGAGGTGCTATTTTATCTCTTTTGTGGAGAAAAATCTTGAGAGCTTGACATTTTTCTAACCCACTCCACCATCTTCCAAGAATCCTCTCCCAATTTTAATTTTTAAGGAATTATTTTCTTTAGTGAGTTTTTGTATCTCTTTTTCCATTTGGCCAATTTCTTTTGGAGGGGGGAAAGAAAGGCAATAGGGTTAAGTGACCCACCCCAAAGTCACACAGCTAGTAAGTTTATCAAGCATTTGAACTCAGGTCCTCCTGAGTTCAGGACCAGTGCTCTATTCACTGTACCACCTTGATGCCTCCTTAGCCAATTTTAAGGTTTTCTTTTGTGTGTGTGTCTGTCCCTTACCATTTGTTAAATATCATTTTTATATTTTTGTTTACTTTCATTTCTTCACTTATTTTTTTCCTTTGTCAGTCTTGATATTGAAAAAAAAAACTTTAGGGAATTCTTGTTGAGTTTGTGTCCAACTTACATTTTTCTTTGAGACTTTGCTTTTTGGATTACATTGTCTTCTTCTGAGTTTGTATCTTGCTCTTTCCTATCAGCATGGTAATTTTTTTTAGCTGATATCAATTAATCATATCAACTGTTATAAACAGGTATTTACTTCAGTCATACAGATGATACAAAATCTCCCCAAAGTCCTGCAATTATTTTTTACTTATTTGCCTAACAGTATAGACAGAGTTTGGGGAGAGAGGTAAAGTGAGTTCAGTTTTAGAGATCTCTATTTTTCTGTAGTCCTCGAGATACTCATGTTAGTGTAGGTACTTTCCTGCTCAATTTCTCATAGAGCCTTGAACCTGCTTTTTTTCATCATGGGCAAACTATCTTTGGCACCTGTTGCAGACACTGCCGATATTCTGGGGATGCTGCTATTTTCAGAATTAGTTCTGAAGGTTTGGAAGTTTTATTTGCCTCCATGTTAGTGAGATATGGGGAGAGGTGAGGCCATTGCTTTCCTGGTCTATACTCTGCTCCTTACTCAGGAATTGCAGCTTCTACTGTTCTTTATGGTCCCTGGTCACTTCCTGAATCCAAAAGTGATACTGCCTCACAGGGATTCCACTCCCTCTTGTCTAAATGTGATCCTCCCTGACTTTGATTTAAGACCCAGAAGTTAGTATAAACAATGCAACTGCCAAGTACTGTCTAGTCCTCGCTTTAATGCTAGTGTGGATATCCCCTGTAATCTCTTTCTGACCAGGTCTCTCTTTCTCTTGCTACACTGGAAGCTCCCAAAGCTGCTGCTGTTTAAGTCACCTCCACCTTGTCTCACTACTAGTGTTTCATCCATGTGGGCTTTGGGTCAGTCTCCACCTTCTTCTTACAATTCTCTCTTCTCAAATTTCTTAGTTCTCTTGGGCTTTGAGAATGTTTTGTTTTGATCATTTAGTGACACTGCCAATCCAAAATTTGATTTGAGCTGTTATTTTAAAGTTGTTTGTATGGGAAAGTTGGGAGGGCTCAGCTGAGCACTTTATCTACTCTGCCATCTTAGTTCTGCTCCTGGAGGTTGATTTATTTTTTTTTAAGTCAGTGTTTTTGACATCCCTGAAAGTTAAAAATTTAAGATAGCGTTGCATCCTTGCCCTTCTAAATCTATGATTTTACTTTTAATTATTCTAAAGAGTTTGTGGTCATTTTTATCCAGGCTTTTGAGAGTCTAAGAAAGCATAATGTATCATACTTTTCAGTTTTGCATCCATAGCAACTGGGTATTGAGAGTTCTACCACTGAATATCTAGGCCACTTCAATATTTTTATGAATAGAATCAGAAAAATCATTAAAGGGGAATATATAGAGTTTATGAATAAATTAAATCATGAACTAAACTCTTGCTTTATAAACCAGTAACTTTAAGTAATTAACAAGTGAAATGAATATGAAATGCTTAGAATAGCAAATCATAGATTAATATTATTAGCCTCATTTACTTGAGTCAGTCATTATTTTTGTTTCTTTCAGAATTTTCTACAGGATTTTCTCAATGGTTTCTTAAATTTCAAGAGTCGTTTACTCTTTTAACACAAGTTTCCTTCCAAGATAGTTAACTGAACTAAATATAATTCAATTCAGTGTTCATATATTAAGTTTGTGCTTTGGGCAAGACAGAGTTCCAGGCTCTAGTGCTACAAAGATGATAACTACACTGATAATTATAATACTATATAGAATTTCTCAGGGGGAAAATACTCAAAGTGTCCTAGCAAAATATGAAAAAGGAAAAAAAAACAATTTTGAGCTGGACAAGGGGGGGATCAGAAAAGGATAACATACAAAGAGAATAAAATTTAGAAATGGAACAACTTCCTGGACTATATAGTCCTACTTATACCTAGACAAGAATCCCATTAACACCTGCAAGTGGTCAATGAGCCTTTGCTATAAGACTTCTTGTGAACAGGGGACCTATTACAAACAAATGCAATAAATTTCCCTCTTTTATACTTCTAATTTTAAGAAAGTTTTGTTTTCTTTGCTGGAAGTCTATATCTGCTTTTCTGCAACTTCTACTCACTGCTAATATCTGCAATCTGAGACCAACCAGAACAAATCTAATCTCTCTTCCTTGTGGTGTCCCTTTAAGTACTTAAACAGCAATTAAGTCCTTTCTCCAAGCCCTCTTGTCTATATTTTGGGGTGGGGAGGAATCCCCAATTTCTTCAGTTGATTCTAAAATAATATGATCTCAAAATTCTTCACTATCCTGGTTACCCTTCACTGGATATTTACCAGTTTGTCAATATTTTTCTTCAAATGTGGTACTCCTAACTGAGAACAATACTCCAGATATGATTTTTCTAGGGCTGACTACACTGTCAGGCTGTCAAAAGACATTTTTAAAAATTGATTTTAGGGCCAGCTAGGTGGTGCAGTGAATAGAACACTGGCCTAATCAGGAGGACCTGAGTTCAAGTCCAGACTCAGACACTTGACACACTTACCAGCTGTGTGAACTTGGGCAAGTCATTTAACCCCAATTGCTTTGCCTTCCCCTCAAAACGGATTTTAAAATGTGATTTTAGCAAAAATGCAGTGTGTATATGTATGTATATATATTTATACATATATATATACACATATATACATATATATATTCTATTTTTATCCTTACTATGTCAGAAGTTCTATTTACATCTTGTGTTTATTTAATACATTTTCATTCTCTCTCTCTGAATGTTTCTAATACTGTTAACTGCACCAATTAAAACAGTTGCTTCAGTTAATAATATATTGGATAGATTCCTTTCTACATGAAAGTCTGACTAAATTAAAATAGACATATTTGTGTCAGTCATCTTCCCTCAGTCTTATCTGTCACATTTCTCTGACAGGGCCAGTTCGTGTCACTTCTGTTTTTCTGAGGAGATTTGCCTTCACAGAGCAATACACATCCTTACAAGGCCACTCTCACCTTTTTCGAACATAGAGTGACACATTTGAAGTTTCATCAAAACCTAAATATTTTCTCATTTAAAAATATGTCATGAAAAGAGATGTCTTATATATAAGAATAAACTATTGGCTTTTTTTTGTGATTATAGTGATATGAATAAATATTTACAGAGGAGAGATGACCTGGTGAAAGAGACAGAACTAGCCTCAGAAGCAAGGAGACTAGGATTAAGTCCTACTTCTAACATTAATCCTATGACTCTGAGCAAGTCCCTTAAACTATTAATTTTGCAAACAACAGTTTTAGATTGTAAGTTTTTGAACAAATACGGATTTGCTTTAGTAGAGTAATATTCAAAAGTTCCTTATGACAATGAAATGAGAGGCCTTGCCCTGTCCTTAAAAGGTATAAATTACATGTCCAATAAGGTACAATAGGGAATAACTTTTGGATGTTGGTTATCTGTTGCATTAATAAGGAAAATGACAGAGGCAGTGTCATTCAAACTTTTGTTTCCTCAGCTATGTTTAGCTCATTGCTTCAGAGAATTGATCGTTGCTAGTTAGAAGATAAATGAAAGCTTTTTTTCAATATTTAGTGAAAATAGGTCTTGAATTGGCCTTTTTGGTTATAGAGTATCACCAGCATAAACTTGGAATATGAAGACTATAACTTTTGTATATGAGGTATAGCTTTAGTGTTGACGACTTTATGACCTTGCTTATAACACTACAGTCATTAATATATATAGTATATATTCTAGGTGGATAATAAGAGAATGTACAACCTAAGAGTTATACCAAAATTCTGTAAAACTGAGAGCTTTAATTGAATAGAGCATGTCGTAGTTTCAGCAAAACCACTTGGAAATAAAAGTAAAACTAAGCAACAGAATGGCACTGCATAGGGAAAGAATTAGCCTGTTGAACTTCATATGGCTTATATACATTCTGTACAAATGCATGTATATGCTTAACATGTTTATAAGCATAACATGAATGAGATTTAACATGTATTTTAAGCTAATAACAATGACTCATAGGGACCATTATGCAAAAAATTATGTTTGGCAGAAGGACTAAATCTGCATTCCCTGGGGGAAAATGATAAATGTAGCAAAAGTAAACAAAAACATATATACATCTTTGGCTGAAATAATTGGATAGATCTCCCACCTCCCAAATTCAAAGTCATTTAATCCATTTAAACTAGATTAGTGGTCCATAAAATTTGTATTTGAAAAAAAAAATTTGAAGTTGTTCAGATGCTTTTTATTATCTCTGAAAAGTATATTTTTGGGGGAATTTGGCTTAAGTAATAAGATAGCTGTTCCTCAAAACAGAAATTCTTATATACCATGAAGAAAAAGAAATTAAAATCTGACCGACTAAAAATAATGGAAGTAGAACTCCATTAAGCAATGATATATTACATATATAAAATTTAGATATTTATAGACTATTATATTTCTTTCTTGTTTTTTTCTTTTTGGAGGGTGGAAGGCAGGGCAATTGAGGTTAAGTAACTTGCCGAAGGTCACATGGCTAATTGGTGTTAAGTGTCTGACATCACATTTGAACTCAGGTCCTCTTGACTCCAGGGCCAGCACTTTATTCACTGTGCCACTTAGCCATCCCTAGACTATTATATTTCAATATACTAGAGGGATTGATGTAATTTTCCGATAAAATATTTTAATGAAAAATATAATCACCCGTAGGTTATATGTTAGAGAGGTAACAGAGAGAAGATATGAAAACTTCCTCAAACACTTTTACATATAATATCAATAACTTTTTTATTTGGTTAATTTAAAATGAAACAGATATTTGTGACTTATTTTTCTTGATACAGGAATGCAGGACAAAAACATGGCGGCCAAGTATTGTATTCAAAAGGAATATTCTGCTTATACGAGAGGTTAGAGAAGATGACATTGGAAATTACACATGCGAGTTAAAATATGGAGGCTTTGTTGTTAGAAGAACCACTGAACTCACTGTGACAGGTAAGTACACAAGTTAATATTGGAGGTTTTATTGCTTATTGAAAGTATACTCTATATTGAGGGGAGGGAACTTGTGGCCTCAAGGCCACATGTAACCCTCTAGGTCCTCAAGTGAGGTCCTTTGAAGGAATCCAAACTTCACAGAACAAGTCCCCTTAATAAAAAAAAAAATGTTCTGTAAAACTTGGAGTCAGTCAAAAGACTGCACCCAAGGAAGTAGAAATCCACATGTGGCCTCCAGGCCACCCACAGATCCCCCTAGCCTGCTATGTACTCTGCAAGTTAGACTTGACCAAGTGATAAAAAGGAGCGAATTGTGAATGTCTACTACTTCTGGAATGAAAACAATTTTTATTGAAATCAAATTGAAAATATTAAAATGTCACATTCATAATGCTGAGGGGAATTTTGAAACATGCAATGTCAAAAACAGAAAATTATAGTGTTCCTATTCACAGAAAGTTTTGAAAATACATGAAAAACATTTACTTCTTGTAGATCATTTGGTTTCATTATCAAACCTATTTTCCAAGTACAGATTACTCCGACTTTTGTGTACAGTTTAGAATAGCAACTGTTTGTTTTTTTTTTACATGTCATATTCTATTACTTAATGATCTGGCATATTAGTCTTTATAAATAAGTAAAGATTTTATTATGTGGAATACAATAACCGTGAAATTGTCTGATATATAAAATCAACCTGGTACACTTCATGAATCATTGGACCAAGAGTCAAAAGAAAGCACTAGCTCTTGTTCCACCACATGCTAGCTAAATGAGTCAATCCCTTAAGTACTCTGGGCCTCAATTTTATCACCTGGAAAATGGAAACAATAATATCTAACATATTTTTGTTACATTAATATTGTGAAGATCAAGTCATTTGATATATGTTAAAGAACTCTGTAAATGCTAAAGCAGAAGACAAATGTGACAATTATCATTATTGCTCATGAATGCCATATGTAAAATAATTATGCAGAATTATTTGCATGCTTAATCCTAAACTTAAGTGAAAAATGTTCCTATTAAATAAAAGGGGACACAGAATGGATTGGAAAATGAGGATTTTCAGGAATTTAGCCCCTTTCAAAAATGCTAAAGGAATGGAAATGCCACATTTCACAACTATATTTAAAATACAGAATCTTCAAAATGTGACAAATTAATAAAAAATCATTGTTACTTTCTCTACCTATTGTGGGGCTTTCAAGTATATATTATTTGCAATTCAGTGGGAAAAATAAAACATAGACTAATTTTGTTTTTCTAAAGTACTTGAAAACACAGATATTAAGGTAAAAATTGTAAGGATATTCTACTGTGGCCATCATTTTGCACTTAGTTGATATGTACAAAATTTGTAAAGACTGTTTAGCAAAAAATACTTGATGTCTGGTTTTACAGAATTCTTTTTTCTCTTTTTCTTATCAAATATATTTTTGCTTTCATACAAAACTCTACAGAGACAATGAGTTTTGGGTGTCTATCATCTACCTTAGCCTACAATATTTTTCCTAGATATAATTTATTTTTATTTGAAGAGTCTTTAAGAAAATACATTGTGTTATTTTCAATATATTTCCCAGTCAAATGAAATTCATTTCACTTTTGAATGGTGACAGGTACCAGTGGAAAAATTGATTGTTACACAGCTTACTTCTGGATGAAATATAGAATGAATGCTCTTGGATCACATTTGATTTATACCAATGGTAGACAGCTGCCTTTTACAGGAAATGAATGATGTACGCAACTGAGTAATAAATAGATTTTTGGTTTTTCTAGATATAGTATTTCAGAATACGTACACATATACCCACAAACACACATTTACACTCATGTTTTTATACATATGTATGCAGAAATATATATCTATATACACATATATTCAGTGTTTATGTGATTTATTATGGAATAGTGTCATTAATTGGTTCTATCAAAAATTATGTTACATGGAATGAAATTATGTTAGGAAAAGAGTTAAGTCCCTAGAAATAATAATAGAAATGAGTAAATGATCAAGGGATGTTACAGTAAGATTTTGTGACTTTTTGATGAGTTTTATTGTAAAGTATTCATAATACTGTTGCAAAAATGACAGTGGTTAGGGCAAACTTATATACAGGATTTTCCTTTATTTTGGAATTCTACTACTTAATAGCTCTGTCTCAATATGAAATCTGAATTAATACTTTAACACTTCACCCCACTATCTTGCCAACAGCCTAATGAAAAATGTCTGATAAATGTTCCTATATTGCATTTCTTTTATAATATAGATTGAATTTTCTTTCCTCCTGAAAGCTGCCAATCATTATTGAAGTGGTGTCTCTCAGGTGCAGAAATTTTGATAAGAGAAGTTTAATCATCAGTGTAATGGAATGTGGGAAAAGATGCCTTCTGAAGAGAAAATAGGAGCCAATTTCTAATCTTTCTTCATTGGCTTATAAAGTCAGAATAAAACTAACCCTTAGTATTAAACTTTTTTCTTGCACTGATTCTATGAATCTAAACCACTATGACAGCTATCTTTCAAGTAGTAAGACATAAAAAGAAGAAATTTCAACTAAATTCTGTTTCAACAAAATGTCTTTTTTCCATCCATCAAAGTAAAGAAGTGCTTCCTCATAGCAGGGAAGAAATTGAGAATGCTTCACTAGGAAAAATTGCGATCCAACCAAAAAGTATGGCGTCTCTATTCTATTTGCATCCTACACACACTGATTTAGGTAAAAAAAAAAAAAAAAAGATTTGACAATATCCACAATTTTGTATGAATGAGACAGATGACTGTTCAGGATTTTGAATTATACATATTAAGATGCTTTTTAAGTATTAACATAAAATCTATTGAATGTGCAAATTTTTTCATATCAAATTGCTTTAAATGATATGACATGATAACATATTTCCTATGCATATAGCCGAAGGTGATTCCAATTCTTGAGATATAAATCACGTCACTCAGTAAAGCCACAAAAGTAGATTGATCTCTAGATGATAATGATTCATTGTTTTATATACAGTACTTTAGTGTTCAATCCATCATGATTACACTTTGCTAAAAGCATAATATCTTCCCTTTTTCTTATTGGTAACTTTTTGTCTTATGAAAAACTTTTTTTAAAGACAGGTAGAAAATTTATTTTCTTAATAAAAAATCATGAATATAATGAAATAAAGTGAAATAAAATTTCCTGAAAAGACATGAAGTATCAATGAGGTTTTATTATTGCCAGCATTGTTTAGCAACTTGTTAATTTCTTTACATTTGATATTTTTTAAATAGATAGCATGATGATTGACTGAAATGTACATCATAGAACACGAAGTAATATGAATCACATCTAATATAATAAGTTTTTATGTTTGTAATATGCGTACATTATTTTTGTATTGATACATATATATAATATAAAGTATATATATACATATAAGCAAACCCACTAAATAAGAAATTAGAATTTATACATATGTATATACATATGTGTTTGCATGTGTGCATATAAACACATTTATCATACCTGTGCGTCACATATCTCTATCTCCATGGAATGTATGCGGATTTTGATTTTAATAAAAATAAATAATAAATAAATAATAACCTTTTAATAATAAATAATAAATAAACAGTAAAATAATATTTTTTTGAACATCTAGTTCAGGGATGGGGGAACCTGCAGCCTTGAAGCCACATGTGGCCTTCTAGGTCCTTGAATGTGGCCTTTTGACTGAGTCCAAGTTTTACATAGCAGATCATTTTTATTAAGGGATTTGTTCTGTGAAATTTGGATTTAGTCAAAGAGGTACATTTGAGGACATGGAGGTTCAAATGTGGACCTGAAGTCACATTTTCTCCACCCCTCATCTTGTTTACATTTCAATGTTATTAAGTTAGTGGTCAAGTACAAAAAATAGTTAATATTACTACTCAGAAGCCATGCCAGTGATCAGCATACTCATAGCATGTGCTAGTCAGTCAATTCAAACACATGCTCTCAACTGAAACCAAATATCCCACCTGTTCTTATCTCTTGGCTGCTGATAACACAGAAGGTCCATGTCATGTACTCAGACTATCAACTCTTCTACTATGCAATTGATTGAGTCTTGGGTAGGAAAGGAGATGGGATCCCTATCCTTCTGTGAATCACAACTACATCCATAAGATCCCTGATGTTGAACTGAAAACAGGACTTCAGGGATCATCTAGCACAATTTTTTTTGAAAGATGGAGAAGTAAGCGATAAAGATGTGAAATGACTTGTTCTGGGTGGCATAAATTGCACAGAGCAGAGCAGGAACTCTAATTGAAGTCTTATGAGTCCAATGTCAGCACTCTTTCCTTTGTACCACCATGCCTTCCAACACCTGATCTTCCCTATTTCTTTTAATTTGTATTTTCTCCTTTCTGTTAGATAGCTACATGCTTAGATAAGGAATGAGCTAATCTCTTGGAACCTTATACACCTCTTTGCACTAAAGAGGCTAATTAAAGAAATGCCTGAACTCTTAAGGTTTGATCAGATCAAAAGTTCTAATGGAAGGAAACAGAAATTTATTAAGTACCCACTATGTACTAGGCACTGTGTTAAGAGCTTTATAAATATTATCTAATTGTAACTGCACTATAACCCTTGGAGTTAGGTGTCATTTATTTATATTTTACAGTTGAAGAAAATGAGGCAGGCATGTATTAACTGATCACAAAGCTGATAAGTGCCCATGGATAGATTTGAACTCTGGTCTCCCTAACTTCAGGTCTAGTGTTCTGTCCACTGCTCTACCTAATTGTCTCTGTGATAGATCCTGAATGAATCAATCTCTTGGGACCTTAGATATCTTTTTGCATTTCAACTAATTAAATAAATACCTGTACTCATTAGCCTGGGTCAGAGCAAATGTCTAGAAAAGAACAGGGCCCATATTGATTTTAAAAAGTGTTTCTTTAAATGGTGTGGTGTCTCCTTTGAATCTAAGTGGCCTATACCTCTTAACACACAAAAACAAAGTTAACAGCCATTGTTATGGCATAGATTTCTTATTCTAGATGATGGAATCTGACTAAGTGATCTTAAGGTCATTTTACAGATCATGCAAATTCCATACTAGTGGCAAAATAGCCTTTTATCTTATTGTATATGTCCTCCAGCAGGATGGAAGCGATAAAGAATATGAAATGGGAATAATTTCTAACTTATTCTCTCTTCTCCAAAATACTTAAATTATATATTCCTCAACTACTGATGATGCAAGAAATTACATTTTGTTTACTTTCAGTTAGCTTGCAGAATGTTACGAATAGAACAGTTGTGGCAGGCCCTAGGCAGCTTCTTGTTGACCTCTCCCATCTACCTACCTGCTCTGCTTCCTAAGAAAAAAAGCAAATTTGCACGCACATGCCATAATTTTTCAACCTTTCTCTTGCTTTCGCTTGTTGTCTTAGGTTAAAATTATGGTGAAATATAACCTATTTCCATCTTTCTTGCAAGTATGTATATAGGTACGGATGGATTATCATAGTTCATGTTAAAATGTAGATTTCTCATCTTCATGAGCTCTTCCCAGTAGATATACATTTTTTATTCATATATATTCCTATATAAACTTATCCATATGCATTTTACTTGCCTATAGCCTAGAGAGAGTCTTTGTCTTAGAAAGACATTATGCCTCTGTGATTGATTGGGGTTTAATCCAGGAAAATATTATTTTGGTTATTGGCAAAGGATCTGGGCATTAAAGAGAGAACGAAACATAGTTTTATTCTGGGCTTTGGAGAGACCCTCTTCTAGATCCCCGGTGCTATCACTAAGGTAAAATTTTTCCAGCAAATGCAAATAGGAAAATCCTATCAAAATAATCTTTCTCTATTGCCCCTGGGAAAGAGGACTTGTGGTTTGGAAATTACCAGTTTGGAGGAGAGGCCAAGAAGACAGCTAGGCAGAAGGAATTTGTCATCGTAACCTAGCATCCACCACTGAAACATCACAGAACCTCCAAATGACCTGCAAATGTATGTTTGTATGAAGCTCAGATCACTGTGGAGACACTACAGTTCTCTGAGAA
>CM053588.1:157572809-157588581 GCA_028646515.1 Pseudochirops corinnae | reverse complement strand
TCTGTCCCCCTTTCTCTCTCTCTCTTCTTTTCTCTTTTGAAGCAGTAACTCAATTTGTCATTTTGTCCAAATGTGAAAGAGAAAGGGATGTTCCTAAAATTTGTTATGTGATTCTCAGCCATGCCGTGAGCACAACATTTTGTTCATTGTAAAGGTCTCTAGGGCTTGGGAGAATTGACTCTGAAGGGGATTTTGGGGACTATAATCTTGCTAGGGACTGGGGGAAACCATCATTCTGGTCTTTTTTGGGGACTGTAATCTTGATAGGGACTGGGGGAAACCATCATTCTGGTCTTTACTGATAGCATTTCCCTGCTTGCTATCCTCTCTTTTCAGCTATTGTTCTGTCATGGCCTCTGGAAGTACACGTAATTAGTTTGATCCCTCTTCCATATGCCTCTTTAAAGAACTTAAAAAGAGCTACTACTCCCCACATTATATTGTTTTTATGTCCTCCAATATCTTGATTTTCCTGTCCTGTTTATTCCTTAGTGTCTCATCCAAAGACCCTCTTAAAGTGGAATCCGTATTACTGAACACAGCACTCAAAATATGTTGAAACAAGAATAGTTAACATATAACCATAGCTTTAAATAATGTAAACACTATACTCCTATTAATTAGTCAAAGATTATATCAGTATTGTGTCAGTCATCATACTCTCTTTATTGAATGTTATTTTTTCCCAATTACATGTAAAAACAAATTTAACTTTTTTATTTCAAATTTTGAGTTCCAAATTCTCTGCCTTCCTCCTCCATTGAGAAGGCAAGCAATTTGACATAGGTTATACATGTCTAGTCAAGCAAAACATATTTCCATGTGAGTCATTTTGTGAAAGAAAGCACAGACAAAAAAAAAAAGACAAACCAGAAAAATAAAGTAAAGAAAAACTTTTTCTTGATCTACATTCAGGCTCTACCAGTTCTTTCTCTGGAGATGGAAAGCACCTTTCATCATAAATTCTCGAGAATTGTGTTAGATTATTGTATTGCTGATAATAACTAAGTCATTCATAGTAGATCATCATACAGTATTGCTGTTATTGTGTGCAATGTTCTCCTGGTTCTGCTCATTTCCCTTTGCATTAGTTCATATACGTCTTTCCATGTTGTTTTCCCTCTGAGGGCATTCTGCTCATCATTTCTTTTGTAAAAATATTTTTTAAAGTTTATTTTTAGTTTTCAGCATTCAGTTCCATCAGCTTTTCAGTTTTAAATTTTCTCTTTCCCCTCTTCCCACTCCAAGACAATGTGCAATCTGATATAGATCCTACATATATATTCACTTTAAACATTTTCACATCACATTACAGTGGTACCTTGACATATATGTGCACCAACTTACTAGATTTCCAAGATACCAGATATCACTCAGTTGATTTTTTTGCTTTGAATTGAGCCAAAATTTGAGGTACAAGCCACCACTAGTGGGCGCAGTGGGTGCCACAACCCAATGCCTACCCAGCAATCTGTGCCTCATGCGTTCAGTCCATGTGTTTACCTCACCAGTGAAGAAAATTAAGTTAAGCTAAAGTAAAAAAGATATTGTAGCAATTAAGTTTAGGGATAAAGTGCAGCATTAAGCTTGTAGCAATTAAGTGAATGAAACAGCACGAAACAAAACTCCTCTCACCTCCTCCATTTATCTCCTCCACCCTCCACCTCTGCCAGTATCTTCTGTTAGTTCAAGTCATCTGATATCCAAGGTAGATGTACACTTTATAAAACCAGTGTATTTCCTTCCATTCTCTTGGATTATGTTTTTATACAATATTTGTTATTTATAAATACTTTTTCTTATTTAAAAACACGTAACAAAAAAAATAGTGGGGTGGCATTTTGGGGCTGGAATGGATTAATAGCATTTCAATTAATTTTAATGGAGAAAATTGATTTGGTATGGGAGCAATTTGAGTTATGAGCTCAGTAACAGAACAAATTAAACTTGTAAGTCAAGGTACCACTGTAGTCATGTTGTAAAGGAGAATTACAACCAATAGAATGAACAAGAAATAAGAAACAAAATAAAACAAAACAAAAAACAGAGAGCTGCTCATCATTTCTTAAAGCACACTAGTATTTCATCAGAATCATACACAAGTTATTCAGCCATGCTCTAATTGATGGGCATCCCTTCAGTTTCCTATTTTTTGCCACTACTGAAAGAAATGCAAAAAATAAAATTATATACATAGATCTTTTTACTTTTTAAATCTCTTTCAGATGCACACCTAGTACTAGTCTTGCTAAGCCAACTGATATACATGATTATAAAGCTCTTTGGGCATAGTCCCTAATTGCTTTCCAAAATGGTCGAATCAGTATACAACTTCACCACCAGTGCATTAATTTTAATTTCCCCACATCCCCTTCCACATTTGTCATTTTCCTTTTTTGTCATATTAGTAAACCTGACAGGTTTGAAGTAGCACCTCAGAATTGTTTTAATTTGCATTTCTCTCATCAATAGTGATTTAGAACATTTATTATAACTATAGATACCTTTATTACTTTGTCTGAAAACAGCCTGTTCATTTCTTTGACCATTTATCAGTTGGGGAATTACTCTTTTTTCTATAAATTTGATTCAGTTTCCCATATGTTTGAGAAATGAAGTCTTTTTTTGTTTGCTTGGTGTTTTTTTTTTTTTGAGAAATGAAGTCTTTGTCAGAGAAAATCACTGTATATTTTTTCCACAGTAACAATGATCAAATATGTATTTCCCTCCTTCTTATTTTCCCCTTTTCTCCTCTTCTCTCTTTCTCCTTTTACTCTGTCCATTCTCAAAAATATTTTGCTTCTGACTTTTACTTCCCTCAAACTGCCGTCCCTTGTATCAGTTCTGCCCCCATTCTCTTATCCCCTTCCATTCCTACTTTTCTGTATGGTAAGGTAAATTTCTACACCAAACTGTATTTTGATATAATTTCCTCTTTGAGTCAATTCTAATGAGAATAATTTTTATGTGCTGCATGCCCCCCCACTTCTCCATATTCCCCTTTACTGTAAAATCTCTTCCAGGTCTCTTTTATATCAGATAATTTATCCTATCTACCTCTCCCTTTCCCTTTCTCCCAGTGCATTCTTTTTTCTTATCCCTTTATTTTCTTTTTTAGATAATCATAGCATCAACCTACCCCTCTGCTTTCTGTCTGTGTATACTCCTTCTGAGCATCCTAATAAGGAGAGTTTTTGATAAGTTATAAATATTTTCCTATGTAGGAATATAAAATGTTTAACCTTATAAAATATATTATTATTTCTCTTTCCTGTTTGCCTTTCTATGCTTCTTTTGCATCTTGTATTTTCTATCTGTCTCTGGTCTTTTTGTCAGAAATGCTTGAAAATTCTCTATTTAATTGATTTTTTTTTTAAATTTTTCCTTTAAAGGATTATGCTCAGTATTTCTGGATAGGTGATTCTTGATTGTAATCCTAGCTCTTTTGCCCTCTCGAGTATCATATTTCAAGACCTCTGGTCCTTTAATGTAGAAGATTCTAAGTCTTTTGTTTCCCTGACTGACTTCATGATATTTGAACTGTTTCTTTTTGGCTGCTTGAAGAATCTCCTTGATCTGGGAAATCCAGAATTTGGGTATGACATTCCTGGGAGTTTTCATTTTGTGATCTCTTTCAGGAGGTGATCAGAGGATTCTTTCTATTTCCCCCTCTGTTTTCTATAAGATCAAGGCAGTTTTTCTTGATAATTCCTTGAAAGATGATGCCTGGGTACTTTTTTGTCATAACTTTGAAGAAATTCAATAATTATTAAATTATATGTCCTGTATTTATTTTCCATGTAAGTTGTTTTTCCAGTGACATAATTCACATTTTCTTTTTTTTCATTCTTTTGATATTGTTTGATTTTCTCTTAATGTCACATAAAGTCATTATGTCCTACTTGCCCAATTCTAACTTTTAAGAAATATTTTCTTTATTGAGCTTTTGTACTTCTTTTCCCTTTTGCCAATTTTGCTATTTGTGACATTCTTCTCTTCATTGGATTTTTGCACCTTTCCTTTAACCATTTTGCCCATTCTGTTTTTCAATGTGTTGTTTTCTTCCATTTTTTTGTGCTTCCTTTGCCAAGCTACTGATACTTTTTCATGATTTTATTGCATTATTCCCATTTCTCTTCCTCATTTTTCTTCTACCTCTTTTATTTGACTTTTAAAATCTTTTTTGAGTTCTTCCTCAGTCTGAAACAAATTCATAGTCTTCTTGGAGGTGTATTAATGCAGGGATTTTGACTTTGTTGTCTTCTTCTGAGAGTGTCTTTTGATCTTCCTTACCACCATAGTAACTTCCTATGGTTGGACTTTTTTTCTCTTGTTTCCTCTTTTTCTAGCCTATTTATTGACTTTTAACTCTATGTTAAATTGGGGCTCTGCTGCCCAAGTGGAGTTGGCACTGTTCCAAGATGTAGGGTTTTATTCAGTTGTTTTCAGATGAAATTCTGGAAACTGGTAAGTTTTTGCTTCTCCCAAGGTGGAAATTTGGGGAGAGATGTGCTCACTACTCTCCTATACTCTTCATTGGTTTGTGAGCTACCATAAGTACTCTTTTCAACCCTGGAACTTTGACCAGGATCCCTGCTCCACTACAGCTGCAAGCTCTGCTGGGCTAGTACTGCTCCTTGCTTTGAGACTAAGACACATGACTGTGAATAAGATCAAAGCATGGCCAATGCAGTGGAGTCTTTGGTGCCACCAAGGGCATGCCTGTAAATCTCCTTCTGATCTATTGTCTGATCCTTTTACCATTTATGGACTGAGAGGTCTGGAAACCACCAATGCTGCCACAGATTTAGCTGCCTTAAGGCCTTCTTCTGTTTTGCTGGATCCTGGACTATGCTCCTCTCTAACCCTGTTGCAACAAATTTCTCTTGCAAACCTTCTAAGTTGTCTTGCGTTGGAATAGTGTTTCACTCCAGCTATTTGTGGGTTCTACCTCTAGAGAATCTTTTTAGAGTCATTATTTAAAGGTATTTGGCTCTCTTGTCTCTGCCTCCATCATACTCTTTTAATACTGAATTTTTGTTTAAATGGAAGCATCTATTCTTTCCCCCATAAAATGATAAGCTCCATCTCCCTTATTTTATACTTACACTTTTATTATTTTGTTTGTTTTAAACTTGATTGACTACTGAGTATTTATGCCTTTTATAATTTATCTTTTTTTGAAGTTTGTGTCCCATCATTCAGTGATGAGAATTATTTGAATTTTGATCATAAAATGTATGTGTATATACATATATGCATACATGTATGTAAACATATATATACATGTATACATAGATAGATAGATACATACATATATACATACATACATACATATATATTCCCTTGGAGCTCTGCCTAAATAAATTTTATAACTGTGTCCTCAAAGAAAACAGTAAAAGAACATTGAAAAGGACATGCTCTAGAATCCTAGGGAAGAGCAAAGAAATGTACTTAGTTTGGCAATTTGACCCAAATTCATTAATCAACACTCTGTGCTTTCCTGATTCACTAATCAAAACACTTTGCATGTTACAAATAAACTTATTTATTCAATCATTTTTTAAAGAGAAGTTAGTAAACTTCAATAATTTTATGAATAATTCTATGAAATTCTTAATATTCAAATCTCTATAATCACTATAAGTTTGTTGTTCGGTCGATTAATATTATTCAAAAAAAGTGAAATGAAATAATTCTCTGAAGACTTTTTCTTAGTGAACCCATGCCTTTTTATAGTGATCATTTATAAATGGATTGGGTTCCACTAAGTGACCTTTAAAAGCCCTTTTAGTTTTAAGTTCCATTGTACTATAACCACTTCTTTCTTCTCCAAATGTTCAAAAAGGATATACTTATTTTTTTCCTTAGAATTTTATGAGGTATAGACATTGTTCTCACCAGTCTGTTTGGTGTTGATCTTTTTTGAGAGATCAGATTATTTACCTCTAGTCTTTTGTCTTTTGGTCCTTACTCAGTTTTACATGGTTATTCAAAAAAATAAAAGTATTAGTTTTATAGCAAGAAAATATCTTCAGAGGTTGGTTAACAAGATGATTACAGGGGACAGAGTTAACAAACAACTATTAGTCTTTAATTGTTGACACGCAATTCAGGAAGGGAGCAAATGAGTTAGTTTTGAAAATAGGTTTCATTCCCTATATTCATGATGTATATTTTTGATGGAAAATATTCTTATCAAATTTACAACAAATTGTTAAATTTGTGAAGAATAGAAATCATTTAGCATTAAGACTTTTTTAAAATTTTTGTGCAAAGAACTATAAGGGTTTAAACATAAATAAGATAGAGTAAATTTAATTAAATTCAACATGTATTTATTTATTTATTATGTGTCAGACATAATGCAAGATGCTTGCTATACAAAAAAAAAATAAAAATAGTTCCTATTATCATGAAACTTATGTTCTCCAGAGGAAAAAAATAAATATTTACAAATAAAAATATAGAATATATGGAAATTAAATAAAAAACGGCTTTTGTTACAAAGATGAAGGGAGCAAACAGGTTAGCATTCATGATTGGGGCAACCAATAAGAACCTTCTCCAGGTTTGCCCTTAAGTGGAGCCTTAAAATGAGCTAAGGATTCCAAGATTAGAGTTGAGGGGTTACAATGTTGTATTGTGTATGAAGAAGAGCAAATAGAGCTGTTTGCCTAGACAATGTAGTATGTGAGGAGAGATAATGTGTAATCACTCTGTAAAGATGCTTTGGAAAGAGATTATGAAGGATTTTGTATACCAAACAAAGTTTGCAATTTATCCAATAGGCAATAGAGAAGCAATGAACTTTCTTGAGCAGAAGAGTGATTTTCAAATCAGTCTTTAAGCCTGATCAATTTAGAAGCTATGTGCAAGATGAATTGGAGAAAGGAGTGACTGCATTCCTGCATCGGTGGGAGACCAATTCACACAATATTATGATAATTTGTGTAAAATGTGAAATGAACCTGAACTATAATGGGGGAGTGTAAGAATAGAGATATGGAAGAAGAGGTAGATTCTCACAGACATAGAATAACCAAAACTTGACAATTAATTTGAGTGAGAGAGGGAAAGACAACAACAGTGAAGCGTTGAGGTTGGTTCCTAGTCACAGAATCTGGATGTTTAGAAATAGAAGCTTATTGACTGACAAATGATGGTTATTTTTCTTCAGTTGTGTCTGACTCTTTGTGACCCAATTTGAGGTTTTCTTGGCAAAGATACTGAATTGATTTGCTATTTCAGAGACAAACAGGGTTTAGTGACTCACTTAGGGTCAAACAACTAGGAAGTATCTAAGGCCAGATTTTGAACTCAGGAAGATGACTCCAAGCCCAACATTCTATCCATTGCACCACCCAGATACCCTTGAATGATGGTACCTTTAACAAAAAAAATAGGGAAATGTGTAATGGGTTTATATGGAAAGACAATGCATTCACTTTTGTGCATATTAAAATTTGCCTCCGGGATGAGATAGTCAGTGAATACTTTGGGGTGTGTAATAATCTGCAGTATCAAACAGCTTTAGATCTATCAAAGACAATGAGACACATTCTATAAACTGTATAACAAATATAATATTCTAAGTGCAGAACATAAGCTAAATGCTCTTAAACTTCCAAAGAGAGAAAGATCATATTTGCCTTTGAAAATTGGGGGAAATTTTAGGGAGGGAGAAGCTTATAAACTGAATTTTAGAAGATGATTTCATTAATCACTCATGTAAATGAAGAGAAAGTAGTCTAGATGTTCAACAGTGGGATACATTTTTGGAATGGCAAATAGTTCATTTTGGCTAGATTATAAATATAAAAAGGATGGAAAACATTAGTTAGAGACAGATTGTGAGAAATCTTGAATGACAGTCTAAAAATATGAGTCATTCTTGGTTAGTGATAGAAAGCAATTGGTGGGTTAAAAACAGTACCATGATGTTATCAGACGTGTGCATTAGGAAGACTGATAAGACAGTCATGTAAAGATATCATTGGAGTGGGTTGAAATTGGAGAATGGGAGAACATTTAGGATTTATTTCAGGAAGTCAAGAAATTTTTATATGTATTAGGGTGATGGCAGTGATAGTAGGAGGAAAAGATATATTTAAGGGGGAAAATGTGGTAATACATTCAGTAGTTAGCTATTAGAAGTGGGAGGTAGAAATGAGCCACATATGAATCTAGGCCTTAGGCACAGGTGATAGGGGAAAGAGGGTGCCACTAATAGAAATAAGAGAGTCAGGAGGCAGAACATATTGAAGAAAAGAAAGCTAATAGTTCAGTTTTGCAGGTATTAAGGTTGCATTGGTAATAGCGAAATTTCGAGATATAAACTTTATGAATACCTATCTGATGTCCAGGAAAGACATCTACAGATTTTAAACACATTCTAGATTATTCATTATTAATATTTATTATTCTATTAAAAATAACAAGTGAAATCATGAGAGTGGACAGTACAAATAATTGAGATAATAGAGAGGGGAGAATGAACCTGAGATCAAAGGCTTAGGGAACACCTACATTTAGAGAACAGGATAGTCTTAAGTTACACAATGGGGAAAGAAAACCTCAGATATAAAATTTGTTAAAGACTGCTGAGTAAAGCTGTGAGTACTTTTTTCTCTCTGAGGAGGGTTTGAAAAATAATAGAAAATAGGTGCACAATTTTAAGTGAGGTTCTGTCCAGAGGAGGAAGAATGAAATCAGGGGTATCTTTATACTATGATGTGTACCAGGTATCATCTTGGATAATTATGCTGAACATTGTTGAATCCCAGTTGTTACTGGAAAACAGAAACTAACATGTTTCTGAATTAAATTCTAAAAAAAAAGATAAATGATATTATCAAATTTAAATTTCCTTATTTTAGAGGTCCTGATTTTGATTCCATGTTGATAATGTAATTAAAGTAATTCAAAGCTAAATTCTAGTTCTACAGTCTGTGTGTCAATGGAGAAATCATGTTCAGTTTTCAGGGTTGCTATACATTGGGCATTCCTAGTTTTTGACATTTGGGGTAAGAATCATTTTCTATTACATTTCATCTCACAATGAAACAAAGATTCTTCACTCAAACTGAAATATATTATTCCAAGAAATGATAAAAATTACAAAATCCAATTCATTTGCTTTCTAATCCTTATAGTTTTCAGCACAAATGCTCAGGGAAAAGGATTAATTTATTGAATACATTTCTTCATGCAATACTGTATCTGGTTTATAGAACTAAATTATACTCAATATCTATAGTCTTCTTTTTAAACTTCTGTTAGTGAAGATTTCTCACACCCTGGCCACCTTGCCACCTTATTTTCCACAACTGTGTAAAGCAAAGAAATAAGTCAAATCATTCTTCTTTGTCATGATAAAATCCTTGAATGATTCTGATCAATTGAAAACATTTCTAAATGCTAAGGCTGGGATACAGATGATCATGGGATTACATTTAGAGATAATGCTCATTTTGTTTAACTCTAAAGGCAGAGAATAATGAACTGAATAAAACAAGAACAATGCAATCTTATAGTAGATATCAATTTAGTTGAGTCTTTACTGTTGCCATAATGATTTTAGAGAGTTAGTTAATGTAACAATTTGTTAAAAAGAAGAAACTTTGCAGCAAACCATGGTTGAATTTATGTTCATGAAAAGGCATTTTTCTCTTTTTTATGGATGAGGAAGCTGAGGCACAGAAAGGTTAAGCAGATTTCAGTTAAGGTCACATAGAATCAAGGTGAAAAATTCAGGAATAAAATTTAATTTCCTAAACCTAGGTCCATGATTTTCCCTACTAGATAATTAATAGCAAGACGTGGTTGTTTTTATATTAGCCCTGCTGATCACCATTAAAGATTTACCTTTGAAGTTCAACACACACACACACACACACACACACACACACACACACACGAAATCACAGAAATCCAAGTTTACCAAGCAACCTTTAATCCTTCTGTCACCAATGCAATAAAATTCATTCTCTCTCTCTCTGTCTCTCTCTCTCTTTCTCTCTCTCTCTCTCTCTCTCTCTCTCTCTCTCTCTCTCTCTCTCCCCTTCCCTCTGTCTCTCTCGTTCTGTCTCTCTCTGTCTCTCCCTCCCCCCTTTCTCTTCTCTTTGTATGTGTATAATAACCTTATGAAAAAGGATTTCTCCCACCCCCAATATTTTCTTAGGAAGTTATGACTGAGCAGGAATTTTCACTGTTAGTGAAAATTGATAGGTTATGATGAACAAATGACTTATCACCTACTGACCTACCTTCTTCACATACGTTTCTCCATACCTAGCCTGCAGAGAGTAAGCACGATTTTTCAGTGGGACTGTCCCATGACTGGTCTTGAAACCTTTTCTGTCTTAGTAGGACCTCCAGATACATGTTCTCTACTGTTATAGTCTTCAAGAATAAGGAGTCACCACTTCTATGAATCTTCCCCCTAGGGTTTATTCCAAATAATTTCATTTTTTAAAGAATATTTTCATCTTTCCTTCTTCAAATTCCTAATCCAATGCCTCACCATGGCATGGGGGGTAACATGGGGTTGTTAAAAACCGTGCCAACAAAATCTAATGTCTCATGGGTCTTACTCAGTCTGGAAGAAACTTCAGGATAGACATTATGTTGTGTGAAGACTGTCCTAATGAATTTCAGAGAGTCATTAACATTTTGACCAGGGAAATTATTGCTGACCATATACTAAATTATAATGTTCTGTGGATATGGAAGTATCTACATATATGAAAATGCCAATTATTAGAGTACTTTACTCTTCACTATTTCTATTTAATATTTCAAGAGTAACTTTGAGATGCAATAAAAATTAATTCAATTTTGATGCTTGAGAAAAACAACGCTGTTAAATTTAGTAAGAATGAGTTAAATCAATGTAAATCCTTAATTCTGATCTATAGGTCATTCCAAATACCAAATGAATTTTCTTAAAGCAGCATTTCTAGTGATAACTTTTTAATTCACCCTGACATTTATTCCATCACTCAGGACATTCGAGAATTCTAGATATTCAGCTTTGAATCAATTGCCTTTTCATTTTAAGCTACTCTAGAAAAGCCTTTACTATATTTTTTAAAAGAACAATAAAGTACTTCAAGGATCAATCATTTAAATATCTTTTCAATTGATGAGAATTATTTTCAAGGATTATTTATCATGGAGTATCTAGATCACATGTATTAGATTAATGTTATTGTCAAGTTGGTGGTAGTAAATATATATCCATATGCATACTTACATGTGAAAGAAACTAGTGCATTTCACTAAACTGTAACAATCCCTATCCTACTGTTAATAGTCAATGAGAGGATAATCAGTTTAGGATTCAATTTTAGCCCTCTACTACATTTTATACTGATATATGAGTGATTCTCTGCCAAGGATGAGCATATCTCTTGCCTGAGGACTCTGCGAGATCTCAGACATTGTCTTTACCTGGTTCTTCATTCATTGGTAAAACTCTTTCCTTGGCATCTTCAGTACTTTCAGTAGATTTTCCTCATTTCTTCTCTGAAGGTGCCATGGAGGAAATATCAGTACATGAGTAGCATCCCCGTCTCCCTAACCCCTCACGCCCTTGGGTAGGGGAAGACAGGACAAGATGTTTGCCTCTAAGGAATACAAGGCATTTGTATAAGTCCTGGTTATGAAGTAATACTGCAGGTGAAAAATTACTATATGCATACGCTGTAGTCATAGTTTTTATAGTCCTTAGCATTATAAATATTGCTAACAGATTATGTGTAACTAAAGAAAACAATACATGGATGAAGCGATTCTTTCCCAACTTTCCACCTGAAGATTCTTTGTTTTCCATTAGAACTAACACTTTGGGAACCTGAAACAATTTTTAGTTTTTTATTTTCCATAGAAAGAACCTCTGTTTTCTCCTTTTTTTCTTTCCTGTTCATTATGCAATGCTCACATGTTGTTGTTTTTTTTCTTTCTGCTATCTCAGTGGTCTCATATTTGCAGATTGTAACATGATGATTGTATGATAACTTGTCATTGAGTCATTTCAGTCATGTCCAAGTATTTGCCACCCTTTTTTTGGAGTTTTCTTGGCAAAGACACTAGAGTATTTTGCCATTTCCTTCTCCAGGTCATTTTGTAGAGTAAAACAAGGTTAAGTGACTTTCCCAGGGTCCCTGTAATGCCAAGAAAAGGTAACTTCCAAGGTTCGGATTACCAGCATAGTAAACTCCATTTATTCAACAAACATTCACAGAACAGAGAAAGTCAAAATACAGTGTAACTGGTTCCTTTAATAAGTAAGTTCTCAATTCAATCCAGGTACTAACTCCACCCCTAAACAGTACATTCATTTAGTCAGTTAAAGTCTCTTCTCAAATGGAGATTAGTCTCCAATCTTAAACAAAGTACATTCATTTGGTCAACCACAGAGCATAAAGAAAACTCAAAGGCTTCCCACTCCTGAATCTCAAAAGGGGCAGGAGATCACAAAAGGCCATCCACCCTTAAGTTACAACAAGGTTAAGATATCATCTCAGCATTGAATACCCAAGGAAAGGGGCTCTTTCATCTTCACTCAAGGCAAGCCCTCATCAATCTCAGTTCCTGGGGAGACAAGGCTCAACAAAGCCATAGCCAGTGTCCTCATCAAGTCACTCTCTGCCTGTAGAAAAGTCCCAGAACCCTTGAAAACATCAGCAAGGACTTCTTCCAGGATTTCTGTGCAGGTACCAAAAGAAAATCCTCCTTCAGGGCTTCTGAACCAACAGCCAGGTTCCAGGACCTCTACAACAGCAACACTGTCCTTCATTATCAGGTGAATCTGGCAAAACAACATCAAAACAGACAGACAAAATACCAGCATCACAGCCATGCCTCCTCAGTTCTTGGCAGTTCCAGGTGGCAGTTCTGAAAAGTCCCGGGCAGTTCCAATGGACTCTTAGCAGTCTTTCTCACAGGAACTCAGGCTCCAAGATACTGGATACTGCTCTCCCAAAGTCCTTCTGGCCTTCTCTAGGTTTGGGCCTCTCTCCCAATTCCTGGCTCCTCCCACTTCAGCCCTCTCTCTTCATGTCAACAAGTCCATCCCACAAGTGGGATTCACAAGCTCTGGGTTGTAACACTTAACCCCAAAACCAAGCCAATACTGGGGCATCTCCAAATTCCATTACCAATAAAGTCCCATAAATGATGTCTGAGGGCTAGGTTTGTAAACATGAAGGTGAATCTTCTGGGTTCCAAGCCCAACTTAGCCCAATCTCTTGACATCTTCTATCCAATGAAGTAAGCATTATTTATCTCTTAGTAAACTTATTGGGACCTTGCATGCTCTAAAGTTAAATCTTGATTATAGGAATTTCCCTAACATATGCATGTTTTTTGTATCTTTTACCAGAGGAGGTGCTGTGTAGGAGTTAGTAGTATCAGAAAGACTTGAGTTCAAGTCACTCCTAGGGAACATACCAGTTATGTAATTCTGGATAAGTCAATTAATCTTTCAGTACCCTAAGCAACTTTCCTGGAAAAAAAGTTAAGTTCAGAGATGGAAGTTTCTTTACATGGAGTTCCCTTTACTAATAGATTCAATGATCTGTTACAAAACAAGCAAAAACATCCCCTAAAGTATGTAGTGGGGATTGGAGCATGTAATAAGCTATTACTGCTTCAATACTTAAAAAAACAAAACAAAACATTTTTATTCATGCAGGATCTCTCTTCTTGCTGATTCTGTCCTTGCTCTCAATTGGTAGACTATCTTTGAGAGCTGCTATTACTAGAAAATTCATCATCGTTTGGTTCATCTAGTGATAATCCTCTATAGAGTTAGTTAAGTTGTTCTTCAGAAAGCAATTTGTCACTCGGTCAGTATTCAAAGTTCATACATTTTGGTAAGAACTTGATCTCTATCACCATAGCTTTGTTATACTTAGGGTAACAACCTAGAGCAATCTTCATGACACAAAACATTTTACAGTAGGAGTTCAGTTAAGAAAACAATTTATATAACTCATTAGTGGCACTGGCAAAACCTTTGAGTGGCTGGTAACAATATCACAAAAACCTCCTAATTGGTGTCCCTGTCTTCTTCCAACTAGCCTCTCCAGTCTTCTAATCTCACTTGTACATAGTTTTTTCAAAATGAATATTGCCAACAAAAATTCCTAATCAGATTACACCAGAGCTTGAAAGTCTTCAGTTTCCTCCCAAGGGAAATTTAGATTCCTAAGTCTTGTATTCTATGCCATCTACAAGCTTTTCTCAACCTCTTGTTCCAGGTTCATTTTATATTATTTCCCTCCATGTGCTTATGCAGTGTAGTAAAAAGAGGACGATGCTTAGTGTAGAAGACCACTGCTTGTGTCCCAGAGCCAACATTTAAGAGTTGTGTGATCCCAAACAAACCACTCGACCTTTCTGAACCTACTTTCCTCCTCTATACAAATAGTATTTATCTTATTTGTCTTATAGGGTTGACCTTAAAATGCTTTACCTGTAACCAACTCCAATTATTTATTATAGCCCAAATATATTTCAAACTTTCCCGCTTTCAAATCTTTACTCGTTGTTTCCTAGAGCTGAAAAAATCTTCTCTCTACCTGCTTTTTTTTTTACTAGTTCCCTTCCTAAATAGACTTCAAAGTCAAGACACTTAAGTCACACTTATAATCCCACTAAATTCCTCTTTCTTTTGAACTCAGTTACTTGGTACTATTATTGCTCAGCTTTACACTTTCTTTTGTACTGTAGTCATTTGTGTATTTTTCTTATCTTGACTGTTACATTGTAAATTTTGTGGCAATAGAGATACTGTCTTATCAATAATCAAATTCCTCTTAGCATCTTAGCACAATGCTTTGCACATAAAACCTTTAATAATTAATTTAATTGGCTTTATCCAACTGAATCATTAAGTTCTAAAACAACCTTATGTCCTAAGGGATATTCATTTTTGCATTTATATTCATTCAAGAAACTATTAGATTATCTTGGAAATTGTTTCTGGGTTAATATCAATTGTACTCTTCAAAAATTAGGATGAAAGTCAATATGTCTTGGTTAGAGTGAAAGTATTCAATTAATACATATTGAATACTATATATTTATTTTCAGGACCCTGTATTTTATCCTTCTTTCCTATTTTACCTTATATTAATATATTAAGACATTGTCCCAGCTTCAGACACTTACTACTTACTAGCCATGTGACCTTGGGCAAGTCATTTAACCCCAATTGCCCCTCAAAAAAAAAACAAAAGCAAAAAAAAAAGATATAAGTGACTCCCAATTTAAGTCTAATTAATGGTCTGTGTATAACATGCAATAATACAAGTGGATCAAGAATTAAGCTTGTGGTAAAATACATTATAATAAATATTTAAATTAATTTTATATTACTAGTTTATAGAACTCAAAAATCCTATTTTAATTTAAAACCTATTTTGAAAAAAAACATTTTAAAATGACTACTTTGTTCATTGTTTTAACTATCAGCTCAAAGGTTATTAAAATGAACATTTCTTTTCTTATACTATGTTGGCCTTTCATGCATAAGAAGCATTGATTTTTCCATATAACTTATGATGTATAAGCCAATATATTTTTATTATATGCAACTTCTTTTTATTCTGACATCAGCACAATTGGCTGACTACTCAATATTGGACATATTTCAAAAGCTAAGATCTAGTGCAATCATATTAGAATAAATGAACCTAGGATTTTCTACAATGCCCCATCCATTTTCAATGTCTGTAATATTTAGGAGTCTAAATTACTGCCT
>CM053588.1:157544587-157572309 GCA_028646515.1 Pseudochirops corinnae | reverse complement strand
TCTTTTTCCATCTGGCAAAGTCGACTTTTTAAGGCATTCTTCTCCTCATTGGCTTTTTGGGCCTCCTTTATCATTTGAGTTATTCTATTTTTTAAGGTGTTAATTTCTTCAGTGAGGTTGCTGACTCTCTTTTCATGATTTTCTTGCAACATTCTTATTTCTCTTCCCAATTTTTCTTCCACTTCTCTCATTTGGTTTTCAAAATCCTTCTTCAGCTGATCTCTAGCTTTAAGGCAATCTTCATGTTTATTGGAAGCTTTTGGTGTGTGAGCTCTGGCTGTGCTGTCCTCCTCCTGCTCCCTGCCTTGATCCTTCTTTTCCCCAAAGAAGGAATCTAGGGTTCGGTTGCTGTTCTTACTTTGCTTCTTGTGTTAATTCTTATTTACGGTTGGTCAGTCTGTGATTTTTTTTTTTAAATCTCTGTGGAAGTTGGCTTCCAGAGGGGAAAACTCTGTCACAAATTGCTGGGGTTTTCCCAGCTTCTGGAGCTCTTAGGAGGCTGCTGGGTCCCTCCCCAACTCTGGCTCACTAAAAAAAAAAAAACAAAACAAACACGGGACCAACGCCCAAGACTACAATCCAGATGCAGGACACTCAATGTGAGAGCACTTGGCCTCTGAATGATCGCTGGGTTCCCCTGCAGCCTGCAGGCTGGGAGCTCTGAAGTGGCAGTTTGGAGGCGGGTGCAAAACCTCCACTTCCCCCTTCTTTGCCCTTGAGGTGTTTTGGCCAGACCTGCTTTTCTCCCCCAATTTTGCCGAGGTCCACTAACCTAATTCTGGATACTGCCACAGGTGCTGCAGATCCACTGTCCCGAAGCTCCAGCTGGGGCTTGGCTCCTTTCATCCAGCTGCTTCTGGGGCATAGCCACAGTTTCAGGCTAGACTGGTTTTGGCTCGCAGGGATGAGATGGTTCTTCATAGTCAAGCTGATTTTAGTGGAAAGTATATTTGTGTGCGTTTTGGAGTTCTAGAATTTGTTTAGAGTTACATTTTATGGGTACTTTGGGGTGGCTATGTGAGAGCTGCAATATGTTGCTGCTCCTATGCTGCCATCTTCAATTTGTTTGTCTTCAGTTTCCTCATCTCTAAAATGAGTTGGAAAAGGAAAGTACAAACCATTCCAGTATCTTTGCCAAGAAAACCCCTTGGACAGAGGTCTGCTGGGTCATGAAGAGATAGACATGACTGAAACAACTGAAGAGTAACAAGAAATCATCCTTTCCCCAATATAAATACTTTGCTGCTTTAATTTATCTATGATCTCACCATTCTGTCCTCTGGTGAAGATAATAATCCACTCATTCTTTGTCTGATGAGATACTTGGTCCAGATGCCCTATCTATCTAATATATTAAAGGCCTTCCTCTGGATCTATTAGTTTTTTATTGGGTTTCCAATCAGTACTGTGATTATCCATTCATTTTTTCCTTACTCTCTTCATATGACAGACCTGCTTCCATTTCCAGTCATGTATTACATTAATGATAACCTTTCAGTCACTTTCTGTACCAAGGTCAAGCACGAAAATGAAGTATACTGTAGATGAAAAGGCATCTCTCCATTATCATTTGGGACACCCTGAATGTTGATTCTTCAGTATTTGTGCTGTTTGAATATTACTTTTCATACAAAATCACCAGAAGAGCTTGTGTGTGTGTGTGTGTGAGTGTGTATTTGTGTGTGTGTGTAAGGTGAGATTTTTCAAGTAATAGACAAAAACAGAGAGCTTGAGATGGCTAAAAATACTGACTTTCAGAATATAAATTGGTCAAATAATTTCAATAAGACTTTAGGGTTATCCTTTGTTGCATCCATGAAGATTAATTGATGAGGGTTCATCATTGAAATCAACTTTTGATGTATTTACTCTTTTTCTTTCTACGTGTATCAGATTCCTTATTTGCATGCCTCATTTAGTATTTGTATTTTGCCCAACATCTAGCATGGTGCTTTTAATGGCACTTAAATATTAGTTTTTATTGTTTTTGTTTATTAAAGTTTTTATGATGATGATGATATTGACAAATAGTATGAGTGACTACCAATACATTTCAAAATATATATAATTTCTTCCTGTATGAGTCTCCTGGGGTGTATAGTAGGAGCTGGAGAAAAGAGCCCAATGATGATTGAGCCAAAATGTTCTTCCTTTCTCTTACATAGTCTTATATTGCGCAGTAGTACTCTTGTACTAGCTTCCACAGTGAAAAGAGAAGAGTTTTGACCTCTTCCTGGACATTTCTTTTTTTTTTTGCTTTTTTTTTGTCATTTCGCTTCATTTCATTTTTTTTATTTTATTTTTTAAAAGTTAATTAATTAATTTATTTTCTTGTTTACATCACTCATTTCCACAAGATTTTGAGTTACAAATTTTCTCTCCATCTTTCCCCTACCCACCACCTCAAAAAAGGCATCCCACTGGATAGCCCTTCCCCAAATCTGATCTTTCCTGTGCCCTCCAGCATCACCCCTCTGATTTTCTGGTAGGGCAAGATGGGTCTCCCTACTCCAGTGCCTATATATCATAATTCCCAATACCATTTAGTTAATAATAATAATAATATATACAGATATAAATTTTTAACATTTGATTATACAACTTTAGATTCTAGATTCTGTCCCTTCCTTCCTCGTCATCCACCCCACTGGAAAGACAAGCAATTAAATACAGACTGTACATGTGTAGTTATGTAGAACATCTCCACAGTGGACATATTGTGAGAGACTGATTTCATAGCCCTCCTTCCCATCCCACCTCCTGCCTTGTTGTAGTCTCTATCCTGTCCCAATCGCTTTACAGAATTTTGTACTTCCAGCAAACCTCCCCTCAATTATGCCCTCCCCTCCATCATCCCACCTATCATCCTCATCCCTCCTACTCTCCTGTGTGGCAAGATACGCAGTTTAGAGTTTATGTCATTCCTTCCCTAAGCCAAAAGCAATGAGAGTAATGTTGACCCATTCCCTTTTTCCTTCCTGTTCTTCCCCTCCATTGTAAAAATTATCCCTACCCTCTTCTATATGAGATGATTAATTCCATTCTGTCTCTCCATGTATTCTCTCATTCTAATCCTCGCCCACCTCAGAATTTCACCTTTTAAAGTATTGTCCCTTCCTATTCAATTGATCCTGTGCCCTCTATGTACACATATATGCACATACTCAGATATGTATTCATACACATATATAAAACCTCCTATATAGACATATGTGTATGTATACATATATATACATGTGTTTTTCCTTCACCTATCCTTACACTGAGAAAACTTTCATAAGTTACAATTATCGTTTTTCCATGTTGGCATGTAAATAGTTCAACTTTGATAAGTTCCTTATGATTTCTTATCCATGTTTACCTTCTCATGCTTCTTATATTTGAGTGTTAAATTGTCTTTTCAGTTCTGGTATTTTCAGCAAGAATGTTTGAAAGTCCTCCACCTCACTGAATGACCATATTTTCCCCTGGAATATAATACTCAGTTTTCCTGGGTAGGTGATTCTTGGTTTTAATCCAAGCTCCCTTATCTCCAGAATATCATATTCTAGGCCCTTTGATCCCTCCATGTAGAAGCTGCCAGATTCTGGGTTATCCTAATTGTGTTTCCACTGTATTCAAATTGCTTCCTTTTGGCAGCCTGTAATATTTTCTCCTTGGTCTGGGGACTTCGGAACCTGGCTATAACATTCCTACAAATTTTCTTTTGGGGACCTTTTCAAGAGGTGATCAGTGATTTCTTTCAAGTTCTATTTTCCCCCTGGTTCTAAAATATCAGGGCAATTTTCCTTGAGAATTTCTTAAAGGATGCTTTCTAAGTTCTTTTTTTGATCATGTCTTTCAGGTAGACCAATAATTTTTAAATTGTCCCTCCTGGATATATTTTCCAGGTCAGTGGTTTTTTCAAGGAGATATTTCACATTGCCTTCTATTTTTTCATTTGTTTGGATCTGTTTAATAGTATCTTGATTTCTCATAAAGTCATTTGCTTCCATTTGCTCCACTCTCATTCTGAAGGAATTATTCTCTTCGGAAATCTTTTGAGATTCTTTTTCCATCTGGAAAACTCAACTTTTTAAGGCATCCTTCTCCTCGTTGGCTTTTTGGGCCTCTTTTGCCATTTGAGTTAATCTATTTTTTAAGGTATTATTTTCTTCAGTTAGGCTGTTGACTCTCTTTTCATGATTTTCTTGCAACATTCTCATTTCTCTTCCCACTTTTTCCTCCACTTCTCTTATTTGGTTTTCAAAATCCTTCTTAAAGTCATCTATGCCTTGTAGGCAGTCTACATGTTACTTGGAAGCTTTTGGTGTGGGAGTTCTGACTGTCTTGTCTTCCTCCCATTCCATGCTTTGATTTTTTTTTCCCCCACAAAAGGATTCTAGCGTTCAATTGCTGTTCTTACTTTGCTTCTTTTACCTGCTCAGATTGCTAGTGAATTACTGAGTTTTTAGCTCTATGGAAATCTGCTTCCAGAGGGGAAAGTTCTGTCCCAAATTTCTGGGGTTTTCACAGCTGCTGGAGTTATTGGGAGGCTGCTGCAGCTCCCTACAGCTTTGGCTCACTGAAAATGCACCCCAGGACCACCACCCAAGACCATGATTGGGATCCAAGCAGCTCAATGAAGAACACTTAGCCTCTGAACTATTGCTTGGCCCCCATGAAATCTGCAGGCCAGGAGCTCTGAAGCAGCCACATGGAGGTGGCTGCAAGGCCACTCCTTCTGCTGCTTCCTTTCCCTGGAGGCAGTTCAGCCAGACTGCTTTTCTCCCCCATATTTAGCTGAGTTCCACTGACCTTTCACTTAGTCCTTATTTCTTATGGCTTGATAATTCTGGAAAGTGCTACAGTTGCCACTGATTCACTCTTCTGAAGACTCCAGCTGTGGCTCATCCTGGCCATCCTAGGGCCAAGCTGCAGTTTGAGGCTAGGCTGGTTTTGGGTCCCATCACACTATGAGGAGTCCTTTCTGCTGAGCTGCCTTCAGTGGGAGATGTGTTTTTCTGTTGTGAGTTTTGGAGCCCTAAAATTTGTTTAGAGTCATATTTTATGGGTATTTGAGGTGGCTATGTGGGGGCTGCAGAAACTTGTTGCTTCTAAGCCCCTATCTTGACTCCCAAGTCTCCTCCTGGATAGTTCTATAAAATTAAGTTTGTATCTGGAATAGAATCAAGGGGTAATATGAATTTTATCTAGGCATTCAAAGAGAAAAGTCTACTTGAACTTGAATGGGTAAGAACCTACCACAGTAGATTCTTTCAAATTAATTTTAGATTAATTTGAAAGTGACTAGATTACAGAGTGTTTTAAAATAATTTCAACTTGAATACTTTCAATTTGCAGGAACTGAAATGAACTGTTCACAGTGTTTACAAGGCATGTATGAATAGATAAGACTAATTTGTAATTTATAAAATCTATTCTCATATAATATGCTAAAGGCCATAAAAAGACTTTTTTCTTCTTCCCAGTAGTTTAAATAGCCTACAGAACTCTTGTTTACTGGATTAATTTAATTATGTGCCCTTGCTTCAAAGATATTACAAATGTAATTCACAGTCAAGATCAAAAATTTCAAATTAGTTTAATCCATATTAATGAGGTTTTGCTATATATGACTGACTTCTCAAAATTCTTTAGGAGCATTAACTAACTTTTTTTTAATATGCCCAAGGGTCAGATATATATTACTATTTCAATTTTACTAATGAAAGAGATTTTTATTTTCTTTTACATTATGATCCCAAGAAGGTATATGAGAGACCCAAAGGGGTTAAATTCTCAATGCTGAATGATTTGAACACCCAAGGGCCATTATTCCCTCTCCACCTATTTTTAAAATTTTCTTTCAATTCGTGAATATGGTTGGCTTTATATTTTTTTTAAGCAAAAGAAATTCCCTTGGGCTTTAGCCTTTTACTTCCCACAGCTTTTCCTACCTTCACCCTTCTACTTCATGCTCAGGATTTTAAGAAATATAAATAGAATGCAAATTTGTTCTCCCACTGTTAAGTGAAGATCCAATTCTTATATTATTTTAAATTGTCCCTTCCATATATTTAAACACAGAGAGATTCTTATGCTGATATGCATTCAGAATTCTATAGGGCACAGAGTTTTCAAGGGGAAATATCTCAAAAAAAGGCAAGAGGTAAGCAATTCACTAAGTGGCTGCAAAGTGCTTACTTTCAAGAAAACTTAGTCTTAAATGCACCCAAGGGAAATTTTATGTATGTCATACTTAAATACTTATCTAAATATTAGGCAACTATAGACTGGAACTCAATTTTTATAACCATCTCTTTTATATCTCCACATCTTCTTAAAATATATTCCTATATTTCTTAAGGCTGTTTGCTATAAGGAGGTCAAGACTTGGCTTGGGATTAGGAAATTACTTGGACAAAAAAAAAAGATAGGAAGCAGAATGGAGGGGGGTGTACTTCCATTTGATTGTGACAGGTGTTTAATGTTAGTTAAATAGATGCAAGAATCAGCAAAGATTAATTTCTTTGGGAATGAATGCCAACTCATTCCCTTCTTACTTCAAAAGTGTGCAATTTTTTCTGCATTATTCTGGTACATAATATCATAAAATGAAAACTGGAAGGTATCTAAGAAGTCATTTAATTCAGTCCTTTAATTTTATATATGAGAAAACTGAATCACAGGAAACTTAAGTGATTTGTCCAAAGTCCCAAATATAGAATTCATTAGAGGTAAGATTTTAATAAGTTCTGTCATTCCATTTATGATATCCTTTGTATTATACTTCTATGCAGATAACATTTCATATACAGTAAGTAATTTAAAATGTCTTGAATGAATAGTTAAAGAATAGAAATTGTTACCTTTAAAATATTTTCCTACTAATTTTTGTTACAGCAAGCATCCTAGCATACCCAGGATAGCTGCTAGCACAGGTTCTTTGATCTGCTTTTATAAAGGGAAGCAACTTAAAAGGGTTAACAATCTTACTTTAATTCAAGATATATATCATTTACTTAGTTCAAGTGGAAAAGTCAGCGCCCTAAACTTCAAAGAAAATACAAACAGAAATTACAAGCAGACAAAAAATGCAGACAGATAAAATAACACAATTCAACAGACAAACAGGCAGGGCTTCTGTTATATACATACATAGTTACCAGAGAGAGAAGCACCAACATCTGGGTTTTCAAAGTCAGGGGCTCAAAGATTACCCAGAATCTCATCTGGCTAAATCACCAACTCTTCCCATAAGTGAGCCCCAAAGCAAAACCTCACCTCAGAGTATATATAGCCTTCTTCAGAGTCAGACAGTATCACAACCTTTGTAACCCACTACCTAATTTCAAAGTAAAAAAAGGTGTGGCCTTCCTGAGAAACAAGCCTACTCCCAATCATGCCCTTCCTGTTGGGTTCTACTTGAGGCCCATTAAGGGGCAGGGACGATCTTCAAATTCCCTTACTATTACATTTTTTTAAACTTTTTGTTTTATGAATTTGTTTTAATTCTTTCTTTTTCAAATTTATTAATTCCATGATATAGGTAAGCCTTAACTTTTACCAGAATCACACACACACACACACACACAAACTATATACATTATATTTTTTGATATACTGTCTTGATGTATCAAGGCCTTTTTAAGCATGTTTTCAATCCTATACTAAGGTTTCCCAGAATATTTGGATTGGAATCAATATTTTTTTGGGGGGGGCATTGTTTACAAAATCAAAAGCTTCATGAGAAAAGTAAATCTTCAACGATTTCAGGTTCTTCTTCCATTCACAGACATCATTAATTAATTTTACCAGAGGTTTTCAATATTCTGCATCAGACTAGAAGTAAATCTTGTTATTCAAAAATGGAATACATGGATTTTCTATGTTAATACTTGTACATTAATTCATACTATGGAATAAAATAGTTTTCAAATAGAATAAAATGGTTTTCAAACAATGAATTTCACATATATTCATGTGTGTATGTAGATACACATACACATATGTGTGTATGTAAAATAAGCTCCTACTACTTTAATAAGATTAAAAGATAGAATCTTTTGGAGCAAATTTTGAAATAAGGCAAAGATGTTCCCCTCTTCCCACTATTATTGGATATACTTGTATAAATGTTAATGTTAACAACAAAAGAATTAAACATTAACTGGTAACAAGTAGATGAAGTTAATCTTATCTATATATCAATTTTTTTAAGAAATCATGATGTGATGATGAATTGCCCAGAAAAAACCCCAAGAGGTCAAATGAGATGAAAAAGCAGATTTCTGATGAAATGACTAAAACTGTCCAAAATTATATGGAAAAAATTGTTCTAAATCACTATGGATTAGAGAAATGCAAATCAGAATAATTCTGAGATATTACAGTACCCTGATCAAATGGACTAACATGGCAAAACAGAAAAATGATAAATGCTGGAGAAATTTGGGAAAATTGGAATACTAATTGTTGGTGGAATTGTGAACTGATTCAAGCATTCTAGGGAGCAATTTCGAATTATACCCAAAGAGCTATAAAACCGTGCATAGACTTTGACCTAGCAACATTACTTCTAGGTCTATATCCCAAAGAGATCATAAAAATGGGGAAAGGACTCATATGTACAAAAATATTTATAGAAGCTCTTTACATGGTGGCAAAGAAGTGGAAACTGAGGGGATGCCCTCAGTAGTGGAATGGCTCAACAACTGTGGTACATGAATGTAATGGAATACTATTGTGTTATAAAAAATGATAAGCAAGCAGACCAGGAAAACCTGGACTTATGTGAACTGATGCTGAGGGGAATGAGCAGAAACAGGAGAACATTGTTCATAGAAAAAACCACATTGTGTGATGATTGACTTTGATAGAATTAGGGCTTCTCGGAAATGCAAAAATCTAAGACAATTCAAAAAGACTCATGATGGAAAATGCTATCCACATCTAGAGAAACTTTGGTGTCTGAATGTTGATGGAAGCATACTATTTGCTCTCCATTTCTTTTGTTGTTTTGTTTTGTTTCTTCTTTCTAGTGGTTTCTCCCATTAGTTCTTTACATCTAGACTAATGGAAAAATGTGTTTAAAATGAAGGCATAAGTAGAGCCTATAGAAGACTGCATGCCATCTTGGGTAGAGGGGAGGAGAAGGAGGAAAAAAACATTCAAAACTCAAAATCTTATGAAAGTGAATGTTGAAAACTAAAAATAAGTTAATTTAAGACCACAAAAACCCTGATAATCAATAAAACAACAAAGTGAAACAATATTTTAATAAGATTTTGAAAGCTAAATTAATATGCATACACATATATATATATACAAATATATGTGAATATAGATACATACATAAAGATATACAAGCACATGTGTATATACTAATCATCATAAAATATATTACCAAATATATAAAAATGTGCTCCTGTCATATAAATGCTTTTCCAACACACTTGTTAAAGAAATCAGAATGTCTTAAATAAATGGAAAATCAATAATTTCTCATGTTTGATCTATGTCAATACCAATCATTATAGAACCAAATTAATGTACATATTTAGAGGTTAGTTTAATATCAACTAAGTTCTCAAGAGTTTATTCTATAAAACTAGACAAAAACAAAGTTCATTAGGAAGAATGAAATACTAGAATCTCATGAATAAAATGAAATCTAGTATTTCAAGAGAAGAATGAACATTGAAAATTTTTGAATTTCAAAGAAACTAAAAGCATTTCTTTTAATAGCATTTCTATTCTTCAAATTAAATTATAAAGTACTAATCTTCAAAATTAATTTACACAGGTTAAAAATAGAAAAGTTTCTCGGTGATATAGACTAGATAAGAAAGAAGACTGGATTCAACCCAGTGTGCTTAATAAACCTGAGAACTTAAACTACTTGAAGGACTCATTATTGGATGGGAATGTCTAGGAAAACTGAAAAGAAATTCATGAGAAAAATAGATTTAGACTAGTATCTTACATTATAAACCACAATACTTTGAAAATGGATACATGGGGTCTGGGGAGGAAAAAAAATTTGGAGAAAAATTGAATGGAGATATTTTTCATGATTAAGACTAGAAGTTTAATTATGATGCAAGATGATATACTATAGATCATATTAGATAAAATAAATAATTTACATTACCTTAAATTGCACTTGCCTTTTTTACCCAATACAGTCTATACAGCTAATTTGAGAAAGAATACTCTCCTTAGATAAGACTCTAGATGATTTTCATCAAATATCTCTGATAAAAATATGATATCCAAACTATATAAGGAATTAATACAAATATGTTAAAATGAATTGTCAAAAGAAAAAAAAAATGACCCCAGAAGAACTACACTATTGCTACAATATGAATGTGCTCTAAATGACCAATTATAAAAGAAGTTCAAATCAAAACTTTTTTTTTTTTTTTGCTTTTTTGATGCAATTGGCATAGATGACAAAGATGGGATTAGTCAATGTTGGAAGGGTGGAGCTATTAATAAATCCAACCTTTCTGAAGAATGGTATGCATAGACTTAGGTGAGGAAAATGACTTAATGATCCATAATCTTTGACGAAGAATTACCACCTTTATATTCTAAATTAAGACTGTGATATTTGGAAAGAACGGTCACACATATACATATAAAACTTTTTGTTTTAGTAAAGAATTTGGGGGAAAATAGGGAATGATAATTTGGGAGATGGCTGGATAAGGCATGGTACATAGACATAATAAAATTTGAATATACCCTGTGAAACAACAACTATGAAGAATTTAAAAAGCATTGAATGTACTACGTTCAGCACTGAGGTAGAATGAAATAAATAGAATCAAGAACACAATCTACACCATGAACACAAAAAATATAAATTATAAGAATTCTAGTGTTACTGACCACTCTATAATTACATATATATATGTACATATATGCATATATTATACATAATATAAATACTTATAACATATAAAATAATTACAAAACTTGGCTTTAGGTTGTAGCTGAAAAAATGTTCCTCCACTTCTTGTTATATAAGGTGGAGAACTGTTGCTACATAAAGGTGAATATACTGTCAAACAGTTTATTTGTTGCTTTCACTGAACTTTTTTTTTGCCTTTAAATATTTGTTGCAATGAAAGGCCTAATAGGCAATAGAAGAGCATAAATGATATCTTTAAGAATAAATACTGTGTAAAACAAAAGGCAACATTAAAAATATTTTTTAAAAATTTTAAGTTCTATTTTTGATTGAGACCACTATAATCCCCAAAGCTTTTCTACTATATGTATATAATATTCCACACCCATTTTTATTCACTTCTCCTTCTTTGGTTCTTTCAATTATCTTTTAAACTTGATTCATTTGATGTTACCAGTTTTTTAATATCTTAAACTTACTATGAATTTCCTCCCCATTTACAAAGGCATGGTATTTGTGCTGTATTTATCTACATTTTGGTTGTGTGTTTATACATGCATACACACACACACACACACACACATATATATATATTACTGTTAGATATGTCATTTAATTAATCAATGTAATTAAATTTAATTTATCCAAGTTTGCGTGTGTGTGTGTGTGTGTGTGTGTGTGTGTGTGTTTTGCGACGTAGTGAAAAAATTTCTTGGTCCCTGAATCAGGAAACTTGGACTTGAATTTTGCCTCAGATGCTCATACCTTAGTGACTATGAACAAATTACTTAGCTTGTCTGAACTTTGTTTTCTTCATCTAAAAAATGAGAAAAATAATATTTATCCTACTTACTACATAGGTTTGTTTTCAGCAACATACTTTGCAGACCTTGAGGCATAATAGAAATGAGAGTTAATACTATTATGTGTCCAGGCAGGTGGCACAGGGGATAGAGTACTGAGTCTGAAGCCAGAAAGACTCAACTTCATAAGTTCACAACTGGCCTCAGACATTTACTAGTTCTGTGATCATGGGCAAGACAATTAGCCCCGTTTGCCTCAGTTCTTCATCTGTAGAATGAGCAAGAGAAGTAAATGTCAAACCTGCCAAGAAAGTTCTAAATGGGGTCACAGAGAGTTAGACATCAAATGGACAAGAAACGAACATCATATAAGATAGAGCTCCTTCCCTCATGGAGCACACAGTATCGGATTATAGTAAACTCTGTACAAAGCTACAGTATACATTGTTGCTTTATATATGATGGCCTTAAATGAATAACCAAACAAGTTAAAAGAAGACTAAAGCTGTGTGAGCTACCTAGATGAGCTTGGTTAACTGATTTTTCCCCTTTAGACTTCAGATTTTTATTTCAAAATATGAGGGAGTTGGCCTATAGAATTGCTAAAGTCTTTGTTTTTTGGTTTGGAAATGGTGTGAGTCTATCTGTATCTTAAAGGATACAGCTGCATGTTTTACTCTGGGTCCATGAACCAACCTGCTTAACCTATATTTTGATTTGCTAAATGCCAAAATGTAAGATAGTAAAATGGAAAAAAAATAATTTCTCCATAATTTTAAGAACTTCAGAGAGAATGATGAAGAGACAGAGGCAAATGCATTTAAGCTACCAGATTCCAAACAGAGTGGAAAACTGAAGTTTATGCCAGACTAAGACATAGAGACTTGGAGTTCCTTATGGCATGAGGAAAGCAAAAATGAGGTCTTTAGCTATGTGGTGCATGAATAAAATACTGGACCAGGTCATTAAGAAGACCTGAGATCAAATCCAGTCTCAGACATTTATTAGCTGTGCAACCATGGGCCAGTCATTTAACCTGTTTGCCTCAGTTTTCTCATTCTTAAAATGGCAATAATAGTAGCATCTACCTCCCTGGATTCTGGTGTGTGTGTGGGGGGAATTAGATAATATTTGCAGGGATTTGCAACCCTTAAAGCCATATATAAATGTTAGCTAGAATAATGATTATGATTTCTTTGAAAAGTTGATTTGCCTTTGTATTGTTGTAGTAACCTAGATACCGCAATCTGGAGCACCATGAGGCAAAGGCCATGAAGATAGATAAATATAGCATTTATGAAATACTTAAAATATGCCATGAACTATGCTATGCTCAGGTACAGAAATATATAAAAAGATAGTCCTGCACTCAAGGAGTTGACTTTCTAATAGGGGAATACATTGCATAAAAGGGTACTGGAAAGAGAGTGCCTGTATGTCCATTCCATAATCTTGAAACAGCAGCCAGGCAGTGAAGAGAATAAGGGTGATGATTCCAGAAAAGCAAGGGGAAAAGCTTATGTCACAGAGTCTGAGGGATTTCCAGAGGTAGAGGACATGGTTGTGGTGGAACAGGGATGAGGGAAGTAAGAATAAGGGCTCCAGTGTGGGCAGCAGTGATAAAGAATTTGTGTCCAGGAAGAGACAGGGGAAAATGTCTCTGGGCAAAATAAGCAAAAACTCCCATGCCCGAGCCCAAGGTCTAGGTCAGCTTATAGTTAGAGAAATGTTTTGTTGTAGCTGAAGCTGCTTTTGGTTTGTGTATTTGTTTTTCAAACATACTTTTGATTTCATTGCTATCATTGGAGAACAGTTTTCGAGAATGCTTGGAACACTGAGAGGTTAATTGCCTTGCCCCCAGGTTCTCACCACTAGTATGGGCCAGAGACAGAGCTTGAACCCTCATCTTGATATTGAGGCCAGTTCTCTATCCAAGTTAAAATACTGCCACCCAGAGAAAGATAAACAAGCAAAAAATATGTTTAATGATTAATCTGAATAAACTTATACATTTTTCATGTTTTGTGTTCAGCGGAGCATTTGTGATTTATCAATAGAACGCAGAAGTAACCATTTTATATAATGTTGTCTAATTTTATCATTTTTAATAAAAAAAACAGGAGTGCTTCAAGTGTGAACAAATGCCATTTATACAAACCTTAGCATACATTAATTTATTTGAGCCTTGAAACAACCATGTAAAGTAGCTACTAGCAGTATTATCCGTATCTTACAGGTGAAGAATTTAAGGCACATTGGTGTTAAATGACTGGCACCTGATCACAGGAATAGCAAATAAGCAAATAGGAAAATTAGTCAAAGTCAGTGCTAAGACTAAAACCCAGGTCTTTGTTGCTTCCAGTCCATCATTTCTTCACTGGGCCACATGTATCCCTGCTTCTCTTTGCTATCCTTGCCTGAAATTCCCAAGCTACCAGACTTGCTACCTCTTAAATGTATATGCCTTTGTTTTCCAAATATAAATGAGAGTGATGGCCACATTTTCCAGGAGAGCTAACCTTTTAGCCCCCAGAATCTTTCAGATGAGTCTGCTTTCATATACACTATCCACACTTCTTTCAGTGCAGAACTTCTTCCTCTTCAAGTCTCATAAATCTTTTTTTTCTTCTTTCAAGGATCAACTTTGGTGTGGTCTCTTCCATCAAGCCTTCCTTAACACCTTCAAATGTTAACACCCTCTCCCTCTTATAATTAGATTGCATGCATATTGTATCAGTTCTATTTGGGATGAAAAAGCTCATTCAAAATTTAATCAAGAGCACTGAGATTACTCAGGATAAGAACAAGAGCTTTATTCTCTTCCCCCAGGAGAAGAGAGTGGTCCTCCCCGTGACTGACCATGAGGAGGAGGCATGCAATGTGTGGTGAACAGAGTTTTTAAAACCTAACACAGCAGGGTCATATTTCCCTCATTGCCCCTCACTCCCATTTGTTGGGGGAGTGAGCTCGAGCTGTCCCTGACTCCCACTGGCCGGAAGGAGAGACCAACAGAGATGAGAAAGTAGACAAAGGACTGAAGCTAAGTGGGGGTCGAAAGAGGCCTAGAAGAGCCTGTTGCTGATTGACAGCAGTGCTGAAGGGGTGGGGGAAGGGAAGCCAATATGGATGTATATCTGGAAGCCCATAGTCAGAATGGCAGAAATTTATAAGACACATTGTGAGAAGTTTGCAAGTTTTCACTCCCCAGACAGTTCTGTAGAAAGTTCTTTGTTAGCTTTGTTTCATCACTTCCTAGATGAGTGATTTAGGTATGAAAGTTATTTCTTAAAATGTCTGGAATAGAATTTGGTTGCTCCAATTAATCACACTCACATATTTTTCCCCAGTTGAAGTTAAAGCTATTAGGAAACACACTAGATTGATATACATATTGACCATTTTAGGGAGAATAAGCAAATAGCAACCTAGTGGTCTATCAAATGGCAACGTTTTTGTGTGTGGATTTTTTTTAACAACCATACAGAATTCTTAAGCATCTTTTCATGCAGAAAATATGTAAAGGAAAATCGAATTATACCTCTATAGAGACTTTTGCTTCTAGGCTCAGAGTAAAGTCTTTGAGAAACATGAGACTGAAGAAATAACAATAGCTGACATTTATATAGTACTTTAAGGTTTTAAAAACAGCTTTTTATGTACTAGCTCATTTGATCCTCACAACAACCCTGTGAAATGAATTCTATTATTATTTCCATTTTGCAAATGGGAAAATTAAACCTAAGAGAGGTTGTGACTGCCTAGATCCTTAATGCTTACAGATATCTGAGGTAGGATTTGAACACAAATCTTCCTCACTCAAGGTCCAATATACTATCCTCTCATCCATATTGGCTTCCTAAGAATGGGAAATACTAGAGCATACAAGTTCCGTATTTCAATTTTCCATAAAAGTCCCAGATATGAGAGGGAAAGAAGGAAAAGTTTTATTTCTCCTTCATGTCAGAAGTCCCATACACTTTTGAGCATCAAAGGCCAAATTCCTCATTTCTACTTCCAACTCAGGACTTTCAATTCATGAAAGACAGTCCTGCCCTCAAGGAGTTTACTTCCTAATAGGGGAATACAATGCACAAAGGGATGCTTGAAAGAGAGTGTCTGGCAGTATGCCCATTCCCTAATCTGGAAACAGTAGCCAGGCAGTGAAGAGAGTAAGGCTGATGATTCCAGGAAAGAAGGGGAAAAAGCTTATGTCACAATCTAAGGAATTTCCAGAGGTAGAGGCCACTGTTGTGGTAGAACAGGGATGAGGGAGGCAAGAATAATTTTCCAAGTGCGTGATCTTCCACTGTATCTAATGAAGTAGATGGGAAGCAACCATTTGCCAATTGGAACAAACTTAGCTGCCCTAGAAATCTAGACTAAGAATAAAGGTTACCAAAGTCTAGACAGTTACCATATTCCCCTACATGATATGTACCTAAGAAGCCTACATGGTTCCTCTTAAGACTTACCTGCAACGTCAGTTATTTTTCAGTGATAAAATCAACCCATTGAAATAAATAAATTCATGAAATGACATGAAATCAAAACAAAATTTAAATATGCATGGGCAGCTCATTTTTAAAGGAAATATGGAAAATCATTTAGTAGAGAAGAAAATCTTGTTTTAAACAGAAAATGCATAAATATATATAGTGAATTTTTCCTAAGTTGTTAAAACTGGAACTATAATTTTCTGCAGTTCTATTTTCACTAACTCTCTGTGGCTGACTTACATAAATTCCCTATCTCCTTTCAAGACTCAAGTGCTTTCCTTTTTTTTTATCACATTAATCATTTTAATATAACTTAATTTTGTGGTTTTTTGCCTTTTGGAGGGCAATTGGGGTTAAGTGACTTGCCCAAGGTCACATGGCTAGTAAGTGTTAAGTTTCTGAGGCCATATTTGAACTCAGATCCTCTTGACTTCAGGGCCAGTGCTCTATTCACTGTACCACATAGCCACTCCTTTAATATTACTTTAAAATAGTTTATGTAATTCAGTGATATTCACAAAAATAAGCCTTCATATTTGTCTTTTGAATTGCTACATGTAATAATGAAAAATAGGGTATTAGGAGAAGCAATCTAATATGGTTAGGGGCAACATGATGTATTGAGAAGAGCCCCATTATGTAATAAATGAATAAACGAGTTAATTAATTTTAAAATTTAATTAATTGCTTGCTATGTGAGAAGTGCTTAAGTTTTAGAGATACAAATAGAGAGGTTGAAGAGTCTTGTTCACATTTGAATTGAGAGAGACAACACATATAAACTGGTTCATCTGTAGGGTTGATGGAAAAGTTGGAAGATTTTAAATGTGCAATACCCTTGTAGAAGATAACGTACAAAGATCCTTGGGGAACATCAATAGGTCATGTTAGAATAAGGCCCAGTGGAAAGACAAAAGGAAAGACCTGAATGATCTTAGGGTTCAGTGCAGGGCACGGGTGGGTGTGTAGCAGGGCATGGTAAAATCCAGTGGACATTAGGGGTCAGCCTCAGGGAAGATGGAAAGACCTAATGGTCCTCCATCTAATTCATTTTTAAAAATTCTTTTTAATTTATGAAATAACACAAACATTTCCATAACATGGTGTTATGGAAACCTGAAGATCTTCCCTTCCTCAAGTGGCTCTAAGAACCTTCCCTGATTTGAAAGTACACTCTGCCCCCTAATAGGCTGAAGGTGGTCATGTGGAGCCTGTGGTGGCAGGTTTGTTCTTCAGGAATGCCCACACATTATTACTTTGTGATTGGGCAGTGGGTCAAGAGGGCTGTGACATTCTCTGATCCAGGAGAAGGCTATAAATATCCTGATGTCAGGTTTTGCTTTGGGGCTCACTTTGGAAAGAGTTCTGTGATTTGGCCAGAAGAGACTCTGGGAAGCCTTTGAGCCCCCCGGCTTTGAAAAACCCAGATGTTGGTGCTTCCCTCTCTGGTAACTGATTAAGTATGGATGTAACAGTCAGATGATTGGAAGCCTGTCTGATGATCTGTTTTTCTGTTTGTAACTTCTGCTTGTAACTTGTGTTTGTAACTTGTGTTTTCATTCTCTGAAGTTCAGGGTGCTGACTTTTTCCCCTGAACTAGGTAAATGATAATTGTTTGACTAATTAAAGTAGGATTGTTAACTCATCTTGAGTTGTTTTCCTTTAGAAAAGCAGATCTAAGAACCTGTGCTAGCAGTCATTCTGGGTATGCTAGGGTGCTTGCTGATACACATGGTAGAATAAAAAGATGATTGCATATGAAACTGCACATCTGTTATGTACAACTAGATATTCCTTTTTAAATACATAACAAAGTTATTGTGTATTTTTTTTCCTTTTCCCCCTTCCACACCCTAGAGATGGTTACCATTAGACACATGTGTGTGCATGCACACTCTCTACATACTTCTAGTTATCAATTCTTTCTCTGAATGCAGATAGTGGCTTCTTCAAAGGTTGTTTGTAGTTACTTTGGGTATTTATAATAGTCAAAATGATTTGTATTAATTATTCAAGTGGTATCCATTTAACAGGAGACAGCAACTGGAGGGGCCCAGACCATAACACACTGTTGCAAATGGATTATGTGTCTGATTATCAGTATAGAATAGATGAAGAATCTGGGGTGAGATCCTTCTTAGGGGGGTTGGGAAGGGCATAAAATAGTCCCTTTTCCAGTTGAGGACCCCCTCACTAGAATGGAAATTTTTTGCAGGAGAAAAAAAAATCACCTGGTTTAAAGTTGCAGTTTTGTTACATCATAGTTGTTTAATCTTGAAGAAGTTGCTTCATTTCGCTTAGCCTTAATTGCCTAAACTGCAAAATGATGCTAATATTTTACTTCCTATGACACAGGGTTATTGTGAGGCAATCATTTTGTTAACTCAAGTACTCTGTACCATTGTAAATTATTATTATGATGGCATTAGGATGCCAATTGATATTCCAAGAAGTGAACTATATTTAAGCTTTTTGTACTGCATATATGGAAATCTCCAATATATTCCTGTTCTAATTAGACTCCCAAAGAACATTTTTTTGGAAATCAAAGTGACACTGTATAGTTCTGTAGAATAACTTTCACCTTCTGCTCAAATGAAGCTTAATATAAAAAGAAAATATGGAATCTTCCAAATAAAACTTCTTTTGAAAAAACTTTCATTAAAGATGCTATAATGACAGCCCTAGAGAGTGAGTTCTTTACTTAATCCTAGAATAGGTATAGAAATTGACAAGAACAGAATGCTTACCTATTAAAGTACTACTGCCCTCACTTACAGAAGGTCATGCGATATCAGACTCTGTGCCGGTTCAGGGCACTAATTAGTATCACTAGTACTAGTGGTTTTAATGATGTGGGCAATCATTCCCAAAGAATTGACCTGAGACCAGCAACACATTTAATATAATCCATTGAACACTGAGGCAGTCAGTAATAACTTTTCGTCACTCTCTCTCATCTAGGTCTAGGTTCAATTCAGTGATAAAGAAGGTAGAAAGTTTGGAAACCTATTATGAATCTCTGTAGGTCAAGATGAATGTAAATTACCAGCTGTACTAAAAAGTGAGATCTTCCCCTTCCCAAATTATATTACCCTAATAAACACAATCTATCACTAGCTTGAATATGTGCTATAAAATAATATGTGAAATCAATTTTATTAGAATCCCCTTAATTTGTTCAAATGAAATTTTAATAAGTCCTTATTAAGCACAAACTATTATGCTATGAAATATCTTTCAAAAAACCAAAAAAATATTATTATTTGTATACTATGTAAGAGAGCATCTAGGTGGTACAGTCGATGGCATACCAGGTCTGGATTCAGGAAGATTCATTTTCATGAGTTCAAATCTGACTTAAGATACTTATTAGCCCTGTGACCCTGAATAAGTCAGGTAGCCCTATTTCCTTCAGTTTACTCATCTGTAAAATGAGCTGGAGAAGGAAATGACAAATCACTTCATTATCTTTGCCAAGAAAACACCCAATGGAGTCACCAAACATTTGTATACAAATGAAAAAAACTGAACAACAATAATATGGACCAGACAATATTATAATATACTAAAGATACAGTTCTTCCTTGCTCTCAAAGAGCATACATTCTATATTATTAACGGGATACAATATGCTGACAAATAAGTTAATGAAAGGTATGCATTTGAGTATGTACATGCACACATATATGTACATTGCATGCATATTTGTATATATGTGGTGTATGTGTGTCAGGGACTTGTCCAGCGATCCCAACACTTTGATTCTTAGTGACATGATGATAAAGACATGAGTCAGGCGGGATGCAATCAATCAGTCAATTTATTATACATTTTCTGTACCGTTTTATACCCTTATGACAAAGAAATATAACAGTGAAGAGAGCACAGACTCTCATTCCCTTAGATTCTGTGCTTCACATGATTAGCTTGGGGAAAAAATATATTTTATATATATATATATATATACACATATATATGTGTGTGTGTCTGTGTGTGTCTGTGTGTATGTGTATATGTATATATTTTTACTTTGTACCTTATCTTGCACCTGCAATAAGTTCACAGGTTCATGGAAAAGCTTTGCACCAGCCTTCTCTAAGCATAATCAAGTACAAAGAAAGTACATAGCCTGTAAGGATACAAATCCTTAGCCAGACTCACAGTTACACTTGGCCTACCTCATCAACATATGTGTGTAAAATATTTACAGATTAATGATTCACAAAGGACACCTACAAATGGAGTGCTCTGAGGAGGCTTCTTGAAGGAGGTGGCACTTGAATCAATTCTTCCTAAGTTCTTTTTTTTTTTTTTTTTTGATCATGGCTTTCAGATAGTCCAATAATTTTTAAATTGTCTCTCCTGGAGATACTTTCCAGGTCAGTGGTTTTTTCAAGGAGATAGTTCACATTGTTTTCTATTTTTTCATTCATTTGGATCTGTTTAATAGTATCTTAATTTCTCATAAAATCATTTGCTTCCATTTGCTCCACTCTCATCCTGAAGGAATTATTCTCTTCACAAAGCTTTTGAGTTTCTTTTTCCATCTGGCAAATTCGACTTTTTAAGGCATTCTTCTCCTCATTGGATTTTTGACCTCTTTTGCCATGCCATTTGAGTTAATCTATTTTTTAAGGTGTTATTTTCTTCAGTCAGGCTGTTGACTCTATTTTCATGATTTTCTTGTGTCATTCTCATTTCTCTTCCCAAATTTTCCTCCACTTCTCTTATTTGGTTTTCAAAATCCTTAAGCTCATCTATGGCTTGTAGGCAGTCTACATGTTTCTTGGAAGCTTTTGGTGTGGAAGTTCTGACTGTGTTGTCTTCCTCCCATTCCATGCTTTGATCTTTTCCATCCCCCAAGAAGAAAGCTAGAGTTCAATTGTTGTTCTTACTTTGCTTCCTTTGCCTGCTCATGTTGCCAGCCAATTACTTGAATTTTTTGAACTCTGCTTCCAGAGGGGAAAGCTCTGTCCCAAATCACTGGGATTTTCACAGCTGTCAGAGCTATTAAGAGGCTGCTGCAGCCCCCACCAGCTTTGGCTCATTGAAAATGCACCCCAGGACCACCACCCAAGACCACAATCTGGATCCAGGACACTCAACACAAGGGCACTTAGCCTCTGAATGATTGCTTTGCCCCCCTGCAGTCTGCAGGCAAGGAACTTCTGAAGCAGCCACTTGTAAGCGGCTGCAGGGCTGCCACTTCTGCTGCCTCCTTGCCTTGGAGGCAGTTTGGCCAGACAGCTTTTCTCCCTGAAATTTAGGTGAGTTCCATAGATCTTTCATTTTGTCCTTCTTACTTATTAGTTGATATTGCTAGAAACTGCCACAGCTGCACTGATCCACTCTCCTTTGTGCTTCAGCTGTGACTGGACCTGGCTGCTCCGGGGCCAAGCCGTGGTTTCAGGCCTGGCTGGTTTCAGGTCCCAGAGCGCTGCGATGAGCCCTCCCTTCCAAGCTGCCTTTAGTGGAAGATGTGTTTTTCTGTATTTTTGTGATTTCTGGAGCCCTAAATTTTGTTTAGAGTCATATTTTATAGGTATTTGAGGTGGCTATGTAGGAGCTGCAGCGTTTTACTGCTTCTATGTCACCATGTTGCATCTGCCCCCTTTGAATCAAGCCTTTAAAGGAGATAAATGGTGGGATGAGGGGGAAGTGCAAAGGGAGAAATTTCCAGGAAGCAGTGGAGCTATCTGTGCAAAGAAATAGTGGTAGAATATGATATTCTAGTTCTGATCTCAAAGAATATTCAATCTAAATGGAGGATCTATGTGGTATAGTGGATAGAATGCTACAGTTGGAGTTAGGAAAGCCCAAGTTCAAATCCAACATTAGTCCCTTAGTAGCTAGGTAACCCTGTGCAAGTCACTTAGTCTCTCTGAGCCTCAGTTTGCTCCTCTGTAAAATGAGAAACTTAGACTCAATGATTTCTTCTAGCTCCACATATATGATCCCGGGGAAAAAACAAGAAAACAAATGCAAAGGATTGTATGCACAAAGGATAAATCAAGTGAACATTCTATGAGAAATTTAAGGAGAGACCACATTTGACTGGGGATATCAGGAAAGGCTTACATGGAAGAGGTAGCATCTGACTGGGGCCTTCAAGAAATTGCAGAACCCTAAAAGGCAAAGATAAAAGAGGAGTTATATCTAAGAATGCTTGAGCAAAGACAAAGAAATAGAAGAGAGGAGAATGAGATATTGAGTAGATCATAGGACCATAAAATGGGCTACCTTAAGGAAAATATTATAATATAAAATTAGACATATGTATTTGAAACAGGTTTCAGAGGATCATGAATAAATACCAGTATACGGGGTTCCCACCAAAGCATCAAGCAATGGGTATTTGATAAGGTTTTTAGGAACATTGTGACAACACATATTTGAGCAACACTGTGAAGACTCTACTGGAGAAGGGACAAGATGAAGAGAGAAATACCAATTAGGAAATATCACAGCAGCATATATGAGGGAAGTTGACAGCCGGAACTAGAATTTCAATAGGAGTGAAGAGGAAGAAGCAAGGATAAAATATAATATGGTGATGGGAGCTACAGGACTCAATAGATAACTGAATGTGAAAAGTGAAAGAAGAGGAAAACTCAGATAACTCTCAGGTTATAAGCCTATATGAATATAAGAATTATGATATCATGTTACACAAAAAGTGACATTAAAGGGAGGAGAATTCTCATAAGTTTTAGGCATTTTGTTTTTGAGTTAATACTAAGACAACTAAATGGCAATATCTAGCAGCCAGAAATAAATTCAAAACCAAAGATCATTTGAGAAATTTTGCAGGTGAAAATTCAGATTTGGAATTCATCTTCACAGAACTGATCATTGAAGTCAGCTGAATGAATGAGGTAATCAAGGGAGACAATAAAGTTATAGGATATAACCTTATGGCATGTTCATATTTAGGGGCTGACAGAAGGGAATGGAATGAAGAAAGAGAAGAGTGAGAAGAAAACCATGAGAGTAGAATATGGCAGAAAGGAAGGGAAAAGAGAACATCAAGAAAGAGTACCTAATCCACATTGCTAAACGCCATAAAGAGGTTCAAGATAATGAAGAATGAAAGGAAAAGAAAACAAAAAAAACCCATTTCCTTTAGTGATAAGGATGGAACTGGTATCTTTGAAGACAGTTTTCTTCAATAGAGTTACTTAGATCAAGACTTTCCAGATTTCAAAATCACTCTGAAAGCTAGATCTTACTAATGCTGAAAATTAAAAATAGTAAGAAGAAGGAAATAGAACAAACTTGTCTTATCAATATTTTACTTTTATAAAAAAAAATAGGAAAAATCATTTTTTAAAGAATACCTTATCAAAATAGACATCTCTTATTCTATAAGGATAGTCAAACTGGGTCAGATTAATCTCATCAACTTTAATCTCTCTTTAGGGTTATGTGATCTGGAACTAGAACAGATTTTAAGGATCATCTAGTTTCCCCAACCTGCACATATTACAGATGGGAAGATTGAGGTCCAGAAAAGTTAAATGAGTTGCCCAGGCTTTTACACATGTAGTAACTAACAGAACTTGGGTGTCTAACTCCAGATCTAGAGTTATTTTGACTAACTATGCTGTTTCTCAGCTTATATAGTAAGCCCAATATTATTTCCTTGAAATATGTGATAAATGCTAGGAAAATAGTTAAGTTTAAGTAGATTACTGAGAGCATATGCTACCTTTAAACTATACTCTAGACTTTCATTTTAATTATATTCATAACATTATTGACTGAAAGACATTTTTGCTGTTAAATATTTAATGCCATATGCAAATCTTAAGAGAAGTTCAATTCCGAATGAAAATGAGTATGCATTGCTTGGGAAAAATAGACATGTGGTATCCATATTAGTGATTATATCTTAAAACAAAAAAACAAACACTAAATGAATTGCTATCTCCTATAAGCTTCCTTTCCAGTTAATTGTCTTTAGGGATTGAGGTTGAAATCTATTTGCAAATCCTTGTCTGACTTGTTGGATTATTATGGTCTATAGTGTGCCTTTGCAGTTGATAAACAGAATGTTTGAAGTCCCAATGGTGTGTGTGTGTGTGTGTGTGTGTGTATGTGTGTATGTGTGCATGCATGTGATTATTTTACAAAGAAGATCCTGAACAGTCAGTTTTGAAAACATTAAACAATGGAACTAATGCTACCCCTCAAAAAACTCTTATCACAATAATTCACACAGTAGGCATTTAGTAAATATTGCATTGAATATCAATGAAATTTCCCTAACTTTTTCAGGAATTGTTGATTCTATGAAGGCAGCAGGAGACCTTTTCTTCTTCTGCTTCACTAAATGGAGCCCTTTTATTTTTAAAGCTTTAACATAGCTCTCCCCAAATGCACAATCTATTCTTGTCTCTTCTCAGCTTCTTTCTCTGTGAGAGAAGAGATCCCAATGGTGAGAAAGAAATCAATTGCTCACCTTTTGGAGGTGTTTTGTTTTATTTACTAGTAGGATACCATTATCTCTTCTGGAACCTTGCTGGCTGAGCAATTTTCTCCCTTGTCACCTGCAGGATCAGGTCCATTCTGCTTGTAAGTCAGGAGTTTTCTAAGTTATACGGTGAGGCTTTTAAAGATAGCTTTCAATAGAAGATGTCTTCTCCAGAGAAAACCTACTGAGACCAGAGAAAACATCACTAGATTTACAGGAAGAAGAGCAAAGTTTAAATTTCTACCTCTGTCACTACCTCTGTGTGTTTGGGCAGCTCCTTAATCTCCCTAGGTCTCAGTTTCCTCATGGAGAAAATGAAAAGTTACATTAGTCTTAGAAGGCACTCTGAGTCTATAATCCCAAATAACTTTCTCTATTCCAGGTATTTCATTGTTACTTTGATTTCATTCTTCATTGAATCATCAAAACTGGCCTTGATTTTTGAATGTTTCCTATTTGAGATTCACTGTAATTTGGCTAAGAGGCTAGAAACTTTCAGTTACTCAATCCTAAATTAGTCACATACCTCATGACAAGAATAGAGTCCCTCAAGGTTTTGAATATATGTGTGTGTGTGATATATGTTTATTGTATGTATATATACATACATACAATAGAATATATATTCAAAATAGGATAAATATCAATAGATTATATATTCAAAGCCTTGTATATGTATATTACATGTCTATGTATATACACATACAGATATGTATATATGTGCATATTTATATATATGGGCATATATATAAATATACATAATCTTAAAGAGAATAGGTAGAGTTGATAAAAATTAATTATTAGAGAAGCTTGATGATGCTGATGCTGATGCGTACTATAGATATCCTAACATGGAAGTAATGAACTCGGTATACAGAAGGAAATACTCACACATATATACACACATACATATATATGTAAATATGAATGCATTATATTTATAATCCTACTATACCATATTGCATATACATGTATAATGTAAACATATCACACATGTATCCATACATGCATGTACATGTGTACACACATGCACAGACACTGTTCCTTGGTTGGTCGTTATCCTTCATTCTCTAAAAGGATCAAAATGACATCACTATGTTAGAGTCAAGTTACAGTGTGTCTGACTGTGGTCGATCAGACTAATATAAGCTCAGAATGCTCTACAACAGGTAGAACACATGAGCATTTGGGATGAATTCTCAAAATTTGTACATCTTGAATTTCTTTTGAGCTATTTCAATTCTGCTTTGCTCATAAAGCACAGTGCCTTCCCTGATGTAGACACACCATGCTGAGCAGTCCTGTGCCAGTGTCTCCTATGTCACACAATGAAGTCCAAAGTTCTTGAGAGAGACCTCCTTGTATCACTTCTTCTGACTGCCATGTGAGAATTTTGCCCTGTGTGAGTTCTCTACAAAATAGTCAATGTGGCCAGCCCAACATAGTTGCACTCTTTTCAGAAGAGATTGACATTTATACATATAATGGCAGATGAGGAAATTTGTTTTGTTTTAAAGTTATATTTGTTACAAAGAAGAATTTTTCTTTTACTTTCTTTTTTGAATAAGGTAATATTTAGGAAGGAGAAAAGTGAATTACTGTTAATTTAAGAAGAAATGCAGTAAAGGTAGTATAGTGAATAGTATGATGAGTGTGGAGTTGTGAAGATAAGTTAAAATCTGACCTCAGATACTTACCAGCTGTTTGACCTTGGACAAGTCACTTAACATGTTTGATTTGGTTTCATCATCTGTAAAATGAGGGTGATAATAAGAGTGCCTACCTCCCAATGTTGTTGTAAGGATCAAAATGACATAATAATTATAAAGTCCTTGGCATAGAGCCTGGCATATAATAAGCATTATATCAGTGTTAATTATTATTATTATCATTATTATTTCCTTTTTAAAATGAACTTTTAAAAATCCCCTCAAAACAGAATGTTCCTTCACTATCATGAATGCTCATATACTAATTGCAAAAATGGATTTAAAAATCATTAAACCTTTTTTTCAAATTTTGCATTTTTGCAAAAAGTTTTCATCAAGAGGATATGTATTCCTATGTCAAGAATTTAAATGGAAAGCTTTCCTTTTTTTTCTTATTTAAGTCTCAATGTATCCTTCTTCATCTTATACATGCCTTTTGACCAGAAAATAGGCTTTTTGATTTTTTTTGAAAGCTACCTCCAGAAATACAGTAAACACTGTCACCATTTGAAATAACTGCCAAATAAGAATGACAGCAAAAAATATAAAGAAATGCTATAGTGTACTTCATAGAACATTGACCTCAGAACCAAAAAGTTGTCATTGTTTAGTTCTTCAGTTATGTACCCAGGTTCAAATGCTATCTCTGTCAGATATTTGCTATATTACCCTTGACAAATCACTTGGCAAATGAATGCTTTAGGAAACTCTTTAAGGTAGTCTATAAGGTGCCAGTAGGTATTGAAAGGCAGCGAATCAGGGCCTGACAGTGTTTAGATAGCCTCAGACACTTGCCTTCGACAAGTCACTTAATCTCAGTTTTCTCAACTGTAAAATGGGAATGGCAACATCACTTACCTTGTTTTCACAACTTTAAATTAGTTTCCTGATTTTCTTTTAATTAGCTTCTTATGGCAAGTTAAATTGCTTTTCTATATACTCATCTATAAAATGGAGATCATCTTTACTTCTTTTATCCCTAAAGTCGATGTGCAGATTAAATTATGAAATATTGTATTAAAACACTTTGTAACAATAAAGTGCTACATAAATGTTGTCTCTTATTACTATTGCAATAGATTTAGAACTACTAGGAATACTTTAAAATTTCCTATTCAGATAACAGAAAAATACATCTTAGAGAAAATGGCAAAATGTGTGCTTTAAGGCACTATGTATTAATGAATTGTGTGTTAATGATGTATAATTATGAATTAATTAACTCAAAAATCAATAACTTTTCCCGTTTTATTCCATTTAAACATTTAAGTGTATTCCATTTAAACATTTCCATCCTTAAAGACGTTTGAGTATTAGTTGTAAAGTTCTTTATAT
>CM053588.1:157522339-157544087 GCA_028646515.1 Pseudochirops corinnae | reverse complement strand
TCTGAAAAGAGTTTGATACTTCTTTTTGCCGGTGCAACCATTATAGAAAATATCTATATTCAGCTAAAACCTTTCAAAAATACCACTGTTGTAGTATCAGTAGGCATCAGTGATCTATTGTCTGTCCCTCAGTGTTATGTTTAACTCAGTCAAATTGAATCTTCAAGTGGGTAGCTCCATTAAACTCAATTAAACAAATATTTATTAATTGTTGATTCTGAATAAAGGACTATGGCAGACAATGAGGAGAATGTAAAAATAAAGTGAAGAGATCAGATCTTTTCTTTACCAAGATTAATCTGTCAGTCATACGTAAAATGGATTGTAGGCTACAGAGACTATAGGTCAAGAGGCCAGTAAATACTCTGCTACAATAATACCAGTGAAAAGTAAAGAGTGCATGAACTCAGGGAAGAAAGAGACGAGACAGATTTAACAGATATTGGGAAGGTAGAGTTAGCAGGAGTTGTCAACTAATATGCTAGGGGAAGTAAAGGAGAAAGAGGAGTCAAAAGATTGCATCCAACTATCTAGTATGAGTGGCTAGGAGAATAGTAAAGATTAATTAAATCAAGTTGGTGCCATTTAAAGGAATATGATAGTGAGAATGATGAGACTGGTCTTGCGGAAAAGACATTGAGTCTAGTTTTAAACACACTAAGGCTGAAAATGATTTTTCTTATGTAAAAGACAAATTGATTATACTGGCATACTCGTTATTTCTCTTATTTCCGCAACAGAGAGATGTTTCATCTTTTCTGCAACTAAAAAAGTTTTCAGTTGATTTTTTTTCTTTTTTTTATAGTTGTGGAGCTGTAAGTTATGTGGCAAAGCAATATCATTAAAGAAGAATGTCTCACTTAACAACTTTCAAAAAGGAAATAAAGTAGTATCTTCTTTGAAAAATAAAGGTTGAATCTCAGCACATGTTTTCACTCTGTACAGTTATATTTATGTTGTGATACATTTGCAGTAAACCATTACTACCATCATACATTTGGAATAAGTTGGGCTCAAAAGTATTGGCATTTAAATAAACACTACAAAGTCAACGTACTCAAGCTGCACCGACATACTCCATACTCTAACACAGGGTTTAATATAAGGAAGGGTTCTCATCTGAGAAAATGTGTAACTAAAAATAGCAAAAGATTTGGTTTCATTTGTTCCTGTGCATGGAATCATAAGAATATTCAATTAATTGAATAATTACTGAAGACCAGTACTGTCTACTGGAGATAGCATAATGTAATAAAAATGACACTGAATCTATATTCAGGACATGTGCATTCAGGTCCCCCTACTATTAGCTGTGTGAGTTGTGATTTCTCAATGGGATATTAATTTGGTCTCCATTTCTTTTTCAATTCTATGCTTCTCTCATTGTTTATCTATAATTCCTATATGTGTATGTTCTACTGAAAACTTTCAGCAAAGCTATGGAGAAAGGGTGCTATCTTTGTAGCAAAAATGGTAAGGCAGACACAAGGCATGAGTAATATTAGGTGGATTAAAATCTGGTTGAATTAAAGTCATTATCTGGCCTATGTAAACTTGCCAGAAGGTCTCTAGTGGAGGGCACCTGGAATCTCTCCTCGTCAATGTGTTATTTTATATTTTGTATTGACGCAGTAGAGTATTTATTTTCAAATATGCAGATATGGTGGAACTTAGAGGAATAATTAAAAATAGAAAATAGAACTAAGATCCTAAAACAAGATCTTGATATCTTAATAGACGAATGTATCTAATAAGAAAATTTAAATAGGGGTAGAAGTAAAGTCTTTTACTTCAGTTTAAAAATGTCTTTGAAGCTAGAGGATGGTGGAGACATGAATAAATAAGTTTCTTGTTAACAAGATATGGTCTTTTTAAGGTACAAAAAGATCTATATGAGTCAATAGTGTGGCATGAAAGTCAAAAAAGCTAAGGTTTTCTCCAGCTGTATTCAGAACAATGGTATCTGGAATTAAAGAAATGATCTTCCACCATGTTTTGGACTCATCACCAGAAATTTAGAGTACTGAGTTCAGTATGGATACTACATTTTAAGAAGGACATTGACAAGGTGGATCACATTCAAAAGAACACTGTGGTGGCAAACACACAAAAAGTCACTGTCATATGTGACAAAACCAACTATCACTACTCCTTTATTTACTTCCTAGTTGAAACCCTGTGACCTGTGTTCTTTTTTTTCATTTAGCTGCAAATTTTCTGTATCTTCTGCATTAATTTATAGACAGTTTGACAATACTGATGTGGTCTCTATAGTATTATATCAACTTGTTGGTCACTGAATAAGAATTTCAAAATGAATGTAATAACAAAAGAGAAACATACAGGAAAATACTGTCTTTTGATTTTTTCTTCATTTCATGGATTATTGTGACCATTTTTAATGGAATACAGAAAAAGTAATGTTTAATTTTAAAATCATGAAGAGCATCTTCAAGTTCATCTTGAACCCTTCCAATCTGGTCCCAAACTGGGGTACATAGCCACTTTTCCAGTTAGTTAAAACCAACCAAGAGAGACACAAAGTCCATCAGAAGACAATATCAACCAAATTTACCAAAATTCTTCCTTACCAGGGGAGTGGAGAGCAAAGAAGAACAGCCACTACTCAAATCTGAGCCAGATTTGAGTGATGGTGATGTCTTCAACTGGACATATCAGACAGGAAGTTAAATCAGAAGGAGAAATGGCAAAGGATCCCCGGGATCTTGGAAAGTCAGTTTCTTCATCAGGAGGAAAACTCTAGAGTCTACTTTAAATCCATGCAGGTTGTTAACATCTCCTTGGGATGTCAAGAACGGATCAAGAACATGAGCAGAGAGGCAAGTTACTGTTTCCATGGAAGTTCCTTCACCCTCAATTCTGTACACTTTACCATATATCACATGCACAAATTACCAGCAAGGAACCTTTTATTTCTTAGCTATCCTCAGACAATAGTAGTTTGCCATTACAACCATAATATATACCTTTCTGTAAATACTGATGACATGTCTTATCTTCCTGTGAAATCTTGGCCCTTGACTTTCTAAACATCTACCCATTGTATTGAAGGTCTCTCTTTCTCTCTTTTTTTATTTCAGGAATTCTACTTTTGTAATTTCTGATTCTTCTGAGAGTCTGATGTTTCATGATTTCAGAGAACAAAGGATGCTATGGATTATAAATATATACCAATTAATACACACTCACTGCTGAGTCAAAACTACACACTAATAATAGCTCATTATTATTGAGTAGTATAATAACTGATGACCACACAAAATTATTTCAAATAATTTCTGATAATTTTATTTCAGATAAAACCACATATGTGTGATTGATAGGGAGAACAAAGCAGATTAGTTTTCTCTGTGTTCTTGTCCACCACTAAAAATGACTTGTTCATAGATTCCTTTGGTGTGCTTCATAAAAGTCCAGGGTACTGTAGTTTAAGAAAGGCAGTACAATGGAGTTAAGTGCCCAAAGGCAAAGAGCAAGTGTTGCTGGACTTCAGAAATGGAAGGTATCAGTATGAGTTAGAGTAATCAAGGAGGCTTCATGGAAGTTGAAATCCAGTTTCACATTGGATATGATCCTATTTAAAGAGGCACAGTGGAGGAATTTCTTCACATTGGCTTAAATGTATATGACATGTTCAGAAGGCATTGGAAATAGACAAGCTCAAATGGATAAGTTAGGTACTTTTCAGGGATGTACTGGCTTGAAGAGCTGATGATTAAATTTTCATTGTGAACATATATGCCCCAGAAATATATAAACACTATGAATCAGACTTAATTTTCTGCTTTGTTCTTCGTCTAGACTAAACTTAAGAGAGTGACGGAAAAATTGTTAATAATGCAGATTAAATTTAAAGGTATGTCTGGCACACTTGTTGTTTTTTTTTTTCCTCACCTTTAGAGAGCCAGTAGTTAAAAAGTTGCCAGCATATCTCTGCATGTATCTGTGAATGCTATAGGTGGTGTAAATATAAACTTGTTATTGTGGAGTAAGTCTACATAGAGGGCTCTGAAAGTTAAACCAAGGAATTTGGACTTTATAATTTAGGTGTCAGTAGGGATATGATGTATCAATTTATTGTATTATGTTTTTGGAGCAAAAGGAAGGTGTTAAAAGTATTATTCTTTATTATCCATTTAGCATCGAAGCATAGAATAGATTGGAGAGGAAAGAAACTGAAGGAAATGGAATCAGTTATGAAACTATTGCAGAAATCTGTGTACAAGGTAATAAAAGTTTGGTGCAGGATATTTATTTGGCAATAGAAATGAAAAAGGAGAGGTACCAAAATTTTGATAAGGAGATTCCTGGCTTTTTAAATTATTTTCTCAAAAGATTATCATATGGTAGTTATCTTTAATTATTATATATTTATTCCTCTTTTCAGAGGAAAAAAAAAGTATCACTGCTATAGGCAGCATATAGCAAAGCATTTTATTTTATCTTCAATTTCAGGAAATATTTTACAAAATGAAATTGTTAAAGAATGAGAGAAAATAAGATGCAAAATAATTCATATCACTCATGCATGAACTTTATTAAGGTTTTTTTTTCCAAAAAAAGAAATAATAGCATGTAGAAATATACAAAAAAAGAAAATAAAAAAGGAGGCAAATATATCCATTGTATGACTGAAAATAGAAATTCATAGGTGTTGCTGTTAAAGATATCCCCTTTTTGGGGGGAAATTAAAATAAGAAAAAATGAGTACTAGGAGCTATGTAACGACAGTAGCATTTTTGGTGAGTATCATAGGTGGGAACAGTATGGAGACTTTGGTATACTGCTCCAAGTAACTGAAAATAAATGAAGACTACTGGTGTGTGTATGTGTGTGTGTGTGTGTGTGTGTGTGTGTGTGTGTGTGTGTTTGTGTGTGTGTGTGTGTGTGTGTGTGTGTGTGTGTGTGAGACTTGGTCATTCTGTAGACATTCATAGCTCTACTAATGGCATATTTTGGACAATGAAAACCATCTTGCTATATTTAAATTGGGCCCCATGGGCAGAACATCACTTGCAATACAGCCTTTCTCTTGCAGATAACTTCCCCTAATAATGAAGCAGCACTTCCAAAAGTGGAACATTTTTTTAAAATCATGTCTTAAACAAAGATTACATATAGGAAAAGATACCAGCTTATAGGCATATAGATCTAATTAGGGATAATTAATAAAACTGTGTTTAGATGACATTTAATGAAAGTTTCTGTTCCATTCACTGAGGGAAGAAAAATGCAATGCTGATTTCACAGAAATTAATTGTGAATGGTATGAAAGAAATGGAAAAAAAAATATTCAAGTAAAGAAAACCCAGAGAAGGTGTTAAGGGAATTCTCGAGTCATTTTTCCCCAATGCATTTCTAATTCTACTCCCTTGATGATACTAGCAATTTTGCTATCATATGCTTAACGACTTGGGAAATGCAAACTAGACAGAAACTGTCAAGGTAGAATTCAAAAATTCACATCTTTTTTTTCTTTCTAATGAGGGCTTGAGTAAAAAAATCAAGGTCCATTTTAGTATGATAGATGGGTATGTGATCAATTAGAAAGACTTAGCCAGTGCTAAGGCAGAAAATTTTAAGAATTCACTATCAATCAAAATCTAGAAGACTACATTATGCACCGAGGAAGCCACAGGGTTTACAAAATCATCAAGAAAACAAACACAAAAAAATAGATGCAAAAGGAACCCAATAACCTAATCAGTGGTAATGGTTTCAGCCTTAACTAGGAGACAGTAAAAATGACAACCTTGAAATAACAGTGAATAAATAACAAAACTCTTAAGCATCTGGTTATGTCAGATGATTCAACATGATTTTATAAAATATTGAACATCTCTGAATTTCATAAGCTCTTATGAAAAAAAACAACTTTTTATTAGTGTTACTTTAAAATGATAATTTGGTCACCTCATCATCAGGGTACAAATGTGCATTACATTACAGCAATTATCCTGTACAGTGTCATTAGTGAGGTTGGACAGTTTCTCCTTGAATGATTCTGATAGTCTCAAGGAAAAAAAATGTGCAGGTATTGTAACATTGCTGATAAGGTAACTTCTTTTAAGAGACTAATGAGAATTTAGCTGGGAAAATTAAACTGACCAATCGACAGAATTACAAGGAGATAAGGGCAGTAAGCAAGAAGGAGCCTTCAAGTCTTCTAGATAAACGCTTAAACATTCTATTAAGGAACTGTGTCTGTCCTATGCATGGGCTTTCTTTCAAATGTCTCCCTTGGAGAACAGATACAGTTATTTGAAATGTATCAAGTAACATCTAACAATTATTAAAGCATGCAATAAATTGGGAAATACTTTGAGTACTTGAATTAATATATGATTACATTTATTTGACTACTCTTTCCAATGATGCAGATTATATCTTTTCTATGGACATGCACCCATACTTCAATAATCCAATGAATTTATGACTTGCATCAAGGATGCAAGTACTTCTTTCAATAATGTAGATCCAGTCTCAGCAATGTCTTCTGATTCTTTTCCATGTCCTCTCATAAATCCCATGTGGGGTCACAACATAATGTCAGCCATCCTTCGATTCTCTTAACATTTTGGGAATACAGGCTCTGTTGAAGTCTTCCCATCAATAATCCCTTGGCCCAACCAGGGTACCACTCAAAATTCTGGGAAGATACTTCTGTATCTTTTGTAATTGCCTAATTACCAACATAGTTGTAACCAGTTATCCCTCACACTCACAATGTGACCATCTCACCTACTCTCCTGGTGGATCATGTTTTTGGTATTGGCTTTTAGGGGAAAAAACGGTGTGCCATCATTCATTAGTTGTATAATAGAGATTATTCACAATCACCATGCATCTGTCAATCATCTTTTGAGCGGCCTATACCTTCAGTCATCATGACATCCTGTGTCACAGATATATGACAACAATAATCAGTCAAAAATCATTTATTAAACTCTTAATATATTAGAAACATCGTGCTTACTACCAGAAATTTAAAGAAAGACAAAGTACAGTTTCTGGTCTCAATAGTGTATTTACAATAGTGGAGACAACTGGTGCATCTTTGTTAGGGCAAGAATCTTGAGGCCACTAAAAGCTCTCTACAATTTTCTGAACGGAATCTAGGCTTCCTCCTCTTCAAATTAATTGTTTACCTGCAATGTCTGTCTAAAATATGTGTACTAATAGCCCATTTTTGGAAGACTGTCTATCCAAATACCTATTATAGTCTGAACATTGCCCATTTGTAATCCACCTAGGCTTTCCTTGGTGGGTAGTTAGGCTAAACTATTTTGAACAATAATGAATGTCAGTCAGGAGCTTGAAATGTCCCAGGGCTTGATGAAATTAGCAAAGAAATATCCTGGAAATATAGCATGTGGAGGATGTCTTCATCTATGGGAATTTTCTCTTCTATGTGGAATTCAATGAAGAAGCTTCTTCCTAATAGAGAAAAATCCCTTTAGGAGGCATATTTAAATGTTTTATGCTTTATTTGATATTAATAATAAGAAGATTATTGAAGAGTAATCTCTATTTCTATGTTTTTAAGAAATCTTATATGATTAAAATATACATGGAAACATCTTATTGGTGGGGAATTTTCTTTTTCCCAAAGCAAATAGTCTTTAATAATTAATATACAATAAAGACGGTGGAGTCACCTATACACCACCTCTCAGTCAACTGGATAGCATTAAAGTTGTGATCTGCTGAAGAAAGTCATCTGGGAAAATCCCTTTCACACTTTATCAAAGACACCCTCAATATATTTGTAGGCTCATAAAAGTGTTATAGATATTGGAAAATAGACAAATATGTAGGTGGTTATTGATATTTTCAGAATCACTTTTTTTAAAGCAATAATAACATGCAGACAAGCCTCTACCCCTGTCCCAACCAGGAATTGTTTTATTTTTTTTATTTGGACTGGAACACAGCCCTGAGGGTAATTAACTTTGAATCCATAAGTCACTGTGGACAAAAGGAAACACTTTATTAGAGGGGAGGTGTGTGGGTGAGGAGGAAGAGAACCTTGACACCTGAGGCAATATCAGATTCCTAAAGATGTTTAAAAATGGTTTATCATTCAATTTTCTTTAGTGCTTAATTCCTTATTCCCTCTTAATTCCTTTCCCTCTCTTAGGCCTTTCCCACTCTATCTTGCCCTTCCATTGTGCTCTCTTGAACCCTAATACTATTGTTAACAGACTGGTCTTCATTCCAGAGAATTGCTTTGTTTATAATTGGCATGCAATTTTTTTTGGACCATATAGTTTTCCTTCAGTAGAAGGTTAGCTCCATATTTGAATATAGGGACTGTTTCATTTTTGTCTTTGCATTAGCCATATTTAGCAGAGTTCTTGGCATCTAGTAGGTGCTTAATAAATATTTGTTGAATTGAATTGAATTCAATACACTCTACAAGTCAAAAAGGCACTATGTTTTAGAAAGGTTTCTTTTTTCTCCCTGCATATAGAGTTGAAATAAAAAGTATTCCACATTTACTCTCTTAACCAGAAAATTAGCAAGAGTATCTCATGATCCATGAATTATATTGAATTGAAGTTAATTGTGTGTGTGTTTCTATATAGACAAATTACTGGTTAACACTAATAATCGGCAATTATTTTTTTATGTGAAAGCAGTGCTAAGTATTAACACAATTTATAAACCACATCTTCCATCCATTTTTCTTCTCAATAGAAAAACAAATTAATATCCAATGTGGTGTATGGTTGCATTTCTCTTTGGGATAAATCATTTATCGCTGTGATAAATGAAATGTCTTGAAGGGACCTGCCTCTTCTGTTTTACCATGATCTCTTCTGTCAAAATTTAACCAAAAGAAAGTCCCAGCAGGTATATCCTAGACAGAACATTGTTGGCCTCAAGTATGGTTTCCAATTTCAAATGAGAACAATATTTTCCATATTACAGGGACCAAAATATAGTGTCTAGCGAGCCTTATAAAAGGAAGAAAACATAGTAGAATTTTACTTTTTAATCAGTGAGGAAATGTTGAGCTTTTCCTTTAAAATAATTAAGCTTATGTATTGCCATAATTATAAAAAAGCTTATGATATTTCAGTGAAAAAATTTTAAATTTAAGATATCCTCCCTATAAGAAAAAGAATGAGTGGAGGTAATCATAGCAAAACATAAGATTAATTAGACTGAATAATTACAATATATTCTATTACAAATGTATATCAAGAGTTCATCCTGCTGTGATTACTTAAGTTTTTGCATTTCTTGACATTTGCCTTTTTAAATTAAAAGCTCTTTAATTGCATTGGCAAAGGGTTTTTTTTTTTAAATCCAATTTCCTATTTAAAACCAACTTGTTCTTTGGATTCTCTAATTCAATTAAAAAGACCAAAATTTTGAGAACCCCAAAAAATAAGTCAGTGAAAATGGCTGACAAATCTCTTTTATTTGTTAATTATATACATGAATTTTTATACCATCCTAATTAAAATTATAGAGAAATAGTATTTCTAAATATTTAGGTCATTCAAACTTATATGCTATCTCTAAGTAAAATGTGTTTCATCCTCATATTCGAACACGTTTTGTAGTTTTCCTATTACTTCTAGGATAGAGTACATACTCATTTTAAAAAAAAATACACAGTCTAGAATCCATGAACTTTTCTAGGTTTATTTCTTATTATTTCCTGTCATGTATTCCATGTTTCAGTCAAATTAGTTTGCTAGCTATTCACTGAATTCTACAATTGTGACAGAACACGGGCTGTAGCATCAGAGGCCCTGGCTTCAAATTCCATCTAAGCATTATTGTTACTTAAAGTGACTTTGGACAAGTCACTAGTGTCTCTGGTTTCTCCTTCTTCTGTAAAAGAGGAGGTTAGATTAGATGGTTTCTGAGGTCCAGTACCTCTTCATATCTATGACTCTATGATCCTTCTCCATTCCTTTGCAGAAACTGTGTTCCCCCCCCCACTTCACCCCCACGTCCCACCCCCCGGCTTCAAATACTTCCTACTTAGAATCATATGCTTCTGTACGGATTAGCTCAGATGATAGGTTTTTTTTTTCCTCAATAAAACTACTTTGTATTCACTTTTTTGTGTATATGCAATATTTTTCCAGTAGAATATTATCACCTTGAGACCAGAAGCTATTTTGCTTCAATCTTTGTACTGCCAGTATCAACTATCAAATTATGTATAGTAAATATTTAATAGATGTTTGTTAAATTGAAAATAGATGCGAAACTCTATCATAATAATTCATATTTACTTGAACTTTACAGCTCACAGCGTTATGATTACCTAGAATAGGAGAGACAAATTTAAATAGAAACAAGGGCTATTAAATCATACAGAATAATTGTTTGCCGGATGAATATTGAATAAGAAAACCATATATTACATTATCTGTGTTTTATACTTTATTCTATGAAATACATCCAATCTGGTTTAAGAGTACTTCACACTTCATAGTATTGTAGGCCATTTGATAACTCTGATATACACTGATTGTTTCATTTTACATATAAAGAAAATAAGACTGAGAGGAGTTAAGTGACTTGTACAAAGTCAAGCAAATGTTAAACCACACTGTCTTCCTCTCAACAGCCCTTGATGGCAGCTACTCCAAGCATTATTATCTTACAGATGAGTGGAAGAAAAATAGTCCATAAAAGACTGACTTTTTTTTTGTTTGACTTTTAAAGCTCTTCCCATCCTGACTGTTTTCTAACTTTTTTTTTTTTTTTTGCTGATTTGGAGGGGGAAGGCAGAGCAATTGGAGTTAAGTGACTTGCCTGAAGTCACGTGGCTAGTGTTAAGATTTGAACTCAGACCTTCCTGATTCCAGGGTGGGTGCTCTATTCACTGCACCACCTAGCCACCCCTAAAAGACTGAATCTTACAACACTGAAAGGCTCATGATAGAAAATGCTATCCACATTCAGAGAATTACAGAGTATGAATACAGAGTAAAGCATACTATTCTCTCTTTTTAAATTTTGTTTTGTTTCTTTTTGCTCATGTTTTTCTCTCTTGGTTATAATTCTTCTTTACAACATGACTAATGTGAAAATGTTTAATAGGAATGTATATATAGAGGCTATATCAAATCGCACACTGTCTTACGGAAGGGACAGAGGAAAAGGGGAGAAAATTTGAAACTCAAAAGCTTGTTGAACTGAAGATTATACACTAAAAATAAATAAATAAAGTTTTGAAAGAGAGAAAAAGATTGACTTTTCCAAGGCCTCATAGCTAATCAGTGATAAAGCCAAGACATAACAACAAGTCTAATGAGGCATAGCCATCACTGAGGGTTGTTTACTTCAGAGATATAGACAAATTTAACAAAAACAAATAAACAAAAAGGAAGCTCATAGTAGCACCTTCAAAGATCATCTATTCTAAGTTACAGGAGGTTCTCATCTGCATTGGTGGAGGGAATATACACAATGATGAAATTATAGACTAAGAAAGCATTGAAATAGCTTGAGCACCTAGGTTTCTCCACCCCTGTACTTGACTATATGCTAGGGATATAAAGTGAAAAATAGAACATACATGAACTGCCGCTGGAGGCAAAAGTAAAAGCTAGCATTTAATAATAGCTGGCTTTAAGGTTTGCAAAGAATTACACAAATATCTCATTTTTTCCTCATAACAACACTGTGAGGTAGGTGCTAATTAGTAACTCCATTTTTATTTTTTTGGCTTTTTTGAGGGGGGGAGGCAGGGCAGTTGGGGTTAAGCGACTTGCTCAAAGTCACACAGCTAGTAAGTGTTATGTCCAAGGCTGAATTTGAACTCAGTCCTACAGGGCCTGTGCTCTATTCACTGTACTACCTGGCTACCCCTAACTCTATTTTTCTGATGAAGAAACTGAGGCATAAGCATTTAGGTGACTTTCTGTGGGTCACACAGGTGCTAAGTTGTTGAGGTGGGATTTTGACTCAGGTCTTCTTGTCTCCAGATTGAATGCTCTATCCACTGTGCCTCTTAGATATTGATTTCTTTATTACTAAAGGTTAACAAACAAAGCCTGGGAAGGATTGCAGGTAATTCACCATTTAGGAACGAATATCACTGGATGTCCTCTGAACTGTCTTTCTACTCAAAGGTTCTAAAATTAATTATTCAAGTAGAAAACTATTTTCATTGGCCTTTTCCCATTTTACAAATAACAGTTTCAAAAACTTGTACTACCAATTTAAGTGTATACTGAGACAGTTTATTCACTTTTTGAGTATGTCATACATAGCATACTAATATGTGATGATGAATATCAATTTAGAAGCTGCTTTATTTTATATTTGAAGAAACACTTGGTGGAAATTTAGTTAAAATTCATTTTTTAACATGAAAGCAGTAGGAAAAGAAATGAATTAAGAGAAGCAGCATGCCCCAAATGTTATAAAAAATTTCCTATAATGATGATGGTCATTTAATATATAATCAATGTAAAACCTTTTTAAGAGTCCAGCTATATTGACGTCATTTATTAAGAAAAAGGTGGTAAATATATTGTGATTTTTTACATGCTTACATTCTGATAATCACCAACATTTTCACTCAACTATATATTAGGATTATTCTGTGATAGACGAGTGCTTTTCTTCCTCTTTTCTAGAAAAAATAATGATGAGATCTTGTAGTGAACTCTTATTGAACTCGTTTTCATTCCAAAATCAAATAATTCTAATAGTGAAACTCTCCTGAGATTCTGTACTATATTCTGTGACAGCATGAATACTTCATAATTATCCCTCCTGTTTATAGAAAGTCCCATAATCATCCATCATTCCCCTTCTCTTCTGTTCCCTCAAGGGAGTTAGAGGCTGTAGCAAGGTCAGTAATTGCAGTTAGTGTTGACAGTTCCAGGCCAGTTGTGGTGCACACACCTGGTGAAGACCATCTACAATGAATGTTGGCTATCTTCCCTATGAGTCCTTCTCCTTCTAATTAACTATTTGGCATGAAAATTTTCCCTTTTATGTGCATAAATGTACTTGAAATACCTCACTTGAAACTTTTTGATACAGAGAGGGAAAATTCTCAGCCTGTCACAGGCATGTGTGTATTTCTGTGAGTGCATGGACATGCATATATGTATGCACATTTATTTGTCCACTGGGGAGGGTATACATATTATGAAAGTCTTGAAGAAAATAAATAGCTCATCCCTTAAGGAGAGAGAAAAATGTGGTCAGGTGGTTCAACTTTAATAAAGACTGAGGTATTTCAATTTTTGTTAGTGATTTTTTCCCCATAAAATAAAAGATTAAGCTGTAAAGAATCAGATGATATTAAGGAAAGCAATGCAGCCTATTTTAGTTAATGTTAGGGAAACTAGCTACAATTTGGAACTATGCTTAGAAGGAATGCATAATCATTTTAGAAAGATGATGAATAATTAAGGAGTTATTTTTCATGTTTTGTTGACCTATGCACAGTATGTCTCACTCAGAAAACTCAAAAGAAGGATAAAATGAGTGACATAGAAAATGAAATTTTCCATTTTAACTGGGGAAGGAAAAAAGTTCAATTATTTTACCAGACATTATATAGGAATAGCACCTTGAATAGATAGATAAGGATTTGGAGAAAGGAGTATGTTGGTATGTAACATTAAGAGATTCTCTTGAAATTGACACATTATAGAGAAATGAAATAGGGAAGTGGTAGCATTTAAAAGAATAAGGTAATTGAAAATAATTGGAGAAGCAGGAAAACTCCGTGGCTTCTCCCATAACCACCTCAAATACCTATAAAATATGACTCTAAATGAATTTTAGAGTTACAGAACCCACAAAGTTACAGAGAGAAACAAATCTCTCTCTGAAGGCAGCCCAGCAGGCCTACAGGAAGGGTCCATTACAGCACACTGGGAGCCGATCCCAACCCAGCATGAGCCCATAGTTTTTATCCCAGGGCAGCCCCAACCAGGAGTGGCTGGAGGGGTCTTCAGGAGAGTGGATCAGCAGCAGCAGTGGTGGTTTGCAGAATTATCAACCCATAAATGCCAAAGAAAAACAGAGAGGTCAGTGTAGAACTCTGTTGGAACTGGAGGGCGATAAAGGAGAAGGTCTGGCCCCTGCTGCCAGAGCTAGAAGTGGGAGAGGTGCAGCAGCCCCACAGCCCCCTCCACGTGTCTGCTTCAGAGCTCCTGGCCTGCAGATCATAGGGGAGTCAAGCAAACATTGAGAGGACAAGTGCTCTTGCTCTAACTTGCCTGGATCTGGATTGAGGTCTTGGGTAGTGTTCCTGAGGTGTGTGAACAGTAAGCTAGAGTTTGTGGGGGCTGCAGAGACTGCACCCTCCTAATAGCTCCAGCAGCTATGAAAACTTCAGCAATTTGGGACAAAGTGCTCTCCTGTGAAAGCAGAGTTCTACTGCAGCAAAGAGCTCAAAAGTTAAGTAATTGAGTGGCAACATGAGCAAGCAAAGGAAGCAAAGCAAGAACAGCAATCCAACTTTAGCTTTCTTTTTTGAGGACAAAAAGGATCAAAGTGTGAAATGGGAGGAAGACAAAAAAGTCAAAAACATGCATCAAAAGTTTCCAAGAATAAATATGATTTAGTTACAGGCCATAGAGGAACTCAAGAAGGATTTTGAAAACCAAGTAAGAGATATGGAGGAAAAACTGGTATGAGAAATCAGAATGATGTAAGAAAATCATGAAAAGAGTGTCAACAACCTGACTGAAAAAAATGACACCTTAAAAAAATATACTTACTCAAATGGCAAAAGATACTCAAAAAGCCAATGAGGAGAAGAATGTCTTAAACAGTTGATTTTTCCAGATGGAAAAAGAATTTCAAAAGCTCACTGGAGAGAATGATTCCTTTAGAATTAGAATGGAGCATATGGAAGCAAATGTCTTTATGAGAAATCAAGATACTATTAAACAGATCGAAACAAATGAAAAAAATAGAAGGCAATGTCAAATATCTCACTGGAAAAGCCAATGACCTGGAAAATAGATCCAAGAGACATAATTTAAACATTATTGGACTACCTGAAAGCCAGGATCAAAAGAAGAACCTAGAAATCATCCTTGAAGAAATTCTCAAGGAACATTGCCCTGATATATTAAAACCACAGGGCAAAATTGAACTGGAAAGAATTCACCAATCACCTATAGAAAACGATCCAAAAAGAACTAAAAAATAGTTTGGAAATGATGTATACTAAAAATAAACATAAAATTTAATTGTAAAAAAGTAAAAAAAAATAGTAACTAAATTTTGAGAAAGCAGAAGACTTTCTATTTTAAAATAGAAGGCTATTTTAAGCCTTGAGTATTTTTTTTTCCACTGAAAGTATACTATGACATTTTGCTCATGACTTTTTTTCTGAAAGGGAGAAATCATAAGTAAGGTCATTTTCATTGGAGCTCAGGACACAGTTTTATTCTCCCTCCTCTTCCCCCCCCAAAAAAACCTCTTCTCCTATGAAGGATAGAAAACAAGTCAGATTCAATGTCTTGCCCTTTGTAAACTTTTCTACATAGATGAATATTAATATCAAATGTGATCTTATAACAGGAAAGATATCACAGAATCACTGCCTGAAAAGTTTTCACAGAAGTGATGAGCAGCCCTTCATCTTTGATGAGGGTGGCTATGATTTGTGAATATAAACCTCAGGGCATTATGAATACAAACCGCAGAAGAAGCTGGTGAAGATACTCTTCTCTGGGAAAATCATTTCCCACTCTGAAGGCATAAATGGCTGAGGGCAATTGTTCCGAGTCAACCAATTGCTGGGACATTTAACTCTGTTGTTGCTGTAGTTGTTATCCTGTTGAACTATTGATCTATCATTATTTTTTTTTCTTGGAATTTTTAAAATTATATTGAACTTAAATACAAAATAAGAGAAAATAACATTACTATATATCTAGCAGACCATAAGAAATGGTTCAATATAAAACAATAATTTTCAGCTTCAAGAAAACCTATATAATAAATATTACATATTGTTTTCAAAGCTGCTCAACTATTCTTTGCTTCTTTATTTGTTTTCTTTTTCTCTGCTGTGTAGTTTTTACCTTCTTTTTCCCCTCCCCCCAACTCCACCCAAAAGAAGGCTACAAGTAAGTGTAGATATGTATCTATTCCTACATCTATATTGATATTGTTATCATTATTGCTAAATAAATATATATGTACACACATATAGAGATATATGTACACATGCAAATATAGATATAGATATACTTTTATAAGAAGTGGTTAAAGAAGGAAATATATCTACTTCCTGATATATCTCTGTCTTTATATATGTATATATACATTATATACACACATATAGATCTATAGATACAGATATAGATATACATATAGATACAGATATTGATAGATAACCATCTTAAACCCATTCTGATAAATGTAAGTTTCTAGCATTACCTACTATTCATCCTACTAATTACTTCTATATCAAGTTTTCCTTTTATGACTCATTTGTTTGGGATAATTACACCTTTTTTTTTGCTTTTTGGAGGGGGGGAGGGCAGTGCAATTGGTGTTAAGTGACTTGCACAAGGTCACATGGCTAGTAAGTGTTAAGTGTTTGAGGCTGGATGTGCACTCAGGTCCTCCTGACTCCAGAGTGGATGCTCTATTCATTGTGCCACCTAGCCTACCCTTGTTTTGTTTTTTTTTAATTACCCCATCACACTCAGTTCAGTCCAATACTTTCTTTTAAACTACAAAAATAATTACAATCATAGGAGCAATGCTAATATATTCACATATAAGATGTAAATGGGGGACGGAGCCAAGATGGCAGCATAGAAGGAGGAAAGCTCCCAGCTCCCACATAGTCACCTCAAATACCCATAAAATGTAACTCTAAACAAATATTCAGGCTCCAGAACACACAAAATAACAGAAAAACACATCTACCACTGAAACCAGCTAGGCAGGCAGGACAGGAAGGGCTCATCACAGTGTGCTGAGAGCCAAAAGCAGCCCGGCCTGAAAGCGTGGCTTGATGTTGGGGTAGCCAGGACAAGCTGCAGCTGGAGCCCTCAGGAGAGTGGAACAGGGGCAGCTGTGGCAATTTCCAGAATTATGAAGCCATAAGAAATAAGGACTAAGTGAAAGGTTAGTGGAACTCAGCTAAATTTGGAGGAGAGGATCTGGCTGAACTTCCTCCAGGACAAGGAAGCAGCAGAAGTGGCAGCCCTGCAGCTGCCTCCACATGACTGTTTCAGAAGCTCCCAGCCTGCGGATTGCAGGGGGACCAAGCAATCATTCAAAGACTAAGTGCTCTAGCCTTAAGCTCCCTGGATCAATATCGTGGTCTTTGATCGGCGTCCTGGGGTGCGTTTTCAGTAAGCCAAAGCTGGTGGGGGCTGCAGTGGCCTCCTAATATCTCTGGCAGCTGTGAAATATCCAGCAATTTGGGACAGAGCTTTCCCCTCTGGAAGCAGAGTGCCACAGAGCTAAAAAGTCAAGTAATTGATTGGCAACATGAGCAGGCAAAGGAAGCAAAGTAAGAACAGCAATCCAACTTTAGATTCTTTCTTTGGGGACAAAAAGAATCAAAGCATGTAATGGGAAGAAGACAACACAGGCAGAACTCCCACACCAAAAGCTTCCAAGAAAAAGGTAGACTGGTTAAAAGCCATAGATGAGCTTAAGAAGGATTTGGAAAGCCAAATGAGACAAGTGGAGGAAAAATTGGGAAGAGAAATGAGAATGATGCAAGAAAATCATGAAAAGAGAGTCAACAGCCTGACTGAAGAATACAACATCTTAAAAAACAAATTAATTCAAATGCCAAAAGATGCCCAAAAAGCTAATGAGGAGAAGAATGCCTTAAAAAGTTGAATTTGCCAGATGGAAAAAGAATCTCAAAAGCTTTCAGAAAAGAATAACTCCTTCAGAATTAGAGTGGAGCAAATAGAAGCAAATGACTTTATGAGAAATGAAGATGCTATTAAACAGATCCAAACAAATGAAAAAATAGAAGGCAATGTGAAATATCTCCTTGAAAAAAACACTGACCTGGAAAATAGATACAGTATAGACAATTTAAAAATTACTGGACTACCTGAAAGCTACGATAAAAAAAAAAAGAACCTAGTAAGCATCCTTCAAGAAATTCTCAAGGAAAATTGCCCCAATATTTTAGAACCGGAGGAAAAAGTAGAACTTGACAGAATTCACCAATCACCTTTTGAAAAAGATCCCAAAAAGAAAACTCCTAGGAATATCATAGGCAGGTTCAGGAGTCCCCAGATCAAGGAGAAAATATTACAAACTTTCAATAAGAAACAATTTAAATATCGTGGAAACACAATTAGGATAACCTAGGATCTAGCAGCTTCTACATTAAATGATCAAAGGACCTGGAATATGATAGTCCAGAGATCAAGGGAGCTAGAATGAAAACTAAGAATCACCTATCCAGCAAAATTGAGTATAATGTTCCAGGGATAAATATTCATTGAGGTGGAGGACTTTCAAACATTATTGCTGAAAAAACCAGAACTGAAGAGAAAATTTGATACTCAAATACAAGAAGCATGAGAAGGTAAACATGGAAAAGAAATCATAAGGAACTTATCAAAGTTGAACTATTTACATGCCAACATGAAAAAATGATAATTGTAACCCATGAAACTTTTTTCAGTATGAGGATAGGTGAAGGGAAAACAAATGTATATATACGTATAAATACACATATATCTATATAGGAGGGTTTATACATGCATATGAATACATAACTGAGTACATGTATATAGGAGTACATAGAGGGCACATGATCAATTGAATAGGGAGGATACTTTAAAAGTTGAAATTCTGAGGTGGGAGAGGATTCTAATGAGAGGAGACAGGGAGAGACAGAATGGGGTTAATCATATCATATAGAAGAGGCAAGGGATAACTGTTACAATGGAGGGGAAGAATAGGAAGGAAAAAGGGAAAGGTCAGCCTTACTCTCATTGAATTTGGCTTAGGGAAGGAATGACATAAACTCTAAACTGGGTATCTTGCCGCACAGGAGAATAGGGGGCATGGGGATGAGAGGAGGGATGATGGAGGGGAGAGCAGGGTGGGGAGAGAATTGCTGGAAGCACACACTTCTCAAAAAGGACAGGAACAAGGTAGAGAACAGATTGGGGGAGGGGGAGAGAGATAGGAAGGAGGAACATATAATCAGTCTCTCACAATATGTCCATTGTGGAGATGTTCTGCATAACTACACATGTACAGCCTGTACTGAATTGCTTGTCTCTCCAGTGGGGGTGGGTGATGAGTGAGGAAGGGAAAGAATCTAGAATTTAAAGTTCTATAATCAAATGCTAAAAATTTATATATTTATAAATATATATATATATTTATAAACATACATAAATATATTTGAATATTATTATTATTATTTAGTATTTGCAAATGGGAATTAAGATATACAGGCAATGAGGTAGGGAGATCCACTTTATCTTACCAGAAAGTCAGAGGGTGGATGGGTAAGGACATTGGAGAGAGCAGATTGGGGGAGGGGTTATACAGTGGGATAGGGCTATTTTAGGATCGTGGGCAGGGGAAAGATGGGGAGAAAATTTGTAACTTAAAATCTCGTGGAAATGAATGAAGTAAATATGAAAATAAATAAATTAATAAAAAAAGAAGTAAACACTTTGTCCTTATTAAGTACCCTCTAATAGTCTTTAGTGTTTTATGTTATGTTTTTCCTAGATGTTATATGCCTAATTTTCCCTTAATCTGGGGTTTTTTTCACAAAGACCTGAGAGTCTTTCAGTTCTTTAAATGTCTATTTTTTTTTTCATTCAAGATTTTACTTAATTTTGCTAGGTCAGTTACCCTTGGTCATAACCCCAGCTTTTTTGTTAACTGAAATATAGCGTTCCAAGATCTATGGTCCTTCAACTTAGTGACTGCTAGGTCTTATGTAATTCTTGTTGTACCTCCATGATATTTAAATTATTTTATTCTTATTGTTTTTGACATTTTCTCTTCTACCTGGGGGATTTGAAACCTGGCTATGATATTCCTATAAGTTTTCTTCCTGGGATATCTTCCAGGTTTTGACTAGTAGATTTTTTTCTATTTCTGCTTTGCCTTATTGTTCTAAAATTTAAGAGCAATTATCAAAGATGATTTCTTATAATATTATATCATGATACTTTTTTATCATAATTTTCCAGTAGTCTATTTTTATATTATATTCCTTTGATCTGTTCCCCACAAAGGTTGTTTTTTTCTGATTAGATATTTCATTTTCTGTCTATTTTTTCATTCTTTTTTATGACTTATTGAACATCATTAACTTCCTCTTGCCCAATTATAGTTACCAAAAAAATTATTTTCTTCCTTCAATTTTTGATTCTCTATTTCCAGGTGGTGAACTTTCTTTCCATAATTTTCTTGTTTTTTTTTTCTTTGATTGCTCTTTTGTTCTTCTATTTTTTCCTTGATCTGTTTTATTTGATTTTTAAAATCCTTTTTAAAATTTCCAAGAACTCTTTCTGTGCTTGGGTCCACTTGACATGTCTCACTGAAAAACTGAATGGCTTTTTTTTTTTAGCTCTGTTATTTTCTTTTCCTTTTTTGTTTTTGGTCTTTTTGGAAGGAGAAGGCAGGGTAATTGGGGTTTAATGACTTGCTCAAGGTCACACGATTAGTGAGTCTTAAAGTATCTGAGGATATATTTGAACCCTGATCCTCCTGCTCCAGTGCCAGTGCTTTATTCACTGTGCCACCTGGTTGCTACTCTCTGTTATCTTTCTCCAAATATGAACCTAGATCTTCTCTATGCCTATGGTAACTATCTATGTTTGGGTTCTTTCTCCTTTGCTTACTCATTTTTATATTTATTTTGTTTTTAGCAACAATTAGTGTAATTAAGTTCTAGTCCAAATGTGTGGGGAATGATGCCTCAAACCTCAGGTCCATTTTACTGTTATTTTCTCATATCTGTATTAGGGCCCAACTTTGGTCTTTCCTCTCCACTCCTAAGCCCTTGCTAGGGCCATAGCCACACTGTCCCACTAATGATCTTGTTCCCTGTGGTCCCTCCAGTGACTGCAAACTACAGCTGTCCTCTCTGTCATGGAAAAGAAACTGAGGATTCTGTTTCCTTTAAGTGCTCACTGTCAACAGGGTCCCCACCCCTCTGCTACTGCACTCAGGAGGTGTGTATTAGCTCCTTCTCCCCACAGCCATGTGCCAGGACTCCTCTGTTAAGCACACCTGTGCTTCTCATCCCTAGACAGTGGAAGGACTTTGAGTCTTTTCCTACTTATGGGTCAGATGTGCACACAGTCTGGGAAATAAAAGTTTGTAAGGCTAAGGTTGTCTCCCCACCCTGCTGCTCACAGGGCTTGTTGATTATAAAGAGTTGGCCTGCAGGTGTTTTCACTTCACTCAGGCTGACCCTTGGTATGAGGAGGTCAGGTCTTTCCTGGGGTCTTCTCAAATTGTATTATGACAATTGCTTTATGCTATGTTTATTTCTGCTGCTCTGAGATGAGGTTCGATCTTTTTTTTTTTTTGGGAAGGAATTTTGGCGTGATCAGTTTTCTCACCTACAATCCTGTTTTCCCAGAGTCTTCTCATGGTCTTTAATCCAATATCATCAGAGACTCCTAACTTCAGAAAGTTTATAAATCTAATTTCCTTTTCTTATTAAGAAATTTTGAATTCAAAACAGAGAAGATGTCTACTGCTTTTTTTCTATAAGTGTTCAAAATAAATATTTAAATTC
>CM053588.1:157494370-157521839 GCA_028646515.1 Pseudochirops corinnae | reverse complement strand
TGCCACATAGAAGAGTAGGGGGAAGGGGGATGAGAGGTGGGGTGATGGAGGGGAGGACAAGGTGGGCAGGAGGGCTGATGAAAATTCACACATCTGTAGAGGGACAGGGACAGGGACAGGTTGGAGAGTGGTTGGGGTAGGGCAGGATAGGAAGAAGGGACATGTAATCAGACTCTCACAGAGTGTTCACTGTGGAGAGGTTCTGCGTAATTTCACATGTTCAGCCTGTATTTCATTGCTTGTCCTTCCAGTGGGGGTAGGTGACGAGGGAGGAAGAGAAAGAATCTAGAATCTAAAGTTGCATAATCAAATGTTAAAAATATATATATGTTTATATATGCAATTATTATTATTATTATTATTATTATTATTATTATTATTATTATTATTATTATTAATTACATCCAACTGGTACTTGAGATACAAAGACACTGTGGTTGGGAGATCCATCCTGCCCTACCGAAAAGTCAGAGGGTTGAAGGGGGAAGACATAGAAGAGAATAGATAGGGGGTTGGGGGATACACTGGGATGGCTCTTTTGGGGCGGTGGATATGGGAAAGATGGGGAGAAAATCTCTAACTCAAAAATAAAAAAAAAAAAAGAAATAGGAAGCAGGCAGATTTCAGAAAAACCTGAAAAGACGCATGAACTCAGTGAAGTGAACAGAACCAGAAGAACACTGTACACATTAAAAGCAACATTTTGTAATGACTGACTTTGTTAGAATTAGCTATTCTAAGCTATGCAACAATCTAAGACAATTAAAAAAAAAACTTACAATACAAAAGGCTATCCACATACAGAGAAAGAACCATGGAGTCTGAATGCAGATCAAAGGATACTATTTTCTCTTTTTTTTTTTTCTTTCTGATACATTTTGCCTTTTGATTCTTCTTTGACTATTGTGGAAATCTATTTAATATGATTGTACATGTATACCCTACATCAGATTGCATGGTAACTTGGGGAGAGGAGAAGGGTGGAAAGAGTTAAATTTAAAACTCAAAGTCTTATGAAATGAATGTAGAGAAATAAAAATAAATGTTTTTAATTAAGGAGTAATTAACCATTCTTTCTTACTCACTACAAATTTGTTATGTAGTCTCAACTTGCCCCCCCCAATCCTTTTTATTATTTGCTAATTGACTGTCCCAATATTTCTAGCTACTAAATCAAATTCTCTCCTCAGGCTGTCACCCCCAAACCCTTTCATAAGAAGACCTATCTCACTACTATACTTAAAAAAAGAAAGTAAGAAACAAAAAAGAACAAGAAGCCATCTGCTGTGAGCTCCCATTTTTCCTCAATTCTTTATATCAAAATTCCATTACATCCTCTCTTATTCTCTTCTTTGTACCAACCGTTCTTTAATGAAGAGTGGGCCTTTTCCTTGACAGGGTTAACTCCTATACTTACACCTTTGAGCTCATATCCCCAAGCTTGAACTATTTATCTATATATCTATATCTATATCTACATCTACATCTTTATCTCTATATCTATGTCTATCTCTATCTCATCTTTATTTATCTATCTATAACATATCAAGTGCTGTTACCAACTATTCTGATTATCCCATATTCAAAACCAAGATAATCATTTGAATATTAGATTATTGAATCCAACTCCTCTATTAGCTCAGAGCAGGACCTCTTAGAGTAGCCTATAATCCCTTTCCTAAAGTAACATTTTTGAATGCATGGAATAAAACACAAAAAATTATAAAATAAATCAATTATATTGAAACACAGATATTTAAAAAATCAAATTAATGAATCCCACATTAAAAACCCTTTTCCTTAGAACCATGGTCAATTTTGAGTTGCTTTTCCAGTCTCCTTCATAAAGGCCTTGTAAGGTAGGGCATCTTCCTATAATAAGCACCTATTTTTTTTTTTTGTGGTTAGGTTTAGTATCCAGTTGTAATTTATCCCTGAGGCTTATTAAGCCTTTTTATGCCTTTAATTGTATATTTTAAGCAAAAAAAAAATCAAAGTATAGTTGACCATTTAAAAATCAAATTTAATAAAACATATTCAGTGAACTAATTTCATTAATTCAGCTATTAAAAATTCAATGTCTGTATCCAAAGACAACTGGGAGAGAGTGGTCATTATTAGCATTGCTTTGAGGAATCACTGTTAATTCTGAGATGTTCATAGATGAGAACAAAAGTTCTTTAAAGAGAGGAGTATAATTAAACTTTTAAAAGAGAAAAAACTTAAATCAAGGAGCCACGTTTCCATGTTAAAAAATAAATTTGAAAAATCTTGTAGTAGGTGAAATGTTTGATGACCTACTATTTTCCTTTTTTGTGATCCAGTCTTTTCTCCTGGTGTCTCTGCCTGCCTCATATCTCCCTTTAAACACTTGTTCTCTGCCACATCAGAATCAGAATTTAGTCTCAGTTAAATGTCATTGCTGTAAAGCATACATGTTTTTAGGTATTACCTGAAAATGACTCTTTACTCCTCTGAGGTATACTTTTAAGAAGTGTCTTTTGAAATAAAAGGGAGAAAAAATCAGCTCTGTTCTTCTGTGTGAATTTATGTAAAGATAATTTTCAGGGAATTAGAAACTCCAATCAAATCTATGACGAAACACAATTTCAAAAAATTCATGATAAATATGCTATCCTGATTTCAGTCTGCTCCATAGTACATTTCTAGTCTGGTCACACATGGCTCTGCACTTACTACTTAGCTTTATCATCATCCCTACTTCTTTGCATTGGCATTAAAAACAATTCACTGTTGTGTGAATTTCTTTTTCTTCTCTTTACATATTTTTTAAGTTAATTTATTTATTTTTAACTGTCAACACTTATTCCCATAAGCTTTTAAGTTTTTCCCCTTTCCTCTCTCCTCCCTCCCCAAGATTGCATGCAATGTGATATAGGTTCAGATGTATACACATACATATAGGCTCAGAATATATACATGTACATTCCCATTAAACATACATTCATATTAGTCATGTTGTATAGAAGACCCAAAAGGAATAGGAGGAACCAAAAAAGAATATAGTTTGTTTTGTTCTGCATTCAGACTCCAGAGTTCTTTCTCTGGATGTGAATGGCATTTTCCATCATGAGTCCTTTGCAATTGTTTTAGTTCCATGCATTGCTGAGAAGAACTAACTGTATCAAAGGCAGTCATCACACCGTGGCTGTTACTGTGTATGGTGTTCTCCTGGTTCTGCTCATTCCATTCAGCATCAGTTCATATAAGTATTTCCAGGTTTTTCTGAAGTCCACCTGTAAAACATTTTTAAAGTACAATTATATTCCATTCCCTATACTACAAATTGTTTAGCCTTTCCCCATTTGGTGGGCATCCCCTCAATTTCCAGTTCTTGGCCACCATGAAAAAACAAACAAACAAACCCACTACTAGACATATTTCTGTACATGTGGGTCCTTTTCCCATTTTTATGATCTCTTTGGGATACAATTCTAGACATGCTATTGCTGGGTCAAAGGGTATGCACATTTTCATATTGGCTATATATATTTCCAAGAGGTTCTGTTTTTCTTGACTTTATGATGGGGATCAATTCATGATGGGATGGAGGGAATGTAGAATTGAAAATAAAAAAAATGTCAAATACCATTTCATTTTTTCATGATTTAATTTATTTACTTTTAGTTTACAACATTCAGTCCTATGGCAGCATGCAATCTGATATAGGTTCTGCAAATACCTTCACATTAAACATTAGTCAAGTTGTAAAGAAGGATTATAACCAATGGAATAAACAACAAGAAAGAATGAACAAAACAAAACAGAAAAGAGAGAAAGGAAGTAGTTTACTTCATTCTGCATCAGATTCCATAAATTTTGCTCCAGATGTGGACAGCCTTTTCAATCATGAGTCCTTTGGAGTTGTCTTATAATCTGGCATTGCTTAGATAGATGAGACCATCTATCAAAGTCAGTCATCACAGATATGATGTGTCTGTAATTGTATACAGTATTCTCCTGGTTCTGCTCCTCTCACTCAGAATCAGTTTATATAAGTCTTTCCAGGTTATTGTGAAGTCCCTCTGCTCCTCATTTCTTACAGCACAATAGTATCCCATTATATTCATATACCATAACTTGTTTAGCCATTCCCCAATTGATAGGCATTCCCTTGATTTCCGATTCTTTGCCACTACAAAATGAGGTGCTATAAATATTTTTGTACATACAGATCCTTTTCCCACTTGTATGGTTTCTTTGGGATACAGACCTAGAAGTTGTATTGCTGGGTCAAAGGGTATGCCCACTTTTATAGCCCTTTGGGCATAGTTCCAAATTGCTCTCCAGAATGGTTGGATCAGTTCACAACTCCACCAAAAATTCATTAGTTTTCCAATTTTTCCACATCTTCTCCAGCATTTATCATTTTCCTGTTTTGTCATGTTAGGTGAGATGTGGTGCTTCAGAGTTGTTTTGATTTACATTTCTCTAATTAACAGTGATTTAGAGCACTTTTTCACAGAATTATAGATATCTTTAATTTCTTCCTCTAAAAACTGCCTCTTCATATCCTTTGACCATTTATCAGTTGGGAAATGAATTGTCTTCTTTCATTTTTGACTCAGTTTTCTATATATTTTAGAAATGAGGGCTTTATCAGAGGCACTGGTTGTAAAAATTCTTTCAAAATTTTCCATTTCCTTCCTAACCTTGGTTACATTGACTTTGTTTGTAAAAAAAAAAAAAAATCAAGTTAATGTAATCAAAATTATCCATTTTGCATTTCTAATGCTGTCTCTTGATTGGTCATAAATGCTTTCCTTCTCCATAAATCTGACAAGTAAACTATTTCTTGCTCTCCCAGATTGCTTATAGGATCAGTCAGCATTTATTTCTAGATTGTGAACCCATTTACACTTTATTTTGTTATAAGGTGTAAGATATTGGGCTGTGTCCGTTTTCTGCCAGCAGTTTTTGTCTGATAGTGAGTTCCTATCCCAGAAGTTGGAGTCTTTGGGTTTATCACACAGTAGATGACTATAGTCATTGACTACACTGTATTGGGTACCTACTGTATTCCACTGATCCACTACTCTATTCCTAGGCTAGTACCAACTAGTTTTGACGAATGCTGGTTTATAATACAGTTTAAAATCTTGTATAACTAGGCCACCTTGCCTAGCATGTCTTTTCATTAATTATCATATTCTGAACCTTTTGTTCTTCCAAATGAATTTTATTACTAATTTTTCTAATTTTTTTAAAAATAATTTTTGGTAGATTGATTGATATGGCACCAAATAGGTAAAATAATTTAGGTGAAATTGTCATTTTTGTTACATTCATTCTACCTAATCATGAGCAACTGATGTTTTTGCAATTATTTGTATCTGACTTTATTTGTGTGAAAAGTGTTTTGTAATTGTGTTTATATATTTTCTGGGTTTGTTTTGGTAGGTAGACTCCCAAATATTTTATAATGTTTACAGTAACTCTGAATGGAGTTTCTTTTTCTATTTCTTGCTGTTGATCTTCATTAGAAATATGTAGGAAAAAACAAAAAGAGTTTCCAGGAGTTGCTATGTGAATACAGCTCTAGCCCTAGAATCGAGAGGACCTGAATTCAAATCTGGCCTCAGACACTTAACACTTACTAGCAGTATGAACTTTGGCAAGTCACTTAACCCCAAATGCTCTGTTTTCCACCCTCCAAAAGAAATACGTAGGAATACTGAGTATTTATGTGATTTTATTTTAAACCTGAAACTTTTCTAAATTTATTTATTATCTCAAGTAGTTCTTTACTTGATTCTCTAGGATTTTCTCTAAGTAAATCACCATATCATCTGCAAAAAGTGATAGCTTAACTCTTCTTTGCCTAATCTTATTCTTTTGGTTTTTTTTCTTCTCTTATTGCTACAGCTAACATATCTAGTGTCAAATTGAATAACAGGGGGGACAGTGGACATCGTTGTTTCACCCCTGAACTTATTGGAAATACTTCTAGCTTATCCCCATTACATATAATACTTGCTGATGGTTTTAGATAGATGCTACTTATTATTTTAAGGAAGACTCCATTTATTCCTATTCTTTCTAGTGTTTTTAATAAGAATAGGTGTTGTATTTTGTCAAAAGGTTTTTCTGCATCTATTGAGATAATCACATGGTTTCTACTAATTTTGTTGTTAATCAGATTGATTTTACTGATAGTTTTCCTAATATTGAACCATCCTTGCATTCCTAGAATAAATCCTACTTGATCACAGTGTGTTTTTCTCATGATAAGTTGCTGTACTCTTTTTGCTAATACTTTATTTAAAATTTTCACATCTATATTCAGGAGGGAAAATTGATCCATAATTTTCTTTTTCTGCTTAGGCTCTTCTTATTTATGTATCAGTACTCTATTTGTATCATAAAAAGAATTTCATAGGACTCCTTCTTATCCAATTTTCCAAAATAGTCTATAACATATTGGAATTAATTGTTCTTTAACTGTTTGATAGAATTTACTTGTAAATCAATCTGGCCCTGGGGATTTTTTCCTAGGGAATTCATTGATTATTTGTTCAATTTCTTATTTTTTTTGAGATGGGGTTATTTAATTATTTTACTTCCTCTTTTGGCAATCTGGGCAATTTATATATTTTTTGTAAATGTTCATCCTTTTCACTAAGATGATCAACTTTATGGGCATATAATTGGGCAAAATAATTCCTAATTATTGTTTTAAATTCTTTAATTGGAAGTATACTCACCCTTCACATTTTTGATAGAGGTAATTTGTCTTTCTTCTTTCTTTGTTAAAAGCAAATTGACTAAAAGTTCATAAGTTTTATTGTTTGTTTGGTTTTTTATAAAAGCACGTCTTTGTTTTATTTATTAGTTCAATAGTTTTCTTAATTTCAATTTTATTAATCTCTCCTTTGGTTATTAGATTTCTAATTTAGTAGTTAACTGGAAATTTTCAATATGATCTTTTTCTAGCTTTTTTCAGTTGCATGTCGAAATGATTGATCTCTTAAGCATTCAGAGAAATAAAACTTCCCCTGAGAACTTCTTTTGCTGCATCCTATAAGTTTGGTATGGTGTCTCATTATTGTTATTATCTTGAACGAAGTTATTAATTATTTATATAATTTGTTGTTTGTTCCACTCATTCTTTAGAATTTGATTATTTAGTTTCCAATTAGTTTTTAGTCCATCTTTCCATGGCCCTTTATTACATACAATTTTTACTGCATCATGATCTGAAAAGGATGGATTTAATATTTCTGGATTTCTCCACTGGAATGTGAGGTTTTTATGCCTTAGTAAATAGTCATTTTTTTTTTGTATGTGCCATGTACTGCTGAGAAGGGTATATTCTTTTTTTACTACCATTCAATTTTCTCCAGAGGTCTCTCATATCTACCTTCTCTAAAATTCTATTCACCTCCTTAACTTCTTTCTTGTTTATTCTGAGGTTAGATTTATCAAGTTCAATTTGGGGGAGATGAGGTCCCCCACTAGTATAGTTTTGCTCTCTATTTCTTCCTCTAACTACATTAACTTCTCCTCTAAGAATTTGAATGCTATATTACTTGGTGCATATATGCTTAGCAATGATATTGCTTCATTGTCAATGGTGCCTTTTAGCAGGACGTAGTTTTTTTTTTTACTTTAACTAAAGCATAATATACTCTACTCCAGCCCTTGACCTTTACCCTGCATGTATCCTCCCATTTCAAATGTGTTTCTTGTAGACAGCTGTAAAGCCAAGCATGAGCAGCTTTCCAGAGGACTGCTGCTGGGAACAGCTTTCAAGGTTTTAATTACATAATATAATGAGCTCTCTATATATTCAGCAGTAAATTAAGGCAAAACATTCATAGAAAACAAAAATACAGCATTCACAATATTACAACTTGCCACAGAAAATCAAAATACATCATTCACCATATCACAACTCAACAACTTATCACTAAAATGGCCACAAAGTTTTCACCAAAGTGGTCATATAGTTTTAAACAAAATACATTCATTTAGTCAATCACAAAATCCTTAATTCAATTACAAAGTACAAAACTAAAAGTTCTTCACCCTTAGGAAAATCCTTAATTAAATCACAAAGTAGAAAAGTAAAAGTTCTTCACCGCTAAGCTGGCTCTCAGCCTCCATGGTTCCTCTTCCATGGTCCCAGCTCCAAATATCACCTGGGTTCAAAGGCAGGCAGGTCCCAGTTCCTTGTCCAGCTCCTTGTCCAGTTCTTCATCCAGTTCCCATTCCCTATTGAAGTTCAAAGCATCCAGTCTACCTCAAGTCCTTCACAGTTCCAGTTTCTGGGAAAATAAAACTTGAAAGAGCCACAATCATATTCATGCACATTGCAGGCACCATTATCTATTCAACATCTGCTTATGAAATCAACTCAGACACACCAATAAGGTCTGAGAACACAAATCATCAACATAAAAATCAACACAGACCCACAAGCAAGGTGCAAGAGGTCAGCACAAATCATCAACATAGAAATCAACAGGGACCCACAAGCAAGGTCCTAGAGGTCAGCACAAATCATCAGTAAAGTCCCAGGACCTCCAAAATCCTCCTCCAGGATTTCCATAAACATACAACCAGAAAATCCTCTTTTTTGGTTTCCAGTAAGGTCCCAGGCCTTCTGTATAAGGTAACACAAACAAACAAACATCAACACAGACAGAGCAGACAAACAGAGTGCCAGGGTACCACAAGTTTTCTCCTTCTTTACTCTGCTACCACAAGAGTCCTCTTCTCAATTCTTCTCAATTCTCAGTTCAGTCTTCAGTCCGGAAGCAGCTGTTCTGCCTCCATGATGCTTACCCCAGGAAATTCTTCTGTCCAGAATGTGCTCTTCCTTATATACAGTATAGCTCCTCCCCTTCCTGTTGCTGGAGTTCATGATTTCTAGGGTTCACAAGTTGTGGGGTTCACACATTCTGTTTCTTAAGACTTGCTACAAGGCTCAAAAGAAACTTGAATGGAAACAAGGTATCAATTCAATAACTGAAACAAGGTGTGAACTACTTTTGTGCTTGCCATTACAACAGTATATTGTAAGATTATGTTTTTTAATCCGTTCTACTATCTGTCTCTGTATTATGGCAGAGTTCATCCCTTTCACATTCACAGTTATAATTACTACCTGTGTCTTTCTCTCCACCCTGTTCCATCTCCTGTTTATTCTTTTATTTCTCCTTTCTCCCTTCCCCTCCTTAAGAGTTTTCCTTTTGACAACCAACTCCCTCAATTTTCCCTCCCTATAAGCCCCCTCCCTTTTCCCACCCTTTCCCCTAACTACTTCTTACCTCCCTTCTAATGCCTTTCCTCGTTTCCTTTTTCCTTTACCCTCCTACTCCCTGTAGGGCATGTTAGATTTTTATAATGATCAAAGTATGCTATTCCCTCCTTGAACAAAAACCAATAAGAGTAAAGTTCTTAAAATGTTCACTTCGATTCCTTTTTTCCCTCTACTGTAATATGTTTTTATGCCTCTTCTTGTGGCATCATTTACCCCTTTTTGCCTCCTCCTTTCCTCTTCCCTCATTACAATTTATTTGAATCCCTTAATATGATTTTTTATCATCATATTAGTTAATTTATACTCACACCCTCTATCTATCTATCTATCTATCTATCTATATCCCTTTTAAATGTCATGATAATTATCCAGTTCTCAATATTGACAGTTATTCCCCGATATAGTGATGTAAATAGCTTGCTTGTATTAAACAGCAAATTATGTATGTGTGTGTGTGTGTATGTTCACTTTTAACATTATTTATATCTCTCTTGAGTCTTGTATTTGGAGATCAAACTGTCCACTAATTTCTTGTCTTTTCATCAGGAAGGTCTGGAAGTCCCTTATTTCATTGAATGACCATCCCCATGCCTGAGAGATCATTCTCAATCTTGCTTAGTAGTTGATCCTTGATTGTAGTCCACACTCTTTTGCCTTATGTAACACCATATTCCAATACCTCTTATATTTTAATGTAAAAGCTGTTAGGTCCTGTGTGATCCTGACTGTAGCTCCATGATATTCGAATTGTTTCTTTCTGGCTCTTTGCAGTATTTTCTCCTTGACCTGATGATTATAGGATTTGGCTACAATATTGCTTGGAGTTTACAATTTGAGATCTCTCTTCAGGAGGTTTTCAGTGGATTCTTTCAATAACTATATTCATTACTCTCTGGTTCACCCTCAGGGAAGTTTTCCTTGATGATTTCTTGGAAGATGCTGTCCAGGCTCTTTTTTCTTTTTTTTTTTTTTTTTTTATATTCATGGATTTCTGGTAGATCAGTAATTCTTAGATTATCTCTCCTGGATCTGTTTTCCAGTTCAGTTGTTTTTCCAATAAGATATTTTTATATTTTCTTCTATTTTTTCATACTTTAGATTTTGTTTAATTGATTCTTAATACCTTATACAGTCATTAACTTTCATTTCACTATTTCTGATTTTAAGCAATTATTTTCCTTGGTTATTTTTTTAAGCTCCTTTTCCATTTGTTTGGGTTTAATTTTTAAGCAATTATTTTCTACAGTTAGATTTTGAACTTCCTTTCCCATTTCACAAATTTTACTTTTAAGGATTTATTTTTTTAGGGATTTTTTTTTTACATTTTGGCAATTGTATTTTTAAAATAATTGCTCAATTTATCTTCTATCTCTCTAATTTGATTTTGAAAATCCTTGTGAAGTTCTTCCAAGAATACTTTCTGGGATTGAGAGCAGTTCATATTCCTTTTTGAGTTTCAGACATAGGTGTAAGTCCAATGCTATCCTCTCCTGAATTTGGTTCTTCTTGCTCACCATAACATGATTCTAAGATTTTTCTTTTTCCAATATGCTTTTTATCCATTGTGATTAACTGTTCCTTTAATTTTCAAGTGAGTCTCTGCTTCTGTGGTACAGAGGGCTCTGACTCACACTTCTTACGCTGGGAGTTAGGGGCCTGGTTACTGGCTTTGTGTGCTGTGACCTCTGGTTTCCAGTGGTGAGTGTCAGAACCCAGGCTGGGGTTCAGGACTTTCCATTTTTTGCTGGAGTTACACTGAAGCGCATAGTGTGAGGTGTCAGGGAGTCATGGGTTGGTCAATTGAGGATTCAGTCTTCGAGCCCATGGGCTAGAGATCAGGTAGACTCAGCCACTGGTGGTCAGGGTCAAGCTGGTGTCTGTAGATTCCACTGGTTGTGTGAAGTCACACCTGAGTTTCTGGTGTTAGCACTTGCTGGCTCCACTCCCCTAAGGTTCAGGATCTCCTGGTTGGTCAATTGAGATGGAACTTGATGGAATGCTTGCCATCCTGCAGTTTAGCCTCAGCACAACCACAGTCACACCCTTCGTCTAAGACTCCCAAGTCTGTGTGGCTGGTTCCACTATATCAGGATTTTACCCTGGGTCGATATACTATGGGTTCCTCAGGGTCAGAGAGGGAGATTACAGGTGCTATGGTTTATGCTGCCTCTTGACTCCCAGAAGTTTAGATAGGTCATTTTTAAACATCCAGACTGTGGCTTGATAGCTCCAGGAGTAGCTGCTGCTGCTGCTGCATGCCCTACATGCGTCTCTTACCCAACTCCAACAGACCCCAGTCCTAGGGTGACAGGTTTGAGAATCATCCCCATGATGGGTGAGTCAGTATGCCCTACTTGTTCCAGCTCTGCTATGATTGGGTCTTTGCTGGTGCAACCAACACTTTACAAGTTCTACAATCCCCCTGGCCTAGTACAACAAATCCTACCCACACTTTTCTAGGCTGGAAATATGCCACATGTCTTCCAATGAATTCTGCCACTCTGAAAACCATTGAGATTCACTTTTTAGAGGTTTCTAAAGGAATTCATGGAAGATTTCAGGTGAGTTCCTGCTTTTACTACACCATCTTGACTCTGCCTCTCAAAGATTGGATTTTAAAGAAGAAAAATAAAAAAAGAAATATTTCTTCTAATTTGTCTTCCCCCTGTGTCACTTCTTCCTCTCCCCACCCCTGCTCTGTTTTCTTTATACTTCTTATTTTACTCTTCATTCCTTCTCTACATCATCATACTTCTCAACTGCCTTCTCTGTCTTAACACTTTTCAATGATTTCTCATCTCTCCTGTCTCCTCTTTTTTTAATTCAATTTTATTAAAGTTTTACATTCTCTTTGTTTCCCCTTCCCTCATTCATTGAAATAGCAAGGAGAATAAAAGGCCTTCCAAATATTATAGACATATAAAAAAAATTATTCATTAACTATGTTTCAAGGGGGAAAAAAGTAAGAAAAAAAATAGAAATAGGAGAAATTATGTATCTATTTCCAGTCTGAGTTTATTAGTTCTCTTTCTGGATGTGGATAACTTCTTTTATCATGAGTCTTTTGGAATAATATTGCTCAGAGATTAAAAGTTAGATTTGATGTTATTGCTTCCATTATATAACATATTCTTCTGATTCTGCCACCTTTTTTTTGCATCAGTTCACACAAGCCTTCCCAAGTTTTTTCTTACATAATTTCTTACAGTTCCATAGTATTTCCTTATGTTCCACAACTTGTTTAGTTATTCCCTAATTGATAGGTATTTCCTCAGCTTCTAGTTTTTCTTTTATGTTCTTTTCTTTTTTAAATCTCTGAGAAATTCACCTAATACCAGTATTACTAGACCAGAGAGTCTGTACAGCTTAAAAACATTTTGAACAGAGTTCTGAATTGCTTTCTAGAATTTTTGGGTGAATTCACAGCTCTACCAACCATGTAGGTATATATCAATTATTTCCACATTCCATTCTAGCATTTGTCCTTTTCCTTTCATGATATGTTAGTCTATATTATAGATGTGATATGGTATGTCAGAATTGTTTTCAATTGAATTTTAAAATTATAAGTGATTTAAAGCATTTTAATTATTAATTATTGATAACTTGATTTATTCCTCTGAAAAATGCCTATTCATAACCTTTAACTATGAATTTTGGAATGAGTCTTATTATGGTAAATTTTATGCCATTCCCTATTTATTTCAGAAATGAGACCATTATCAAAAAGTTACTGCAAAGATTTTATTTTATTTTTTATCAATTTTCTACTTTATTTAGAATTTCAACAATATTAGTTTTACTTATGAAAAGTCTTTTAAATTTTATGTAATCAAATTTAACCATTTTATTTTGGCATGAACACTTACCTTTACATACACACAAACACACATATACTTACATATATATATATATATATATATATATATATATATATATATATATATATACACATATATATATATATATGTAACAAGTAATTCCTTCCGTGCTACATTAATTTGATTATGATATCAAAATTTATTTTTAAATCACATACCAGTTATTTTGACAATTACAGTTTTATAATACATACATTGAGATCTGGTAGGCTAGCCTACCTTCCTTCTTATTTTTTTTTTCATCAATTCCCTTACTACTTTTGATAGTTTGATTCTTCAGATGAATTATCATTGTTTGCAGTTCTACAAAGCAATTCCTTGGTCATTTGTTTGGTATGACATTGAATAAGTAAATTAACTTAAGTAAAACAAGTTTTTATTATATTACCTTGACCTACCCATAAACAATTAATATCTTTCCAATCACTTAGATGTACCTTGATTTGTAGAAATGGTGGTTTATAATTGAGTTCATATAATTTCTTTGTATATCTTGGCAGGTAGATTTCCAAGTAGCTTATAATTTCCTTAGGTATTTAAAATGGAATTTCCCTATATATATAGTTATTTTTTTCTAATAAACAAAAAAAATGATTATTTGTGTGGGTTCATTTTATATCCTGCAATGTTACTAGTTATTAATTGTTTTAGTTAGTTTTATTTTTCAGTTGATTCTATAGAATTCCCAAAGTAAACCAGTATCTTTTATAAATGATGATAGTTTTGTTTTCTCATTATCTATGCATTTTCTTTCCACTTCTTTTTTTTTTCTTATTGCTATGTCTAGCATTTCTAGTATAATATTAAACAATCATGAAGGTAATGGACAAGCTTGGTTCACCTCTGATGTTCCTTGAAAGGTTTCAAGCTTATCTCTATTTCAGATAATATGGAAACTACTTTTTAAGACAGTTTTGTGTAGGTTTATGCTTTCTAGTGTTTTTAATAGGAATTGGGTATTGCATTTTGCTAAAAATTCAAAATCTATTAAAATAATGATATTATTTTTGTTAATATCACCATTAATAATATTTCCTACATTTTTCTAATTTAGAACCACACCGATATTCCTGGTATAAATCCAACCTGACCATAGTGAAAGATCATTGTGATATATAGCTATAATCTCCTTGCTAGCACTTTCTTAATTTTTTTTGCATCAATATTTATTAGGGAAATTATTTGATCATTTTTGTCTATTTTGACTTACTTTTGTTTAGGTATTAATATCACATATTGCCTTGGAAAGAATAACTCTCTATTTTACTTTTTCAAACAAATTTTTATATTTTTGAAAATTTTTTGAGGGGTGGAGCCAAGATAGTGGCGTATAAGCAACAAGGTTCCGCAGCTCCCACATAACCACCTCAAATACCCATAAAATATAATTCTAAACAAATTTTAGGCTCCAAAATTCACAAAAATACAGAAAAACACATCTCAAAGTGAAGGCAGCTAGGCAGGAAGGGCTCATCACAGCACACTGGGAGCCAAAACCAGTCCAGCCTGAAACCGCAGCTTGGCCCCAGGGTGGCCAGCATGAGCCACAGCTGGATTGTTCAGGAGAGAGGATCAGTGGCAGCTGTGGCAGGTTCAAGAATTATCAAAACATAAGAAATAATGACAAAGTGAATGGTCATTGGAACTCAGCTAAATTTGAGGGAAGAAAGCAGTCCGGCCAAACTGCCTCCAGGGCAAGTAAGCAGCAGAAGTGGTGGCCTAGCAGCTGCCTCCACATGAGTGCTGCAGAGCTCTCCACTTGCAGACTGCAGGGGGACCAAGCGATCATTCAGAGGTTAAGTGCTCTTGTGTTGAGTGGCCTGGATCCAGAGAGTGGTCTTTGGTGGTAGTCCTAGGGTGCGTTTTCAGTGAGCCAAAGATGGTGGGGGCTGCAGCGGCCTCCTAATAGCTCTGAAAGCTAGAAAAACTCCAAAGAATGGGGATAAAGCTTTCCCCCCTGGATGCAGAGTTCCACAGAGCTAAAAAGTCAAGTAATTGACTGGCAACAACATGAACAGGCAAAAGAAGTAAAATAAGAACAGCAACCAAACTTTAGATTCTTTCCTTGGGGACAAGCAGGATCAAAGAATGGAATGGGAGGAAGACAACATAGTCAGAACACTCACACCAAAAGCTTCCAAGAAACATGAAGACTGTCTACAAGCCTTACAGCAGCTTAAGAAGGATTTTGAAAACCAAATAAGAAAAGTAGAGGAAAAATTGGGAAGATAAATGAGAATTATGCAAGAAAATCATGAAAATAAAGTCAACAGTCTGACTGAAGAAAATAACACCTTAAAAAATAGATTAACTGAAATGGCAAAAGAGGCCCAAAAAGCCAGGAGGAGAAGAATGCCTTAAAAAGTCAAATTTGCCAGATGGCAAAAGAATCTCAAAAGCTTTCTGAAGAGAATAATTCCTTCAGAATTAGAGTGGAGCAAATAGAAGCAAACGGCTTCATGAGAAATTGAGATACTTTTAAACAGATCCAAATGAATGAAAAAATAGAAGGCAATGTGAAATATCTTCTTGAAAAACCATAGACCTGGAAAACTGATGCAGGAGAAACAATTTAATAATTATTGGACTACCTGAAAGCCATGATCAAAAAAAAGAACTTAAAAAACATCCTTCAAGAAATTCTCTAGGAAAATTGCCCTGATATTTTAGAATCAGAGGGCAAAATAGAACTTGAAAGAATTTACCCATCACCTCTTGAAAAAGGTCCCCAAAAGAAAACTCCTAGGAATGTTATGGACAGTACCCAGAGTGCCCAGATCAAGGAGAAAATATTACAAGCTGCCAAGAAGAATCAATTTGAGTACTGTGGAAATACAATTAGGATAACCCAGGATGTAGCAGCTTCTGCATTAAAGGGTTGAAGCACCTCGAATATAATATTCTGGAGATCAAGGGAGCTAGGATTAAAACCAAGAATCACCTACCCAGCAAAATTAAGTATAGTGTTCCAGGGAAAAATATGATCTTTCAGTGAGGTGGAGGACTTTCAAACATTCTTGCTGAAAAAACCAGAACTGAAAAGCAAATTTGACACTCAAATATAAGAAGCATGAGAGGTAAACATGGAAAAGAAATCATAAGGACATTGTCAAAGTTGAACTATTTACATGCTAACATGGAAAAATGATCATTGTAACTTATGAAATTTTTCTCAGTATGAGGATAGGTGAAGGGAATACAAATGTATATATATATATATATATATATATATATATATATATATATATATATGTATACACACATATGTCTATATAGGAGGGTTTATATATGCATAAGAACACATATCTGAGTGTATATATATATGAGTATATAGAGGGCACAGGATCAATTGAATAGGAAGGGAAAATATTCTAAAAGTTGAAATTCTGAGATGGGAGAGGATTAGAATGAGAGGAGAAAGGGAGAGACAGAATGGGATTAATCATCTCATATAGAAGAGGCAAGGGATAATTGTTACAATGGAGGAGAAGAACAGGAAGGCAAAAGGGAATGCATCAACCTTACTCTTATTGAATTTGTCTTAGAGAAAGAATGACATAAATTGTAAACTGTGTATCTTGCCACATAGGAGAGTAGTGGGATGGGGATGAGAAGGAGGAGGAAGGAGGGGAGGGCAGGGTCAGGGAGAGGGTTGCTGGAAGTACACACTTCTATAAGAGGTAAGGGGACTGGGACAGGGTAGGGAATAGAACGGGGGGGGGCAGATAGGAAGGAGGGACATATAATCAGTCTCTCACAATAGGCCCACTGTGGAGATGTTCTGCATAATTACACATGTACAGCCTGTATTTAATTGCTAGTCCTTCCTGTGAGGGTGGGTGACAAGGGAGGAAGGGAAAGAATCTAGATTTTAAAGTTCTATAATCAAATGTTAAAAATACATATGTATATATCTAATTAATATTATTATTATCATTATTATTAACTACATGCAACTGGGAATTAAGATATACAGGCACTGTGATAGGGAGACCTATATTGCCCTACCAGAAAGTCAGAGGGGCAATGAGGAGGACATAGGAGAGAGAATATTGGGGGAGGGATTATACAGTGGGATGGCTGTTTTGAGGTATTGTGTAGGGGAAAGATGGGGAGAAAATCTGTAACTCAAAATCTCATGGAAATGAATGATATAAACAAGAAAATTAATAAATTAATTTAATTTTTTTAAAAAGAAAATTTCTTGATGTCCCATTGAATCTTTAGCAATCATTTGACCAATTCTGGGAGGGTGGTAATGGCTGGTAATGGTGGTAATGTATACCCATTGATGATAGGTAGATAGAGGTGTATATTTTTTCCTCATTTTCCATGATGAATCAATTAGGTCATGCCAATCATGGAATCATAACAGCATAAAGTCCCTTTGAAATCCAAAACACTTATTTTAAAAATGAAAAAAAAAAACATAAGCCAAAAGAGATGAAATAGGCAGACCAAGACATACTGAAATTGTAATAAAGATATTAAATACTAGAGAATTATTGAATAGTTGACATTATTAGCAAAGGTTTTAGAGTCTTTATAGGTAATTATTTAGAACCAAGACTGGAGCCCATGTCTTTTAGTCAAAAGTCCAGAATTTTCTTGAATTTTTTTTCCAGTAGACAAGCATTTATTTTTCTTTATTCCTATATTTTTATTTCATGGGGAAAAAATGTAAAAAGAAAACCTATGCTAAATATGCACAGTCAAACAAAAGAAATTCCACACTGATTTTCTATTATATACCTCCCACCTCCAGATTTTTTTTCCCCAAATTCTTCAACTTTATACTTGATGTGTATTTTCACAGATTATCTGTCTCTTTATTTATGGTACACCATGAATTGCTGGGTCATTATGTCAAGTCTCCTTTATAAATTTGTAAACATGTTGCTACATTTGCTAACCCTCATTTTTATATCAAATTATAAAAGTCTTAAGGATTCTGGACATCTTATAATGGTAAATTAAAGAATTCAAAAATATTAACTTCATATGTCAAAGACTCAGTGTTTTATAGTACTTTATAATTTTAGTTGCTCATTCAGTATTATTAATGTATTTTACAAACCTGTTTTTGCAAACTGGTGTTAGTGATGAAACTGCACATACTGTCTCTGTCTAAATGGCTCCAGCAGTTTTAAACAAATTTAAATCTTCTGCTGATCTCATCCTAACTGGTTCAGAAGTTCAGAGGATCCTACACTAAAGCTTTGGGGTGAAGTAAAATATAAATCACTGATTTGACAAAGCTCTCTCACACAGAAATAATGTGGAAACTGTCAGATTTTATTTTTACAGTTGTGTGAGCAACTATGTCTTTATATCCTTGATAATAATTATTTCCTTCCTTATTTATAGCCACCAATTATTTGGGGAAATAGGAGAAACCCTCTCTTTCAATTATTCCCAAACCAGGGATAATTGACAGATTTGTGAATTCATTCAACAAAGATTGCTAATTGCATAGAAAAAGCAAATATTCTAAATACAGTTCTCATTTTCCTACAGTTACACAGGTATTATCTGCACTGAATTCCTGAATTTCTAATTATAAGACATTTGGGTTTCTTCTGAAAGTATTTAATTACAATGTCTCTACTTCTAGAATAATAATTCATTGTTCTTTGGAAGATGTTGAATGAAAAATAAATTTAGATTGGAATCACTTATTTCATGTCTAGGCAAAACCAGATTTTATTTCAGTAAAACAAAAATGAATTTCTACAATTACTACCTATCTAAACTATACTAAATGTGTAACCTTACTCTTCAGATATAAGTAAGCCTCCATTGTTATAAGCTAATTTTCTCATTACTTCTAAAACCATAACCCCTCACATTTAGCATTATCTTGGAGAACTATTTCATCAGAAATGCTAAATGTAAAAGAATATTTAAGATAAAATATCTATAATGTGGCTTCTGTAGTTTCAATTCCCTGAAATTTTTTGTCTACATTCATGAATGGGAGATCCCATTAGAATATACGTATTTGAAAAAGTTCATTTTAATCCCTTAGTCTAGTCAGGATTCTAAGGGCATCCTATTCTCATAATTTTATTTTACATACAAAATTAATAATATAAAATTATCAGTATAACTACCAATAATTTGCTTTCAATTGATCCAGTAAAGAAAATTTATTTCATAACTTCATTTTCCTAACAAGTCACACACTTGAACACCCAACATATATGATACATTACTAACAAGAACATGTATGTTTGTGTATATGTATGCATACATACATGTCTTTGTGTTCAGGCATCTATACATACTCTAATCTTTATTTTAATGGTCCAGTTAATTGAATTCAGAATTGGTTCACCAGCTATCAAGCTTTTGCCTATAGTGTCAACCATTCAAAATTCTCTAACATCAACATCTTTATTACAGCTCAGAGGTATCAGTTGCCTCTTTTTAAAATGGAAGCTTATTCCAAGTCTAAGATGACTAAGTCCTAGCTGCCTTATCAGAGTTTGAGAGTAAATGAAAAGGGGATACAATAATGAGCTACCAAATGTTTAATAATTACATCTCAGAATGGGGGGAAGAGATACACTTTTAAGTTGAATTTGCATTATTAACATTTCCTCTGTTACTTTAAGTGTAGACAATCAACAAAACAATACATCAACCCTGATTTATATAGCATATGTTGATTTTCAAGGTGTAAGTATTTACATTGAAAAATTTAGCAACTTTCACAAGCTAAAAGGATCTGACTCTAGCACACTTACAGATCTAGTTGAGTAGATGCCAATGTGTAGTGGAAAAGTCCTGAATTTGTAATTAGGGGATTTGGGTTCTGATCATAGCCTGGCCATTTACTCTCTATGGCTTTCAGTAAGCCACTTAAGATGTCAAAGCTACAGTTTCCTCATATATGTGACATTTAAAAAGGTTAGAGAGACAGACTTTCTGGGTAATTTAATCATCTTATAAATAATGCGAGCATGTTCACTAAGAAAAGGATGGTCACTTGCCTATCTCTCTTTTAGACTGAAGACAACCATGGTGGCAGATTCATAGCTTATATGCCCATTGGCAGAGGAGTGTTCCCAATGATAACATTCAACTCTGGTTGGTTAACAATTAATGAAAGAATGAATATTACAATGAGGGGTGAACTTATTAAAATGAACTTTGATTATGTCATTTACTTCTAAGTCATCTCTTACCTTGGGCAATCTAAACAAAGAATTTATTTCCCCACCCAAGCCTGAGCAGTATGGAACTTCACCTCAGATTAGGAGTCTGATCTAATTTGGTGGAGTAGGAGTATTCTATCTTCCATCAAACCTGTCCTTGAGAGATATGAATAAGGAAATAGAAAAGGAAAAAAAAAAGCTGGGGATCTCCCCAATTTTAATAATTGACTGTTAATATGAGAGAGAAATAAACATTTCTCTCATATGTAAAATGACATTATTATTTTGGATTAAATAAATTGTTAGGGGGCAGATAGGTTACCAGGTAGACAGAGCACCCAGGTTTAAGGCAGCAACACTTGAGTTCAAATCCTGCCTCAGACATTTAACAACTATGAGACCCAGAGCAAGTCACTTAACCATTTTTGCATTTATTTCCTCATCTGTAAAATGAGCTTTAAAAAAAAAAGTGAGAAAGCATCCCAGAATTTTGACCAAGAAAACTTCAACAGGGGTTAAGAATATCTGGACAGTGCTAAAAAAAAAAATGAGCTATGATTATCACAGTGGAGGCAATTAAGTGTCTCAATGGATAGAGCACTGGACCTGGAATCTGGAAGACCTGAGTTCAAATCAGGCCAGAGGTTATAGGTTTGAGCCTGGATTTTAACTGAAAGAATATGAATCCTCCTGACACTAGGTTTGACATTCTATTCACTGCACCACCCAGGAGACAGGAAGACCTACCATCAGATCTGGCCTCAGAAACCCAAAGGCTATGATTCAGCTCAAGTCAATTCATAATGTGTACCTCTGCTCTTTTGACTGAAAAATGAAAATAATTATGGTAAAGCCACCCACAGTTGTCTTGAGGAGCAGGTGAAATAATAAATCTATAAAAAAATAATATCTGTAAAAGACTTAATACAGTCCCTCACACAGAGTAGTTACTTAATGCTAGTTTTCTTTCTAAACATACAGAACATACATGAGTCAACACTTTTCTAAATATCATATATTTAATTTATTTTTTTCTTATTTCTTGAGAAATCATTTCATTTTGTTGATTAATCCTCATTTGAATGGCTATTGTTTGCTTCATTCTTCTCATTTTACATTTAATTTTATCTGTACCTTTGAGTTTCAGTGGTCTTGGTTAACAAATGGAATTTTTTCTTTTTGATAATGGAATTTCTTGGAACATACAAAAATATAAAAAAGTAATTTTCTAATTTTAGAAAAGGACAAATTTTCTGATCTTCTGCAATCCTGATGCATCATGTAATATAAACAAAGTCATTCAGATCTGTGAGTTAAGCTCCCAGATGCTACAAGACTTTAAGCTCCCAGATCAACTACAAAACTTTAAAACAGTAGTGGCTAAAAACTCCTTTGTCAATGTCTGAAGAATCCTGCTTTAAATGTGGGTCTTTTGGGTATTTACTAAAATCTCTCTATAAATCACCCTTAAAGTAATTTATCCTAGATGGATAATGAACACAACAACCATGCCTCTGCAAATCCAGAGAATCAGAAATATTTTAAGATAAGATGAATGATGGATTTATCATTACAAATGGGTTGGAGGAGCAATTCTTGTTATTATCTAGTTGTTTCTTTTTAAGTAATTATGTTAATTACTTTAAAAAAAACAGTAACACAATTACTTAAAAAACGAGACAATAATTAACAAAATAGAAAGATGCAACAATCACAAAAGGCATCTATTTATACTTTTTTCCCCCAAAAATGAATTTGACTACCCTGCAAAGAGAGGTCCATAGTTTAATAGACGTGTTAAGGGTAACTAGGTGACACAGTGGATGATGTCCCTAGATTGGAGGCAGGAAGACTTGGCTTCATGAATTCAAATCCAAACTCAAACACTTTTTTAGTCAAGTCACTTAACCATGTTTGCCTCAGTTTCTCATCTGTAAAATGGCTGGAGAAGGAAATGCCAAGACATTTTAATATATTTTGTCTAGAAAACCACAAATGCATTCATGAAGAGTTGGGCATTGCTATACAACTGAATATTTAAGCTAATAGCACTTTAAATTATTTCTAAAAATTTGTTTGCTTTTAGATCTATATAAAAAATTGTTATATAAATCCCAGAGAAAGTAAGTGATAATTTGGTTAATAGTATCAGTGGAGAAAAAAGATTAACAAAGGAATTAGTGAAGGGTAGAAATTGTTTTGTAGATAGGGAAAAGGTTAATGACCAAACTAGGTAGAGCATCACTGTAATAATTCTGATTACATAATATTTTAAAAGTTTTTAATTAATCAAATTCAAAGTATTTTTTCAGGGGAGAATCTTTGTACCAAATCTTGCAGTTAACTTTCTCATTTTCAAGATATGTGTGGATCTGATTCAATTGTTATGAGAGTAAAAATCCTTCACTATTTGATAAATTGTCAAAGAATTTGAATAGGATTTATTCAAACTTAAAATTTCAAGCATTATATAGCCATAAAAAAGTACTGAAAATTTTTAAATATAAAAATGCTAGTAAAGGCAACCCTGAGTTTTGATCTCACACCCATGAAACTGATAAAGTTGTTCAAAGAAGGAAAATGATAAATGTTGGAGGGGCTGAAAGAAAATAGGCACATTGAGGCACTGTTATAGGAACTGTGAATAGGTACAAAATCATTCTTAAAAAGTTTGCAACTATACTCAGAGATTACTAAACTATGAATACCTTTTCACTCTATAATACCAGTGTTACCAAGGCCTAACTCTAAAGACATGAAAGAAAAAACAAAAGTTTTCTAGTTATAATATTTATAGTAACTTTTTGAGATAGAATGAAAACTGGACACTAAAGTTCCCATTAATTAAGGAATGTCTGTATAAGTTATGATATATGATGAATAAATGGAATAAAAGTCTCCTCTTCTTATAAGAAATTATGAGACAATTTTAGAGAAACCTGGAAAGACTTGTATGAGTTGATTCAAAGTGAAATGAAAAGCAAGAGAATAAATCATGTTAGAAAATCAACAGTTTAAAAATAAGCAATTTTGGAAAACTTAAGGATTCTGGTCATTTATGATTGCAGAGAACATATATTAAAGAACTATACCTATCTTCTGACAGAGAGGTGGTAATTTTTTGGACATAACTTCTCTGGAAGTTTGTTTTCCTTGACTATGCTTATTTGGTACAAGTGTTTTCTTACACTTTTTTGTGGATGGCAGGGCTATGAAGGAAAAAAAAAATTCACAATTGAAATTTTATAAAATGTATGAATGATGACTCTTTAAGATTCTAGGACAAATGTTTTTGTGCCTTGCATATAGTAGGTATGTAATGCATCTTTGCTGAATTAAATTGATTTGAGCAGTTGCTGAACAATGTGCTTGAAGTTTCAATAGGATAATTGAATTTTGCTTTTTTTTGTTTTTAAATTTTGTGTTAGGGACTCTAATTCAAACAATGATTTCAGAAATGATTGGTAAAAATAAAACTTCAAATAAATAAATTGTTTCTCATTTTTTTTTATTGATGAAAGTAGCTTGTTTATTCTTTACTATGATATTCCAAGGACCATTTAGAAGAAACTGCAGTGATTCTGATTTTAATAAGAAATTACTCCTGTATTTTCTATCCTAATATCCATAAACTCATTTCTAGTGTATATTTCTTTTGTTGTGCTGCCTTGTTTTGTTTTCTTTATCTGTTTTAATTATGCTTTTGATACATATTTAGTACAGAAACATGAGAGCATATTTCTATCATTTTCTTATTACATGAGCTTCTAAGCTTCTTCATCTAGGACTGTTTTATGGTTATCACTAGTACCCTGAATGTAAATGCTATTAGTAAAAGAAGTAAATGAGAGTAATAGATAACTAGCCTTGAGTCAGGAAGACCTTGATTGGAAGTTATCTCTGACATGATGTGTAACCAAGTCACCCCCCAAGAAATTCTAAGTTTGAAAACATTTACTCATATTCACTAAGAGAAAGTTTCCTCAACAATGGGAGTTCCTTAACCTCAATGAATTCACTCTTGAAGTCCTTACATTTTTTAAATGTAAGCAATAATTTTATTATTCCTAAATTGCCTTTCACTTTTTTTCCTTCTTAAAAGAATGTGTTGCTTTTTTGCATATTTCACTTGGTGAACATTTCATTTCTCACTCTATCCGTAATTATCATAATTTCCCCACAAAATTATGTCTTTTCACTTTTTGTCATTGCAAACTAGTCTTTTTATAAAGGACTTTTTGGAGTTCTAATCCTTCACTTCTGACTGTGTACTGGATGTTTCAAATTGCATGTCCTGCTGGCACATTGAGTCTGATGTGTTTATAAGTGAATTCATCATATTCTCCTCTATGTCAGCCTCTCTTCTTTATTTGCTTATTTCCATACAGGGCACTATCATTCTTTTGGCATTCTACTAGTCATCCTACCTCCAAATCTTGGCACCAACTTTTGACTTTTCCCTTTCCCTCACCCAGTCAGTTATGTTTTCATTTGTTCAACATCTACAATGGCAGCTAGGTGGCACATTGGATAAAGTACTGGGCATGGAGTCAGGAAGATTCATCTTCTTGAGTAAAATCAGACCTCAGGTACTTACCAGCTGTGTGAACCTGGGTGAACCATTTACTCTGCCTCAGTTCCTCATCTGTAAAATGAGCTGGAGAAGGGGGGAAAAAAGGAAACTTCTCCAGTGTCTTTACCAAGAAAACCCCAAATGTAGTCATGAAGATTTGGACATGACTGAAATGACTGAACACCAACAATAACATATCTACACCAGTTCTTCCATTCATTCCTCTAGATTCCACCTCCATTGCTACCACCCTAGTCTAAGTTCTCACTATTTCTTTTCTAGACTGTTATGATAGTGTCTTAATTGGCACCTCTGTTTCCAGTCTTTCATTTCTAAAACCATCCTTCATTCTAATAACAAAGTAAATTTCCTGAAGCAAAAGTGTAACTGTGTTATTCCACTGCTCACAATTTTTTGTTTACCAAATAAATCAGAAAAGCTTAAACAAGGTATTCAAGGTACTCCTCAATTTGAATCCATTCTCTTTTTATAGTTTCATTTATGCTATTTCCCTTCAAATGCTTCAGACAACTTAAACTATTCCGTAGTCTTATATATCCCTCTACCCCCATGTGCATTTGTGTCAATCAAGGGATATTTAGCAGCATGCCTACTATGTACTATGGTGATTTACTAGTGTTTGTCACTACAAAGACAAAAGTAAAACAATACCTTATTCAATCAAAACAACATATGCATATTTAAGTAAGTACAGGTACATGTAAAATAACCAAAAATGATTATTTTGGGAGAGTGCCAGCACTAACAACTAAGGACATTAAGAAAGGACATTTAAGATGAGCCATGAAGGAAATTGAGAAATCAAAGACAAAGATTTATTGCATTCCAGACATAAGGGACAGTCTGTGCAAAGATTGTCCATGTAAAGAGATTGCTGTAAGATGTCCATGTGAAAATGTATCACATATATTTTTAACTATTCTACATTTCATTTACCATATTTTATTGCTGGTAAAGAATTTGAGAGATATTTTCTTTTTTGCTATTGGCAGTTTTTGTTTTTTTCTCCCTTTTTAATACCAGACTATTTAGTAATCAAATAATTTATTAGTTTTTAAACATTTTGTTCTACTTTTATAATATTTATTTTGGCTCTCAATTTTATTTGAGTTCAGAATTTCTATTTGTAGCGATTAATTACAGTTTTTCAATTTGCTGATTTTTAGTTAGATAATGATGGTGATGATGGTGATGATGATGAGTTTAAGGTCCAATTCACTGATATACTGTTTCATGTTTTTGTTAGTGTTTAGAGACTTATGTTTATCCAAAGGACTGATTTGATTACAACCTTAACTTTTGATAAGATGTCACATTGTAATTTCCTTGACAACTTTTTATATTTGTCATACATTCTTTAATCTAAAGATTTATTAGGAATAAATGAATCTCCACTGAAGTTCTAATTCATTCTTCAGAGGTCCTTTAGTTATCATAATATCAATTACATTGTGACAAGGAGATATCTAATATATCTCTATTCTCAATTTTTGTTATTTTATGTGCCAAGCTCACTTTCTTTAAGAGTTCCACTTACTATTGGCACATACAGCTATTTGTTACGTTTGTGTGTAAGTGTATACTATTAATATTTCATCATCTATGATGCTTTCAGCATAATTTGTGTCCCCTGCTTATCTCTTTTAACAATGTTCACTTTTACTCTTGCCTTATCCAAGATCCTAATTTCTTCATTTCTTCTTTGAAATTTTCCTGAAGTATAATAAATTCTGTAACAACAACTTATTTTAACTGTGTGAATCTTTATGTTTCAAGTGTGTTTCTTGCAAATATACACACACACACACATATATAAATTGTATTTCTAATTCATTTTGCTCTCCTCAGTATTTTAGGGTGCATTATTTTTGTTTTTAAGTTTGTTACCTTCTGTCTTTTGGAATATCATATTCAATGACTTTCTTTCCATAGCTACTGCTGAGGCTAATTTAGTCTGTTTGTTGCTATCTGAACTTTGTCTCCTCTTTTTAAAGTTTAGTTTTTCTCATTTTATTTGGGAATTCTGGATGTTGGCATAAAGTCTCAGGTGTTTCCAATTCATCATTTCTTCCAGGTGATGATTATTGTAATTTTCCTATTTTTAAATAGTCTTTTGATTCTAATCCATCTAGGAAATTGTATTTAATGAATTCTTGAAGTATTTTGTCCAAGTTTTTTTTTTTTTTAATTGGTCATTGTTTACAGGGATTCTGATGATTCTTAAATTATTTCTCCTTGGACTAGCTTGCCTGGTAAGGATTTCTTTTTTAATTAGTACAAACCATAGACTTCTATTTTTCAATCTTTTGATTTAGCTTTAATTTACCTATATATCTATTGATCATCTATCTCTCTGTGTGTATGTGTGTGGGTTTGTGTGTGTATATATGTATATGTATATATGTGTACATATGTATATATGTTTATATGTATGGGTATGTACACATATATGTGTGAATATATGCATATTCCCCTGTATGTGTGTGTGTATGTGTGTGTATCATGAAGCCATGGCATTGTTTTTCATTTTTTCTATTTTCCAAAGAAT
>CM053588.1:157478568-157493870 GCA_028646515.1 Pseudochirops corinnae | reverse complement strand
GAGCAAACATTTTCTCTTTCATCTCATTGATTTCTCTGAATCTGAAACTCTTTGGGGATTAAAAAGAAAGCTATTAAGATATTTAAACTAGTGATCTCACAGGCAATCATATTTTATTTGTCTTACTGCATGGATTTATTTGGACCTGGAAAAGATGAAGACAGACAGGCTGGCAGGAAATAAACATTTATTAAGAACCTACTATATGTCAGGGACTGTACTATGAACTTTATAAGTATTATTTTATTTGATTCTTACTATAACCTTGGGATGTAAGTGCTGTTATTATCTTGATGTTATAGTTGAGGAAACTGAGGCAAACAGAGGCTAAGTGATTTTCCTATAATCACACAGCTAGTAAATGTCTGAGGCTATCTTTGCACTCAGTCCTTCCTGAATTCAAAATAGATCAGGGAGGAAAAGAGGAGTGAAGAGGAGAAGAGAAGAGAAGAAAGAAAACAAACGAAAAGGAGAGAACACCAAAGAGGAATAGACAGAAGAAGAGTGGTTTGGAGAGGAGAGGACAGGAAGAAAATAGGAGAAGGAGGGAAAGGAAAGGGTCAGAGAGCATAGGAGAAGGAAGATTGAAGAGGAGAGGTGAGGAAGGAAGGAATAAAGAAATGAAGGAAGGAAAGAAAGAAGGAAGGACTATAAAGTATTTATAAAGGAATATGGTGTGTTCTGGGGGAAAAAAATGGAAAGGTAAGACAGTCCCTACTCTTCAGAAACTCATATTCTAATAGAGAGGAAAAAAAAAACATGTATGGTAAATTCCAGTGGAAAGATACAGTAATTGGTGATACTTCTTCTTCAGTGTCATTCTCCTTAACTGTATCAATTTATGACTTTGAACTATTAGATAAGGACTGGTGGTGAGAATTGTCTTTTGTTTGTTTGTTTGTTCTTCAGTAGTCATGTATACAGAAAGGCTATATTTGGGCTACAGCACCTTTCTAGGCAATTGTCAACTGGCATCTCCAAAATGCTATTCTTTTGCATGAAGTCTATGGGAGCTAGCTTAGAAGTAAAGCCGGTGGTCTGGTAGTAGAAGAAGAGGTGGATATGCCGCTCTTTCACAATTTTGGGCACATGATAATCATGGTCTGGTTTTATTAGTATTTGAGAGGAAGTGATGGGCAAGTTTGGGAGAGAGAGTGAATTAATATTATTTAATATGAAGGAGTTTTGTTAAATATAAGTTGTATAAATGAGTTTTAGTCTACAGACTGCTTAGCATTCTATTTAGCATTCCTACTATGACGGATTCTATACTCAAGAGATCAGGAAAATATCCAGATTTTAATCATTAGAAATATTAATTGCTATCTTTTAAATGTAAATATCTATCCTTTAAATTACAGTAAAACTTCACTTTCATGAAATATACTTAATACTTTCACTTCTCTAAATTATATTTTTCTTAGAAATTCTGTAGCTTGTCTAAATGACTTAGAAAAAAATCATCTTTAAAATGAAAAGAATTGTGACTCTAACAAAACAAAGGATTTCATTAAATCAGCAACAATATGTTCTATTCATGCTTGCAACAGAATTAACATAGGGCAAGTGATTATTGTTATTCAAGAAAATCCCAATTTTCATTTATGTTATGAAAATGTGCCATTTATTGATGCCAAAGAAAAATGAAAATGATTTAGAATAATTCAGAAACTAAAGTATAAAGAAGTCAAATATTTAAGATTCTTACTGATATGTCAATTCTCACATGAAATTAGAATTAATTATGGGTGTAATTCATGAAACCAAGCCCAGTATCCAATTTCATCATAAAGTTACCTACCTGTTTCCTACAGTCTGTTCAAATATTTGATCATTTGTTGGAAAATGAATATTCATTTATTTAATTTCTAACACACCTATTGAAAAAGACACCTTTCCTTTTCCCTGGATTGAATTTATAATACCTTATAGAAATCAGGTTGATAAAACAATAAAAATGTATTTTAAGTGACTTAGATATTAAAAATTTTAAATGATTTGCATTTCCTTTTATACAAACAAGTGGAATATATGGATATATGACTTTTACTTCTAAAGAAATGTTGTATGAGGGAGGAGTCACTTCCATCTAGGGGGAAGGGATATGGAAGGGATGAGGCATAGAGATCAAGGAAGTCATCACCAAAGAGGGAATGTTTTGGCATAGATTTTAGTGGATGAATAGGATATTGACGATGACAACATATGCAAGAAGGATTTATTGAGTTTTGGATTTTGAGTGCTTACCATTAAAGGTGCTGGGGAGATAGAGACAAAAAAGGAACAATATTTGCCCTCAAAGAGCTTGTAGTTTGTTGAGAGTAAACATATGTACCAGATAATTAAACGCAAAATATACAAAGTAAATGCAAAACAAGTGGGAAGAAAACAAAGGCCAGATCAGGAAGTTCACTCCACGCAGGGGGGCAGCCCACAAAAACACAAGTTCAGACATGGCATGTCATACACAGTGGAAAGCTCACAGGACAATGCCCCTAGAATATAGAGTATGTGAAAGACACTAATGCCCTGGGGAAACTACACAGTGCAGTGGATAGAGTACTGGGCCCAAAGTCAGGAAGACCTCTTTCTGAGTTCAAATTTGACCTCAGTCATTTACTAGCTCTGTGACCCTGGGCAAGTCACTTAATCTTGTTTGCGTCAATTTCTTTACAAAGTGGTGAAAGAAATGACAAACCACTCTGCCAAGAAACCCCAAATAGGGTCGCAAGGAGTTGGACACTACTGAAAATGACTAAACAACTAATGCTCTCTCAGTCTAGCAAGACAACATCAGAGCCAAAATATCAAGACAAAATGGAGGAGATTTTGTTTTTTGGTTTTTGGTTTTTTTTGTCCTTTCCTTATAGTATAAGGAGCCATTGAAATTACTTTAACTTATGAGTGATGTAGTAAGGTCTACACTTTAGAAATAAGTTTAATAGCTGTGTGAAGAGTGGTTAGGAGAGGCGAGAAAAAGAAGGAAGAGAGATGAAATAGTAATCTATTTGCATTACTAAAGGTGATGATGACCTGGACTAGGATGGTGGCCATGATTGGTGATAAAAGAGTGGATCTGAGAGAGGTTGTAGAGACAGAAATGACAGGATCAAATACGGGAATGAAAGAGAAAGAAGAGCTGTGGGAGGGAAAGTTAGAATTGCATATGAGAAAACACCCTTTGGGAGTTGATGAGATCACAAAAGAAGCAATTTTGATTATATGAATTTGAAAAGCTTTTTAATAAACAAAATTAATGCACATGTGGTAAGAAAATAAAAATATTTTGCATAAAATGTCTCTGATAAAATATAATATCAAAAACATGTAGAAAATTAATGCAAATATTTAGGGCAAGAAGTGTTCCTCAAAATTCAATTAAAGTAAATGAATGTGTAATTCTCAAAATTATTGTAAGTTACTAACAGCCATATAATTTGCTCAAAACCAGTGAGAAATGTGAATGAAAATAACTCATTTTAAAAAATTAAGAAAGATAAATTGGGCCAGAGTAAAGGAAAGGAAAGGAAGCAGCCAATGTTGGAAAAACTGAGAGAAGAAAGAGACACTACTATATGGTTCAAATATTTTGAAAAACAATTTGGAATTATATGTGAAAGGTAACTTTTTTACTATCTTCTGTCTCATAGATTCTACTCTTAAGTTTATACTACAATACAGTCAAAGACAGAAAGATCTCCAAGGTTTCAAGATAGTCATAGCAGAATTTTTTGTGGTATCAAAGAATACAATCAAACATTATTTTATTTCAAGAAATTATGGACATGAGGAAACTATATGTCATAGTAGTAGAAAATACTGCTTGGGTCACACATGTGAATACTTGCAGAAAATTGGGGAGGGCATTGAAGGTGTATCTGACAATCAGTTAATTTATCAAGCTTGCTGTATGCCAACTGTGGTAAAGGATGCTAAGGCTTCCAGGGCCTTACATTCTAATAGGACAATACAACACATAAGAGGAAACTGGAAGTGGTTATGGTGGTACAGAAGTACTCTGCATGGGAATATAATACTACATAGCCAAGAAAGAAATGGAAATATCTTTGGTCTGGATCTCTTCCTTAAACTGAAGTTTCTGGGAGGAACTAGCCCATCATAAGATCAGGCCACAGGTGTGGAGTGGTACTTCTAATGTGAGAAGTAATCTAGGTCCTTTAGGAAGCTTCCAAGGTAAAGACATTTTCTTTCCTTTTTTTTTTCCCCACATCGCGGAAACTTAATTTATTTCTGGTGAAGGAAGAGGACTGGCAGTGCTGGTGGGGCAAAGTAGTTCTTGTGACCCACCCCGACCCTTGCCCATCCAATAGGAGTGGTTACACTGGGCTGGGCTTGACGGCCAGACTGACCATTCCTGTAGAACGAGATGTGCCAGGTTGGGTTTAAGTGAATCAAGCCCAAAAGTGGAAGATGACTACAGGAGGAAATAATCATTTCAGTTTGAAACACCAGCTTCTGACTCTTCAGCACTGACCACTTGTGCCTTTTCACAGTGCAGGTGAGGGGGATGAGCAAACCAAACATTACCACAATCCTGAGCACCATGAGTTTGCAAACATCATCCCCTGATTCGGATGCCCAACACAAGAAGGTTCACATGTCCTTTGCTACCTGTGACACAGTGGCTGATGTACCATCATCATACTTAAGGATCTCATTGTAGATAGGAGGAGTCATGGCAATGGTCTGGCCAGGGAAGGAGGCATTGAAGTGAAGGGTCTCTCTAAGGAAGACTCCAGCAGGTGGGTCACAGTATCCAGTGAGCAAGGAAAATATATAATCCTGACCCCTGTGCCTGGCTCAGATGATGTAGCTGAGGTCAAGGAGTACTACCCCATTGCTAGCAGCCCGAACAGCCTCAGGGTTAGGGGAGGCCTGGGGAAAATAGAAAGCTTCTTTGGCCTCACGCAATCTCTCCATCTTCATCAGGGCAGTACTGAACCTCTATCTCCTCTGCCAAGGCCTTAGCTTCTCAATCAGTGCAGTATCCAGCCACCAAATAGAGATAAGCCAAGTATCCCAATCTAACGCCGGAATAGCGCACCTGCTTATACACCTGGAAACACCCGCGATTGCTGCCATCTTCCAAAGAAGAGAAGAAGCCTCGGTGACAACAGGGGTAGCTTGATGGGTGCAGTTCTAGGTCTCTGGCACCTACTCCAGTGTGCAGGGCCACAGCAAGCCCAGCACCTCCCGTCGCTAGCGTGCCAGGGCTGATAGAACCACCTTCCGGGCCCTCGAGAGGTTTGAAAATGATGACATTGCGGCAGTCCGAGGCAGCCACTGCACAAAAAGTGTGGGCCTAGCGCCGCCCAGCATGACCTGGCCTTGGACGCGGAAGCTCCCGCAAGAACAAGCGCCCCAACAGCCCTCGACGCCGCAGTCCTGCTAGCCCGTGCGGTAGGGATTTCAATGACAATAGAGAAAAACCTGTGGAGAGGATGTACAAGGAAAGAGATGAAGTCCAAGTAAAAGTTTAAAGGTGAGAAAACAGGAAACATTTGGAATAGCAGATACTATATTTTGGGAGAAATGTAGAGAATGTGAGGTAGAGTAGTGGGATATAAGACTGAAAAGTAGATTGGAATGAAATTCACAAGGGTTCTTTGGATTAGAATGTATTTAGCATCTGAAAGAAGAAATTTTTTTTATCTATATGAAACAGGTGGGGGAAAGTGCATCATTGGCTTCTTCCAACCACTTTCATTTTTAGAAATTCTGTCCTCTTTGACAGACTTAATGATTCAAGGCACTAAATCAGCCTCATTGGCCAAACCTAAGTAAACTTCTTTAATTAATTTGGAATTTCCCTCACTACTTTCTAGAAACTTCCTGTACAAATCACTTCTCTACCTTAGATTAATTTTAACTCTGTTTATTATGTTCTTTCCAAAATTTCTTTAGGCAAAGGTGCATTTCACAGTTTTATTGCTATAATTTTCTAATATTCCTCTGGCAGAGAATATAATGTAATAATTGGAATATATGTAGATTCTTGTATTTGTCAAGCTTATATCAACTTAATTTTATTGAGAGAATGAAAAATCAAGAAATTTTACAGAGTATAATTAATCTAGATCCTCTGGCAACATGGAAATTAATCATGTGAGGGCAGATAAAATGGAGACATATGAGTCTTTTAAAAAATTCACTTTTTTCTTGTATTTTTATCAGTCCAGTTTGGGTTTGAATGTAACTCAGACATAGATCACATGTTTAGCTTAAACTAAGTTTATTAATTTCATTTTATTAAAATACATAAAAGTGAATTAATATGGTGAAAATTCAAGCTTATTAATCATTGCAATATTCATCTAGATGATCTTTTTTAAAAATCTTTACAATGAAACTATTTTATCTACTTAAAAAATGAAATATCTCCATTGAAATTAGTCAAGTTGTATGAACTGAATTGTACTTCTTAATGCCATGACCTTGACATTTGCTGTTTCCCTTGAAGCATAACAACAATCCCCTTTGCATTCTGCATGCAAATGACATAGCATTGCCATTGAAACTGTCAGCTCAGCGCAGCAGCAGAAATTATTAGTCACACTTTTACAATAAAAATTCTCATAAATCTCATGCTAATCCAGAATGACTCTCAACCTATTTCTCCTGTGGGCAGAAGTGAATCCAACAAAATAGTGGCAGTATAAATGTTTGGATATGTCCATTAATTTTTAATGCTTGTTCATGATTTCTGACAATTTTTGCCTTATACTTACAGTGTCTATAGTTGCAAATTGAATAATTCCAGAGAAATGCAATAATAACTTTGCTAAAGTAATATTTAATATGAAAGTTTAGTCATTTGAATGACAAAATTTGGTTAGGAATGCATTTATGACCACAGTAGATTTGTGCAGGTTGAATGATTAATATTCTAAAAGTTTTCCCTGCAAATGTTTTACATTGGGCTATTTGCATGTGTTAATATAGTTGTTCAGGTGGTATAATTTTCGCCAAGTTTATTTAACTATTAGGGTTGATATTTGGTTCTTCTGTGATAATACTTACTCTTCTGGCAGTTAGGTGGTATAGGAGAAAAAGTGCTGGGCTGTAATGCCAAGCAAAGGCAACTTCCAAGGTTCAGATTACCAGCAAAGAAAACCCCATTTATTCAGCAAAGCATTCACAGAACATAGAAAGTCAAAATACAGTATAACTTGTTCCTTTAGCAAGTAAGTTCTCAATTCAATCCAGGTATTACTCAACTCTTAGACAGTACATTCATTTAGTCAGTCAAAGTCTCTGCTCAAAAGGAGATTAGCTTCCAATCTTAAACAAAGTACATTCATTTGGTCAATCACAGAACATACACACACACACACACACACACACACACACACACACAAAACTTAAAGGCTTCCCACCCCTGAATCTCAAAAGGGGCAGGAGAACACAAAAGGCCATCCACCCTTAAGTTACAACAAGCTTAAGCTCAGCACTGAATACCCAAGGAAAGGTCCTTCTTTCATCTTCACTTGAGGCAAGCCCTCAGGAATCTCAGTTCCTGGGGAGACAAGGCTCAACAAAGCCATAGCCAGTGTCCTTATAGTCACTCTCTGCCTGTAGAACAGTCCCAGAACCCCTGAAAACATCAGCAAGGCTCTCTTCCAGGATTTCTGTGCAGGTACCACAAGAAAATCCTCCTTCAGGGCTTCTGAACCAACAGCCAGGTTCCAGGACCTCTACAACAGCAGCACTGTCCTTCACCATCAGGTGAATCTGGCAAAACAACATCAAAACAGACAGACAAAATACAGGCATCACAGCCATGCCGCCTCAGTCCTTGGCAGTTCCAGGTGGCAGCTCTCAAAAGTCCAATGTGCTCTCAGCAGTCTTTCTCTCAGCAACTCAGGCTCCATGATACTGCGTACTGCTCTCCCAAAGTCCTTCTGGTCTTCTCTAGGCTTCGGCGTCTCTCCCAATTCACGGCTCCTCCCAGTTCAGCCCTTTCTCTTCATGTCAACAAGTCTATCCCCCAAGTGGGATTCACAAGCTCTGGGTTTTAACATTCAACCCAAAAACCAAGCCAATACAGGGACATCTCCAAATTCCGTTACCAATACATGGGCCTACAATCAGAAAGAACTGAGTTCAAATACATTTGCTGTTTATGTGGAGTATGAACTTTAACCTTGATATCTTTTGGTTTCTTAATTTGTAAAATAGACATAATAATAGTAAACTTTTTGAATTGTTATGAGGATAAAATGAGATATTCATAAAGTGCTTATAAACCTGAAAGCATTTCCTATGCGTGACTTATTATTATGATAAATGGAAAGGATGATTAGAGACAATCTGGTCCTACCTATTATTTAGAGACAAGGTAGATAAGGGCAAGAGGGGTTAAGTAATTATAGGGCTGATTCAAACAAATGAAAACTAGACGATGTTATTATGTTTGTGATTTCATTTCATTGACCAATTAGCAATGTAATGGCAGAACTTAATTTTAAATATTAATTCATACTTATATTTTTTAATCTTTAATCATACTGCTATCTGAAATTTCAATTTAATTATTTGTGAAGTCCCCAGCATCATCTGGCATAAGCATAGTGAATAGTTGTATAGATAGTTCTCTCCCACCCCCATTGGTCTTCCTGATGTAGAGACCAAAAGATTGAAAATCTAAATTTCAGCCATTTTGAAAGAATTATGTCTATCTGAAGCAAACTGTGGAATACATTAGAACAACATACTTTTGATATTATATATTGTATTATATACATGAAACTTTAAAATTAATGTTCCCGAAAAGAAATCCATACATAACTGTATCCAGAGGTGTTTTAGAATAGAGTTTTAGAGAATTATTTAGAATGTGTTAAGTGTCAAATTTACAAGCTATATATCTCCATTTGCCCTGACTAAACTTATAAAAACCAGCATTCTCTGTTTTAGATAGCCTAATTAAGTTATCTCATTTCGCACTTGTGAGCAACCTCAGTTACATATTTGAAAAGGTGAATCCACATCGGAAATGTACAAAATTACTAAAAAGCAGAAACTCAGATATAGATAGTATGGGAAGGGAAGGATTTGTTCCTTCTAGTAATCCAAAGGGGGAAAAAAATGACATAGAGATGAGCAATTTTTATTCAGGATCTCTATGTACAGAGATAGCTATAGTAGGATAAAAAAAAAATTTCAAGTTAAATACTGCCATATTTTGTGGAAATAGCAAAGCTGGAGGTATTATAGGTGATACTTGACAATTTTATATCGGAACAAGTTTAGGAATAATGAAATCAATTGAAAGAAGTAGATTTTAATTTTGAAATTTTCTTCTGGTCCCATGCAACCACCACATCTCATATTATTCCTGCTGCCACTATATGTTAGTCCTGCATTAAATAGAACAGAAGAGCAAGATTATTGAAGAGTCAGTCTCTAAATTAAACAATAATAAGTCACTCAACTATTTTGCAAAAGACGAAAGGAGTGCAAGAAGATTTAAAATTAATAACATAGAATGGATTTTGAAAAAAAATGTGACTACCTTTTCTAGGATTTTTGCCTTATATTTACTTCCAGTTCAAATAGAATGTTATATGTTTCCATCAATGTTTTTTTGTGCATTTGGACATAGTATAAAGTAGCTATGAAATAGAGATTTTGTTCAAATTTTCCCCCACTCCTTCTAACTTTTGCCAAGATCTGGGCATTTATTAGAATACATTTTTGGTGGAGTAAACACTGCTTTTCCTAAAATATGGGTTTTTTTTTATTATTGTTGTCAGTTATTTGTTCATTTCCCTAAGCTTTCACTTTTATAGTCTATTCAGTGACATTTTTGTATATACACATATATATATGTATATATATATATATATATATATGAAACACATAATCTTGTAGCAATTTTATCATGTTTGTAAATCCTTATTTTTCTGTCAAATTATTTCTTATTTGTTATAGGATGAAATTAAGTAACATATCTTGTATAAATTGTTTTACTGTTGTTATTTCCCTGTAGTTTTATTCTTTTAATGTATAATGTTAAAGTATACACTCCCTTCTTTTTTTCAGTGATAAGTAGACAGTTGGCAAGGAGGAAAATATTGGAAGGAATATCTTCTATGTTTTCTAAGAAAGATTAAACATAAATACATTTTCATTAAAAATTATTGACAGCTGTTTTATTGGAAAATTAAAATTTTGTTGGTAGAATGTAAGAAACCTGGTTATAATTTCTGTTTTTTGTCTGTGTTTTTCAGTCAATAGACATTCTTAATACACTTTTTCAAATTACTACATTAGGTGCTTGTAATACAATGAAAAAAAATAAAATAGACCCTACTCTTTAAGGAGCTCCCATTCTATCAAGGAGACAAAATATGGATGTCAAGTATATACAAAGTAATTGTGTTGAGGAGGTATTAGCACTGCAGGAATCAAGAATAATCTAAGTTATTGCACTTATTCAGAATGTAGAAGAAACCAGGAATTATAACAGGCAGAATTAAAGATGGAGTGATTTCCAAGCATGGAGGAGAGCCTCCAAAAGGGGTTGAGGCAATAGATGAGGTGTCATGGGTGAGGAACAATAAAAAGATCAGTTTGACTGAAGTGTAGAATATGTAATAAGCCTAGAAAAGAAGGTTAAAGCTAGGTTGTTGAGATCTTGAAATGACAACTAAATAATAAAGAGTCATTGGAGGTTTTTTTCTTTTTTCTTTTTTTTTTTTTTTAGTATTATCATTATTGCCATGAGGCATGACAGACCACAATAGTTATGCAATACCTTTTAACCCACTATATCACCTATGTCAGAGCATGACAATTTATTATTGTTCAAGTGAGAATATAGATTATTCATAAAACCTTTAGAACTTAAGGAACTTGTTTTGATATGGATGTTATAAATGCAGAAATTGTGATAAATTGGAAAGAAACTTACATTGTTATCAACATGGTCAACAAAACCAACTGGAAACACATTTGTTGGGCTGACATGGCAATTTTTGTAATAATGAAAGGAATTATCTAGTAGCAAAGTCCATAATTTTGAACCCATCTATTAGTCCATCAATATAAGTCCATTTTATCTATGCATAGATTATTAATATTTACTGCACTAGATTCTAAGCTCAACATGATAGAAATCACTTTAATTTTATTTCCCCAATATCTAGTACATTGCTAAGCATACAGAAGAAACTTAGTAAGTATTTATAGAAATGAATTAAATTATTGGTTCCTATGTTAGGAGATACTCCCTCTATTTGTTTCACTTTCTGTCCTGTCTCTAGATCAACTGGGTGTTTTAAGTAACAACTCAATGTGTTGCTTTTCCAAAGTCCATTTTCACTTCTATCTGAAGGTAATTTGACAGTTGAGTATAATTGTTTATTTTAATATATTGGGAAGGCACACTAATACCTCCAATTATTCGATCTATTTAATAAATTGGTAAAAACTAACTATACCACAGTGTTTGAAAGCATTATGTCATCTTTCCAAGGCAGAGTCAGATGAAATATAATTTATCTTATTAATTAGTTTTTAAAAATTTTTTTCTGTATTTCTTTTTCTGTTCTTCTAGTAAATATGAGTATTGCCTAAGGCCAGTGGGACAGAGTGAATTTCTTTATCACATAAGATAGTTGATATGGCTCTAAATTGTAAGCATATTCAATCTCTCCAGCATTCGATACTGCTGATCACTCCAAAATTTATGCTCCCATGTCTTCTGAAGCAACATTTTTCTTTTTTGTACTTTTCTGGGGTTTTTATTGACTCCCTTTCTGCCTAAATATGGACATATTGCAAAATTTAAACTGACTCTCTTTTCTTCACTCTATACATTGGATATCTTATCTTTGATTTTAATGATGATCTTCATGCAAATTGCCCTCATATCTACTTCTTCTAACCTTGATATCTTCCCATTTCTCTAATCTTCCATCCTTAAGTATTAGGATTTTCAAATTAATCTGAAAGTCAACATAAAATAAACAACTAAACTAATTATTTTTCTTCCCCAAATTATTTCCCTTTCTTGTTTTATTCTTTCTCTTAAGGATACCAATATTTACCTAATCATCTTGTCTAGTAACCTTTTATTCTTTGTGTCATCTTCCTTTCCTTTTCTTGCTAGAAGTAGTTACTAGGTGCTCTTGAGTTTTTCTTGGCAATGACACTATCCCTTGTCTTTTTCGCACCATTCCAACTGCCTTTATCCTAGTCCAAAGTTTCATTTCATTGACTAGAACAATGAAATAAGCTTGTACTTCTACTACCTCCATTTTCTTTCTCCTCCATCCTTATAATCATATATCATTCATATTTAATGGATTAATATTGACCACTTTTAATATACTGCCCCACTAATTCTTTAATAATTTCTTGTTTTCTACAGCAAACAATGAAAGTCATGCTAGCGTGATAAAATCCAAACTCCACCTAACATGCAAGACCTACACATTCTACTCAAGCGTATACATTGTAGCTCTAAGCTACCTTTCAACCCTTCTCTCCCACTATGCAAACACTCTACTCTAACCCAAATGATGTTTAACTTTTATTGTTCTACCCGTTAATCCATTCTCTGGCCATTTTCCATAACAGAACTGTTCCCTTTCCTCTTCACTCTGAGAAATCTAATTTCTGCCCTTTTTCTAAGGCCCACAATAGTCTCATTTTCTGTATCATTTCATTCCCAATTGATCTCCTCATCTTTAAATTCCATAGCCTTTATTGTTTATACCATTTATTTAATAAATAAGAATTTATGGACTTGGTTCTTCTCCCATATAATTGTCCTATATTGTTATTTAACATTTTATGAATTTATAAGAAGCTTCTTGAAAATAGAAACTAAGTCGTACCTCTCCTTATATAACCAAAGATATCCAGAAATGATCTTTAATATATAGCAGCTGTTTAATAATTGAATAATTAGAGGCCCATCATTCATTCATTTATTTAAGGATTAATTATTTAGTACATTATATACAAAATTATGATAATATAAATATATTTTCAATGAAGAGTGATTTTTTTAAAAGTGTGTGAGCACAACAATAAAAAACACTAAAAATGAATCAATATATTTGACTCATTAAATTACATAAATATGACCTCTATTTCTTTTGTATTGTGAATGTACTCTTTTTTCTTTATAGAGTTTCCTGCTATGTCAATATTTACATAGTAAAAATAAACAAAGTTACCAGATCCTTTCTTCTTCAATCATATGTACTTCCAATATCCTCGTTACCAACAAAAGTTTACAAAACTGAACTCCTGTGGGTTCTACTAAAAGGGAAAAGATCCCCAAAACTAGTCTAGGGGAACTCTACTAACTAAACTCAGCACTTTGGTACAATAAATTTGTAGGTGTTTTAGGTTGTTATTACAATTTTCTTTGTAAATTCCAGATTTTAAATTAATTTGAAATGTTCATTTAAACTTGCCAGTCATTCTCAAAGATAATCCAAACTGACTATTAACAGGGAATCTGCTGTCCTTATATATTTTTACAGATCTTTATACCATTGTTAAAACAAACAAATGGTGAATGTTAATTTTTATTACTCTATGAACTTAATCATGTATAGCCATGAAGAGTTCATTTTTAATTTAATACATCTCTGTTCATTGTTTATATGTTCCTCAAAGAATGGCACTCAAAAGGAACAAAGTCTACTTTACTTCTTGCAACTGTTGATTTTAATTGCAATACATTCTAAATGTTAAGTACTTCCTTGTCTGTGATGAAGAAAGTACCTCTACGTTTTCAAATCATTTTTGTTTTTAATCAAATCTCTGCCAAATATCAAACATTTACATAATTTTCTAAAATATACGTTTTTGATTTGGATGTTTTATGTATAAGTATACTTAATCAGACATTTACCATAAGATACTAGTTATTGGTGGTGAGGGAGTTGTAAACAGAAAGAAAACATGGAAGACTGTTACTAGACTTCAGTGAAAGTAACATACAAAGTGATCCTAAAATATCACTAGCAGTTTCAAACTGTTTTAGTCTTGGGTTGTTTTCAATTATTTTTGAAAATATAATGTATTTCCATAATAACAGCTGACATACAGTATTTCATAATTACATGTTAATTTATATATTTTATTTCATCTTCAAAAAAGCCCTGTAAAGACTGAAAGTATTACCGTCCTTCATTTTGCTGAACAATGAGGAAGCTGAGTTTCAGAGATTAGAAGTGAGTAGTCCCAGGACACAGACCTGTTTTTTGTAAACAATCTAGTTCTCAATTCAGATCAAGTGCTCTTCTCCCTACATAGCATTCCATAGACAAATAAATAATTCTAATTAATAAATTCTTGTCATAGATTTAGTATTACTATGTAAGAATATTTAGGGATTGATTTAAACAATACACACTTCAAACATAGGTGGCGGAGTCAAGATGGCAGAGTAAAAACAGCATTTTCTTGATGCTCTGGATTCCACCTCCTCCAATAAGTGTAAAAAATGAATCTAAAAAAACTTTAGAGCTACAGAACCCACAAAGTGACGGAGAGAAACAAAGCTCCAGCTGAAGGAAGCTCGACAGGCCTGCAGGAAGGGTCCATCAAAGATAATTCCACCTGAGCTGAGGTTTTAGCCCCACGGCAGTCCCAACCAGCCTCAGCTGGACCACCCTTCACTAGAGTAAATCATAAGCAGCTGTAGTGGTTTCCAGAGTTCTCTATCCATAAATGACAAAGACAAAGTAAAAGGTCAGTGTGGAACATGATTGGTCCAGAGGGAGAGAGAAGAGTACAGTCTGACTGCTACTCCCACAGCAAGAAACAGGGGAGGTGTGGTGGCTGCAGACACTGCTGCATATCTGCTTCAGAGCTCCTGGCCTGCAGATTGTAGGGGAACCAAGCAACAATTCAGAGGCTAAGCTCTCTTGCTTTGATCTGCTTGGATACAGATCACAGTCTTGGGTGGTGGTCCTGGGGTGTGTGACCAGGGAGCCAGAGCATGTGGGGGCTGTAGAGAGGGTACCCATCTAATAACTCTGGCAGCTGCAAAAACCCCAACATTTGTAACAGCTCTTTCCATTCAGGAAGCAGAGTTCTACTATGGCAAAGAGTTCAAAAGTCAAGTAATTGGCTGAACTATCTAAAAGGCATGATCAAAAAAGAGCCTAGACACCATCTTTCAAGAAATTATCAAGTAAAATTGCCCTGATATTCTAGAACCAAAGGGCAAAATAAAAATTGAAAGAATTCACCAATCACTTCTTGAAAAGGATCCCAAAAAGAAAACTCCTAGGAATATTATAGCCAAATTC
>CM053588.1:157462698-157478468 GCA_028646515.1 Pseudochirops corinnae | reverse complement strand
TCAGGAAGAAACACAAGTCATCCTCCAATTGATAAATGGTCAAAGGATATGAACAGGCAAGTTTCAGAGGCAGAAATTAAAGATATCAATAAGCATATGAAAAATGCTCTAAATCGCTACTGATTCGAGAAATGCAAATCAAAACAACTTTGAGGTACCACATCTCACCAGTCAGATTGGCTAAGATGACAAAACATGAAAATGACAAATGCTGGAAAAGATGTGGAAAAATTGGAACACTAATGCATTGTTGGTGGAGTTGTGAACTGATTCAACCATTCTGGAGAGCAATCTGGAACTATGGCCAAAGGGCTATAAATAATTGCATACCCTTTGACCCAGTAATACCACTTCTGGATTTATATTCCAAAGAGATCATAGAAATGGAAGGAAGACCCATATGTACAAAAATATTTATTGCAGTTCTCTTTGTGGTGGTAAAAAATTGGAAATTAAGGAGATGCCCATCAATTGGGGAATGGCTAAACAAGTTTTCGTATATGAATGTAATGAAATGCTATTGTGATATAAGAAATGAGAAACAGATAGACTTCATGTTTACCTGGAGAGGTTTATATAAACTGATGCTGTGAGAAGAGCAGAACCAGGAGAAATTTGTACACAATGACAGACACAATGTATGTGTGATGACCAACTTTGATAGACTGGACCCTTCTCAGCAATACAAGGCAACTCTAAAAGACTCAGGATGGAAGGACCTGTCTATATTCAGAGAAACATCTAGAAAAACAGAGTTTAACTGAAGCAAACTACATGCTCTCTTTCTTTTCCATGTTTGGTTTTGTTTCTTTTTTCCCATTGTTCATTCCATGGGCTACAACCCTTCTATGCAACCAGACTAATGTCCAATGTGAAAGTATTAGCAGATTGTATACTTGATTGCATGCCACCATGGGGAAGGGACTGGAGAAGGAGGGGAGAAAATTTGAAACTGAAGGGATTGTACAACTGAATCTTGTAATCTAAAAGTAAATTAACATAAAGAGATTATAGACCAGCTCAAAAAAAAAAAAAAAAAGACAGTAAACAGAGTACAAGGAACAATAAGAAGGCCAGTTTGACTGTCCTATAAAATTAGTAAAGAGAATCATCTGTAATAAGGCTGGAAAATATGAGGCCTGGAATACTATATTATTTCTAAAATTATCTTTAATATTTTATATTCATTTAGATCAGTGATTCTCAACCTGTAGATCGCTACCACTTTTTGGTCAAACGACCCTTTCACAGGGGTTACAGGGGTCGCCTAAGACCATGGGAAAACACATATTTCCAATGGTCTTAGGAATCTCCTCTATCCATCTCCAGGCGGGTCTGCCCACATACGACATTAGGAAGGTTGAGAACCACTGATTTAAATTGTCTTGAGTAAGAAAAATCCTACTTGACATGTCTCATCTAGATTTCCAGGTGACCCTAATTTCTCAAAACACATGCCAGTGGCGCTGAAGCTCCTAGTATTGTAAGCATTCAACTGTGGCAGGCTAGCTTAATACAATCTTTTAAAAATACACTGTATTCCAGATGTTTCTCAATATTTACTATCAGTTGAATCTGTGGATTGGTTTTCCTTATTTATGCTAACTTTGTTCACTCTTCTATCTTCCAAATCTCTATTTCATATAAATATTCCTATCCACTTCTCAAGGCTCACTGATATGAGCTGTACTTGTAGCAGATAATGGCCAACAATTTTAGGAGAGGGCTCAATTGACCACAACCTGTTACAGAAACCTAATGATTTTTAGCATTGAAATGTATTCATTTAAATTTATCTGACTAGCAAAAATACTTCATTTATAAAGTTTTCATGCTATTTTCTTTCTATTTAAAGAGTATTTTTCCTTTGACTATGACAGGTTATTTAAATCTCTGAACAAATATTTTTTTGTTTGTTTTTTGCTAGAGATATTTCTTGTTTGAAAACTCATAAGTTAACTGCCATTTCTAAATAAGGATAGAGTCAGACAGAGGGAAAGAGACACAGAGAAATAAAGAGAATTGAGGAGATAGACCAGAGATAAATGGAGGTATAGAGAAAAAGACAGAGTCAACAATATAGGGATAGACATAGAGACAAAGAGAATGACAGAGAAATCAAGAGACATAGATACAGAGAGACAGAGACGCAGAAAGACAGGGACAAAGAATTTGAAGAAAATTAGTTTCACACTTTATTGAATTTTAGGGACCCTAAGCAAAATATATGGATTTTCAGACATGGATTCTAATTTCAGTTCATCAGAAGCCTGAGTTTTGCTGTCTGAGAGTGTTAGAACATTTATAAAATTGGCCGACCACAGAATAAAAAAAAGGTGCTAATTATGCTTTCAAAGTGGTCAAAGGCAGATACTACTTTTTAATTTTGACATATTCTGAGACTAAAATTTGCCATTTCAGTAAAATGTGTAGAATTTGAATCTCAGTCTGTGATACAATGTGTAAAATATACATTACTCTGATAGATAATTCATGTATCATGTTGCCTGTTAGTATTACCATATTGAAAAATAATTAAATTCTATATTTTGAAGGGTTGTTTTTGTTAATTCATATGTATTCATTCCCACATTCACTTGCATGTTTTGATCTATAAGCAGAAAAAAAGCTGCCACATATGTATATTGCCTCATGCCTGAGACATTCTAATTATGGAAATGTGTGTATATATGTATGTGTGTGTGTGTGTGTGTATATATTCATACATATATATAATATACTATAAACTATATATACATGCATATATATATATGCATATATATATACTATATACACATGTGTATATGTTTATGCATTGTGTATAGATATAGATATAGATGTAGATATACATATGGATGTATTTATATCTATATACACTGTGGTGCTCTGAGATATACAAAGTATTTGCAGATCATTATTTCCTTTGATCCTTGAGATAACCTCATAAGGGGAGGTAATACAAGTATTACTATACCCATATTTCAGGTAAGGAAACTGGCATTCATAATAGCTGGTTCTGTTCACTTCACTCTGACTCAGTTCATGTAAGTTTTACCAGGTTTTCCTAAAATCATCATGATGTCATTTATTATAGAGCAATATTATTCCATTACATCTTGTCTTATTCAGCCACTGCTTGTTTAGCACTTCCCCAACTGATGGGTTCCCGTTGATTTCTAATTATTTGCCACCACAAAAAGAACTGCTACAAATAAGAGAAGTGGAGGAAAAATTGGGAAGAGAAATCAGAATGATGCAAGAAAATCATGAAAATAGAGTCAACAACCTGACTTAAAAAAATGACACCTTAAAAAACAGATTAAATCAAATGGCAAAAGAGGCCCAAAAAGCCAATGAGGAGAAGAATGCCTTAAAAAGTCAAATTTGCCAGATAGAAGGAGAATCTCAAAAGAATTCTGAAGAGAATAATTCCTCCAGAATTAGAGTATAGTAAATGGAAGCAAATAACTATATGGCAAATCGAGATACTATTAAACAGATCCAAACAAATGAAAAAAATAGAAGGAAATGTGGAATATCTCCTTGAAAAAACCATTGATCTGGAAAATAGAATCAGGAGAGACAATTTAGAAATTATTAGACTACCTAAAAGCCGTTATCAAAAAAAGAACCTGGAAAGCATGCTTCAAGAAATTCTCAAGGAAAATTGCCCTGGTATTTTAGAACCAGAGGGCAAAATAGAACTTGAAAGAATTCACCAATCACCTCTTGAAAAAGATCCCCAAAATAAAACTCCTAGGAATATTATAGACAGTTTCGGAATCCCAAGATTGGGGAGAAAATATTACAAGCTGCCAAGAAGAAAAAATTTGAATGCTATGGAAACACAATGAGGACAACCCAGAATCTAGCACCTTTTACATTAAGGGATGGAAGGGCCTGGAATATGATATTCCAGAAATTGAGGGAGCTAGAATTAAAACCAAGAATTACCTACCCAGCAAAACTGAGTATAATATCCCAGGAGAAAATATGGCCATTTGGTGAGATGGAGGACTTTCAAACATTCTTGCTGGAAAAAACAGAACTGGAAAGAAAATTTGACACTCAAATAAAAGAAGCATGAGAAAGTAAAAATGGCAAAGAAATCATAAGGAATTTATCAAAGTTGAACTATGTACATGCCAACATGGAAAAAGATAATTGTAACTTCTGAAACTTTTCTCAGTATGGTGATAGGTGAAGGGAATCCAAATGTGTATATATATATATATATGTATATATGTATATATGTATATATACATATATATATAAATGTATATATGTATACATACACATATGTCTTTACGGGACGGTTTATATATGCATATGAATACTTGTCTGAGTATGTGTATATATGCGTACATAGAGGGCACAGAATCAATTGAATAGGAAGGAAAAATACTTTAAAAGGAGAAATTCTGAGGTGGGAGAGGAATAGAATGAGAGGAGACAGGGAGAGACAGAATGGGGTTAAGCATTTCATATAGAAGAGGCAAGGAATGAATAACTGTTACAGTGGATAGGAAGAACAGGAAGGCAAAAGGGAAATGGTCAACCTTACTCTCATTGAATTTGGCTTAGGGAAGAAATTATATAAAGTCTAAACTGGGTATCTTGCCACACAGAAGAGTAGGGGGGATGAAGATGAGACGTGGGATGATGGAGGGGAGGGCAGGGAGGGAAGGAGGGTTGCTGGAAGCACACATTGCTATAAAGGGACAGGGACAGAAACAGGATAGAGAATAGAAAAAGGGGGGGAGGGATAGGAAGGAGGGATATATAATCAGTCTCTCACAATATGCCCACTGTGGAAATGTTCTGTGTAATTACACATGTAGAGCCTGTATTGAATTGCTTGTCTCTCCAGTGGGGATGGGTGATGAGGGAGGAAGGGAAAGAATCCAGAATATGTTATTGTAATAATAATAATTATTATTATTAACTATATCTAACTGAGAATTAAAATATACAGGCACGGTTGTCAGAAGATCCATCCTGCTCTACCAGAAGGTTAGATGGGTGAGGGAGAGGACATAGGAGATAGCTGATTGGAGGAGGGATCATACAACAGGATGGCTATTTTGAGGTATTGAGTAAGGGAAAGATGTGGAGAAAATTTGTAACTCAAATCTCATGGAATGAATGATGTAAACAATAAAATAAATTTATTTATTTATTTAAAAAAGAATGTATAATAATATATAGATGACTCTCATAGGATGAGAAAGTATTATGAATTTTTAATATCTGCCTTTGGAGCCAATTACAATATTAATGAACTAACTTGAATTAATATAAGATTGTAATCCACCCAGCTATTAATATTTAAATGATTTCTATAATTGCATCATCAGCATTAACCTAAAACATTAAGACCTTTGTTTTGATTATACTATTTAGCTGTACGCATATAGTTGAATAGGTTTAGCCTCTTCCATTTAGGAAATTTAGAAGAAAGTGGAATTTTAAAAATTATGTAATTGCGTGTTTATGGTGTACTGAGAGAAAGAATCAAGACAAATGAGTATGTAAAATGACTTGAGGGAAACCATAACGTGTTACAGATTGCTGTTTGTCAGGAAAGGAATAGTTAGAAGACATACTCAGTGTGACTCCACAAAAGTTTTTTGGAGATATATGGTTAAAGAAAAATCTGTTCAGGAAACATTCAAGATAAAAACTGCTCAATTAAACCTAGCAGGAAAAATAAACACCAGAATGAGAATTGTAGTAGCATTTAAGTCTTAAAGAATAGCATTTTCTCAAATGTTAGTGGGTTAATTGATATTAAAATTGAATAAAATTTTATATAAGTCAAAGAAGAGAGGTATGGTGTGGTTTATTAATTCTATGAACTAATAACATGAAAGAAATATTTCATTAATTAAAAAGGAATGAATAAGACAAGAAGATCAAGAGAAAATTAAAATCTTATTAAAGAATTTGATAAAGAAAATCTTTCATTTTAAAATATAAAAAGACGTATTCTAGATACCACAAATCCTAAGGGAGAGCAAAATTAGTGATATGCTTAAATGACTACTTAGACTTTTGAAAAAATATGGAAAAATGAAAAATTCTAAGAATTTATTAAAAGAAAATATGGTAACTCTCTTCAAAGAGAAGAAACATCATTTTGAAATATGGACCTACAAGATAAATTGAAGATAAACTTATTTTTAACTATCAAGTCAAATTAAATTGCCCTCTGCATATCAAAGCTAAATTTAAAAACAAAAAATACCAATTCGTTAATGCAGACAGGAAATACGTACAACTAACTTAAAACTGTTTTAGCCCAATTTTTAAAGGCCTCCATAATCAATCTACCATATTATTTGATATCCTAATATCGCACCATTGACTTTCACGTCTATATCATCTACCAAAATTCAACAGTACACTGTTCTCTAAAACTGCTCTCACCTTTATGCTTCACCTCATTCCATTTCCTTCTTTTATAATTTCCTCTTCCAAAACCGTACAATGAAATATTACCAATCCTTAAATAAATAGTTCAATTGTCAACTCATCTTTAAAGTTTGTAACCTATAAGCAATATTTATTTTAAAATTAATTTTATTTTGAACATAGAAAATAAAACAAGTCTTTTTGTAACATAGTAGAAAAAATGATTGTACATAGAATTATAAATCTATTATATAAAACTCACTATCCCTTTTAAATACATAATAAAGTCATCATGTAACTTTCTTTTTCCTTTTTTTTTCTTCTCTCCTCTTCCCCTTCCCCTTTTGATAAGAATAACATTAGACACAAATATGCATGTGTGTATACATATACATACATACACACTCATATACATTGTGCGTGTGTATAAAACCATTCTTTACATACTTCTTTTTTTTTATTAGTTCTGTCTCTGAAAGCAAAGATAATCTTCCTTCATATGACCTTTGTTGTTAATTTGGGTACTTATAATAGTCAAAATGATATATTCACTCAAAATCTATCACTCTACTGTATTGTTACTATATACATTGTTCTCTTGGTTCTGCTCCTTTTGGCCTTCATTACTTCATGCACATTTATCCATATTTTTCTAAGATCATCAAGCTCAACATTTCTTATAGCACAGCAGTATTCTATCACAATCATATACCACAACATGTTTAGTTATTCCCCATTTGATCGGTATCCCCACAATGTCCAGTTCTTTGCTACCACAAAGAGAGCTTCCGTAAATATTTTAGAGCATAGAGATTCTTTTCCTTTTTCACTTATCATAAAGATTTTTCTAATTCCCTTACCAAAATACAAAGATCTCTCCCTACTCTAGACTCCCATAACATGGACATACTTAGCAACATAAATAGTATCAGACTATAAGAAATATATATGAAAAGAGATGTGAAATAGAATAAAATTTAAAAATATGTTCTACTACCTATCCATGTAGACAGAATAAAGGCAGCATCTGAAGTTGGACAAAATGGGTTTAAATTCTTCTTCTGTACTTACTGACTTTGTTAACAATAGGCAAGTTATTTAACCCGAGTCTCAATTTCTTCTTCTGTAAAATGGGGATACTAGGCCTGCATGATACATACCAAGAAACTGTTGTGACAAAAGTATATTATGAACTTTAAATTAATATGTAAATGGGAATAATTATATTTTTGTCTTAAACTTTGCTCTTATAAATCATTATTTGAATTTGATTCTTATCCTTGATTTTAGGGAAAAAAATGTTATGAATTGTCAATGTGATAAAATAAGGTAATAAAAATGGGCATAAAGAAAATGTATGTAATTTCATACTTTCTAAACTATTTTATCTACCTTTGACCATTAGTTTCATCCATCATGGTTCTTAATCTAAAAAAAATGGTCAAGAAGCCTTACTTTTGGTCTTTGGGTTAAACTGGTGATGTAGAAATACCATTTGATTTAGAATCAAAATAACCTTAAGTCCAATTCCAGCTCTTTTCTCAAGGGTTTTTTTTTTTTGAGATAAAATAAATAATCCCCAAACTAATCTTAACTATCCTTCATTTGCAAAATTAAAGGGTTTGAGTTAATGTTTCCTAAACTTCTTTAAAAGCATCAATACTATGATAATGGCTTATCTTGTTACCAATAAATTAGGATTGTCTTATATGAATGCTTTTGACTAAGCTCTTCATCAGTTCTTCAATTCTAGAATGGATTCTAGCCAAACAGGAAGTCTAATTTTATTCCAAATTCTACGGTAAACTTCAAATTATCTTCTCATGTTCCAATGTTTAACCAAAAAAGGTTAATCAAGTTAAACTTTTCCTTACCAAGAAACTTGTGTGGGATGGAGAAAATAAGAAGGAAATACTAAGCAAGTTTAACATTTCCATTACCTCAAAAAGTCAAACTAATTCACAGCTTTTGCTACCAAAGTTCTCCAGTGGTAACTTTATTCCCTACAAATAGTTAGTCAGTTAGCATTCAGTCAACAAGCATTTATTAAATGTCTATTACATTCCAGCTAAGGACAGCTAGTTGGTTCAGTGGATAGAGTCCCAGATCTGGAGTCAGAATAGCAGGTAGGGGAGGTTATTTGGTTTCTCTGCATTAGGGCAGTTTCATTTTCTCTAGTAAGGTCAAAAGCTTAGCTCAGACTTATTTGGTAGGGCAAGTGTTTGGGAGTATTTGACATAAACAGCAGACTGAGACTTACAACTACACCTCTCTTGTGGGGATTTTAATCCTGTGGTACCTTCCCGCCCATCCTCACACTCTTCAAATTTGGGTATTGCCCGGGAAAAATTCGGTTTTCCATGAAAATGGATTTAGACCATGTTGTGGAGCAGGGAGTCTCCTGTGTCCTGGCTGATGGGATGCTGTACTGTAACCTACAGTGGTAACTTGATTTGTGTGCTTCAATGGATTTTGTTTGAAGACTAATACTCTAGAATACAAGTAACCTTCCCTGCCAGCTATCTTCACCTGATTGTTTTCCTGAGTGCCCGCCCCTGAGTTCCCTTTGGCAGTGGAGATTATTCATTGTTTCCTGAGTTCAAAAATCTGACTTGAAGCACTTACTAGTTTTGGGTCTGAGTTACTTAACATTGTTTGTCTCAGTTCCCCATCTGTAAAAAATGAACTGAAGAGGAAATGTCATACCACTACACTATCTTTGCCAAGAAAACCTCAAATGCGGTCATGAAGAGACAGGACTGAATCACAACAAAACACACACATGTTCCAGGTACTCTTCTCTCTCCCTTTCTCTCTGTCTCTGTCTCTGTCTCTGTCTCTGTCTCTCTCTCTCTCTCTCTCTCTCTCTGTCTCTCTCTCTCACTCTCTCTGTTTCTGTCTCTCTCTGTCTCTGTCTCTCTCTCTCTCCTCACACACATTGATTTAGGCAATATAAATGAAAGAACTCCAGCAGGAAATCCAAAATTAAACGGAGTATATAATGACCAAGTTTAACCCTAAAGAATAAATGAAAAAAATTAACTTCCTTTTCTTGCATAAAAGAGCAGATGTAGTTGATTTTTCTATTAGTTTTATTGAACTATATTCTTTTTATAATTATTCATAACATTACAGATTTAGAGGTGCAAGTGTTATAGAGCTCATCAAATCTAACCCCATGATTTTGAAAATGAGAAAACAAGTTGAGGGAGGTTAAATGACTTGCTGAGGGCAATGTAGTTAGTGGTGTGAGGAAGTATTTGAATTCATATCTTCCTGGCTCTAAGTTCAGCACTCTATCTCCCATGTTACCTAACATTGTTTCTTCTTGTTGTTTCCTTTGAGTAGATAAGAAATGTATTTGAAAAAGAAAGTTAAGTAAAATTAATAAAATTAAAGCTAATGAAAATTTAATTTATTTAATGGCATACAAAAATTGAATGCACTGAAGAAACTTGGAAATCAATTGCATTTTACATGACTATATAAATTCCTAGGGATAAATTAGTCATGAAGTACAAAAAATGATTTTAAAATGGAAGGGAGGCTGAGATGACATTAGAAAAATGGTTCTAATGTCCAAAATGTTTACCATTTGATTATGCATGTGTAGCATATACCTTTGGAAAAGCCCCTTAATTAAAAATATGAATGTGTACAATCTGTTCTTGTTAAACATTAAACAAAAAACACACATATAAACATAGATACTGATATTGTTAAAATGATGAAAGATAGGCTGTAATAAACTATGACTTAGAATATTGTAATTCCATTTTGGAAGAAAATTATAATGAGAGTAATACTGTCAGCTTTCTTAGAACAAATTGTCCATAAATGGAATAATTCCATTTTGAAATTTATGGAAAGACACAAATCAATAACAAGACTGTATTAGAATATATTAACATTGAGCAAAAAATATCTAGAATGACATCCTCATGTTGTTCACAATCAATTGTTCTTCTTAGTAACTGATAATTGAATATGTTGATGAAATAATGTGAGCTAACTTTTGTATCTCTGGCATTTAGCAAGTCCTAGCATATAGTAAGTGCTTAATTAATGTTTATTGACTTCATAACTTGATTTGTATTTTCCTCTTTCCAACATGGGTATTAGGAAACAAACTGTGAAATTCAACATTAAGTACGATCATTGACTCAGGGTAGATCCTTCTACCACTTTAGTCTCCAAATTCAATTCTCTGTTGTTAAGAAGTTACTTTGTGAAGATAATTGAAAAATTTCTTCCAAAAACAATATTCTTTCAATATAATATAGACTTTCAAATGTTGCACTATACAGAAATATTCTGTCATTAAAAAGGTTTTGGTGCCATCTTATATGAATGACTTTAGTTCTCAGGACTTCAGATTTATTATTTGTTAAATAAGAAGCTCAGCATCTCTATGAGAAAAAAAAATTCAGAGAAAGTAAACAGTGCTTTTGCACTATGGTGAAACAGACATGTTTATTCATTTCTGGTTTAATTGCAAGTCTATAGAAGCTGTGCTGTTATACAGTAAGGTTACAAATGATAAATTTTTTTTGTAAAAGCTTTCATTTTTAGTAATATGCTCTAAAAGTAGAAACTAATTTTAATTTTCACATGGAAATTCCAGATCTCTAATAAGATAAATACAAATAAAAGCAACTGTGAGGTTTTAATTCACACTCTGTATACTGACAAAAATGTGAGAGGAAAATGGCAATAGTAATACATTGTTGGAGAAACTGTGGAATGTTGCAATCACTATGGAAAGTAATTTGAATTATACAAATGATATCAGTAATATGCCTATGCTCTTTGAACCAGAGACTTTATTACTCAATTTATACCACAGAAAAAAATCGTCTATAAGTAAAAAGTTCCCACACACTCCAAAATATAGTAGTAATTCTTGTGGTAGCTAAGTACTGGAAAGAAAGTAAATGCTTATGAGTCAGGGACTGGATAAACAAGCAGTGGAATAAGAGCATAGTGAAATACTGTGACACTCTAAGAAATTATGTATATGATGAATACAGAGAAGCATGGAAAAAAATATATATATATACATACACATACATATATACACACAATATACATATGTGTATATATGTGTGTGTGTATTTGATACAGAGTAAATAAGTAGAACCAATAAAACAATGATAGTAACTGCAAAAAAGTAAATTGAAAAAATAATGATGGCACTAAAAATTCAAAAGTAAATATAACAAAAGTATAAAGGCCCACCGGGGGGACTCAAAGGAAGAAATTTGACAATTGCCAATTTATATCTTCATGGAGGTAGGAAATCCACAAGTGTTTATATGTTACACATGTTTGTAGACTTGGTAAATGTTTTTATCAGTTGTGCTTACTTTTTTTCCTCTCTTAAAAAAATAATATTTATTATATGTTAAGGCTATCAGGAAAGGGGAAAGGGCAAGGATGCATGGAATAACTATGGTGATGTAAGAAAGAGAATATATTAATAAAATTATTTTGTAAAAAAATCTATCTGTCCAAAGAGTTTCATAACAGTCTTATACATAATTGGGGAAAATAGAAGAATATGAATATTCAAAAATGAAGCTACAATTAAATTAATTGCTATAAATTTATATAATGGAATAAAATGATTAAGATGCACAAGAATGAGGGATAGAAAGAAATCAAGAAAAATGTTTATGACATATATTATTTTAATTTTTAGTTTTCAACATTCATTTCCGCAAGGTTTTGAGTTACAAATTTTCTCCCCTACCCACCACTGCAAAACAGCGATCCCCCCAATCTGCTCTCTTTTATATCCTCCTCCATCCCCCCTCTGTTTTTCTAGTATGGCAAGATAGATTTCTAGACTCCAGTGCCCATATATCATATTTTCCAGTTGCATGTAAATAATAATAATAATAATAACAATAATAATAATAATAATAATAATAATAATAATAATAATAATGATTTAACATTAGATTTTAAAACTTTGATTTCCAGATTCTTTCCCTTCTTCCCTCATTATGTACCCTTACTGGGAAGATAAGCAATTCAATATTAGTTGTACATATGTAGTTATGCAAAACATTTTCATAGGAGACATGTTGTGAAAGATTGACCTCCATCCCTGACTTGTTCTATTTTCTACTTTGACCCTGACCCTTTTCAAAAATGTGTGCTGCTAACTATTCTCCCCCAATATGCCCTCCCTTCTATCATTTCCCCTCTTATCCCCTTCCCCCCTACTTTCCTGTAGGGTAAGATACACGATTTAGTGGGTATGTTAATCCCTCCTTAAGACTAATTCAATGAGAGTAAGGATGACCCATTCCCTTTTGCCTTCCTGTTCTTCCCCTCCATTGTAACAGTTTTTTCTTGCCTCTTTTATGAGAGATAATTTACCCTATTTTGTCTCTTCCTATCTCTCTTCATTATATTCCTCTTTCACATCTTAATTTTATTTTTTAAATATCATCCCTTCCTATTGAATTGATCCTGTGCCCTCTGTCTATGTATACCTGTACACATACACACACACAAACACACACACACGCACTCACATGTGTATTCATATGCACATATCCTCTCTACCAGAAAAATGAAGAGGTTTACCCAAAGAGGGCTAGGATTGCTCTGGAGACTTCAAAATACCAACACACCAGGTCCTGCCAAAAGAATTCTGCTCAAGTCTTCTCTCAGCCAAAGAAAAACAAACTTTATTGAAAGTTTGCCATATTGAGTAGACTCTTAAGGAGCCTAGGTATCTGTGATGCTTGCATTGAGAAAGCAGGACAATATAAGTCTGTCACAGAATAAGTCTGTGCTAGGGCCTTCCATGGTGCTCTCACACCCCATGGAAGGAAGATAGGATGCTTATATACAGAGGAATCTGGAGGTGATCTAGAGGAGGAGCCTGGGAAGGGTCTTCAGGAGGAGACAATGAGGTCAGACTCCAGTAATGAGTTTGGGGAGGGTCTTCAGGTGGAGTTAATGAGGTCAATACAAGAGTGGATTGGTATTTTGAGAGGCTCATGGGTGGGAAGCAGATGGACAATGGAGAGACAGGATAGTAGCAGAGGTTTGGACCCAGCCACAATGAAATACTTATGGCCTCTGCAAATGCCTCATCAAGTGGGAAGATTCAATCAGACTTCAAGGGGTTTCCCAGAGCCTGTACCTCAAAGATTCAAGGAGAAGTCAAGGGGGGTCCCAGAGCCTACACCTCATCATTGCCCCCTCAAACAAATACACCCACACACATATACATACATTTATATTCATTCCATTCAACTATCCTCATACTGAGAAAAGTTTCACAAGTTACAATGATCATTTTTCCATGTAGGCATATAAGTAGTACAACTTGGATAAATTCCTTATGATTTCCTTTCCCTCTTTACCTTCTCATGCTTCTCTTGCTTCTTGGATTTTAGTGTCACATTTTCTATTCAGTTCTGGCTTTTTATCAAGAATGTTTCAAAATCCTCCACCACATTGAATGACCATATTTTCCTCTGGAACATTATACTCAGTTTTGCTGGGTAGATTATTCTTGGTTTTATTTCTAGCTCCTTTGATCTCCAGAATATTATATTCTAAGCCCTGTGATCCCTTAATGTAGCAGCTGCAAGGTCTTGTTTCCTGATTCTGTTTCCACAATACTCAAATTGTTTCTTCCTGACTGCTTGCAGTATTCTCTCCTTGCCCTGGTAACTCTGGAATTTGGCTATAATATTGCTAGGTGTTTTCTTTTTGGGATCTTTTTCAAGAGGTGATCAGTGAATTCTTTCTATTTCTATTTTGCCCTCTGGTTCTACAATATCAGGGGAAATTTTGCTTGATAATTTCTTGAAACATGTCTAGGCTCTTTTTTTGATCATGGCTTTCAGGTAGTCCAATAATTTTAAAATGATCTCTCCTGGATCTATTTTCACGGTCAGTGGTTTTCCAGTGAGATATTTCACCTTGCCTTCTCTTTTTTCATTTGTTCGGATGTGTTTAATAGTATCTGGATTTCTCATAAAGTCATTGGCTTCCATTTGTTCTAATCTGATTCTGAAGGAGTTATTGTCTTCAGTGAGCTTTTGAAATTCCTTTTCCATCTGGCAAATTTGACTTTTTAAGGCACTCTTCTCCTCATTGGCTTTTTGGACCTCTTTTGCCATATGAATTATTCTATTTTTTTAATGTGTTATTTTCTTCAGTCAGGTTGTTGACTCACTTTTCATGATTTTCATGCATCATTCTCATTTCTCTTCCTAAATTTTCCTCTACTTCTCCTACTTGATTGTAAAAATCCTTCTCAAGCTCCTTCATGGCCTGTAACCAATTCATATTTTTCTTAGACGCTTTTGATGCAGGAGTTCTGACTTCATTGTCTACCCCCTTTCCATGCTTTGATCTTTTGGTTCCCCAAAAAGGAATCTAAGGTTTGATTACTTGGCTTACTTTGCTTCCTCTCATGGCTCATGTTGCCAGTCAATTACTTGACATTTGAGCTCTTTGCTACAATAGAACTCTGCTTCTGCAGAGGAGAGCTTTGTCCCAAATTGCTGGGGGTTTTGCAGCTTCTGGAGCAATTTGGAGACCACCCTCTCTGCCAGCTTCACAAGCTCTGGCCTGCTGGCCATACACCCCAGGACATATACCCAAGACTGTGATACAGATCCAAGCAGGTTAAAGCAAGAGCAATTACCCTCCCAATAGTCACTTGGTCCCCTACAATCTACAGGCCAGGAGCTCTGGAGGAACCATGGTGGGCAGGGTCCAAACTGTGCCCTTCCTTCCCAACAGAGTTCCTGCCTGACCTTTTATTTGTTCTTTGGCATTTATGGGTTGAGGAGTCTGGGAACTATCACATCTGCTGGTGTTTCACTTTGCTGAAGTCTGCTCTGGCAGTCACTGGTCAGGGCTGACCTCAGGCCAAAACCATGCAGCTCATGAGACTATGCTCTGTTCCCAGCTTGCTGTGATGGACCCTTCCTGTAGGCCTGCTGGGCTGCCTTCAATGGGAGATTTCTTTCTGTCTGTCTCTTTGTGGGTTCTGTAGCTCTAAAATTTGTTTGAGTCATATATTGTAGGTATTTGAGGTGGTTGTTGGGGGAAGCTCAGAGAATTTCCTGCTTCTACACCACCATCTTGGCCTCACCCCTTTATGACATAACTAAAAAGTGAAAAAAGTAGAGCCAGAAGATCAGAGCACATGCAAAAGAATCATGGCATTTTTCAATGGCAGACTCCAATCACATTAGGAAAAGTAAATTAGAATGAATGAAGAGAAAATTTTGATAGGGATTTTGGAAGAGAATCTGAAAAAAAATGTTCATGTTTAGATAGATAGATAGATACATAGAAAGATAGATAGATATAGA
>CM053588.1:157439001-157462198 GCA_028646515.1 Pseudochirops corinnae | reverse complement strand
AATGAGGAGAAGAATGCCTTAAAAAGTCAAATGTGCCAGATGGAAAAAGAATCTCAAAAGCTTTTTGAAGAGAATACTTCCTACAGAATTAGAATGGAGCAAATGGAAGCAAATGACTTCATGAGAAATCAAGACACTATTAAACAGATCCAAACAAAGGAAAAAATAGAAGGCAATGTAAAATATCTCCTTGAAAAAACCACTGACCTGGAAAATAGATCCAGGAGAGACAATTTAAAAATTATTGGACTACCTGAAAGCCATGATCAAAAAAAGAACCTAGAAAACATCCTTCAAGAAATTCAAGAAATAACAGGAAAATTTTCCTGTTATTTTAGAACCAGAGGGAAAAATAGTACTTGAAAGAATTCACCCATCACCTCTTGAAGAAGATCCCCAAAAGAAAACTCCTAGGAATGTTATAGCCAAGTTCCGTAGTCCCCAGATCAAGAAGAAGATATTACAAGCTGCAAAGAAGAAACAATTTGAATCCTGTGGAAACACGATTAGGATAGCCCTGGATCTGGCGGCTTCTACATTTAGGGATCAAAGGGCCTGGAATATGATATTCTGGAGATCAAGGGACCTAGGAGTTAAATCAAGAATCACCTGCCCAGCAACATTGAGTATAATGTTCCAAGGGAAAATATGGTCATTCAATGAGGTGGAGGACTTTCAAATATTCTTGTTGAAAAAACCAGAACTGAAAAGAAAATTTGACATTCAAATACAAGAACCATTACAAGGTTAACATGGAAAAGAAATCATAAGGAACTTATCAAAGTTGAACTATTTATATGCCAACATGGAAAAATGATAATTATAACTTGTGAAACTTTTCTCAGTATGAGTATAGGTGAAGGGAATACAAATGAATGTATTCTTGTACATACAGATATGTCTATATAGGAGGGTGTATGTATGCGTATAAACACATATCTGAGTGTGTGTACATACGTGTACATAGAGGGTGCAGGATCAATTGAATAGGAAGGGACAACACTTTAAAAGGCAGAATTCTGATGTGGGAGAGGAATAGAATGAGAGGAGACAGGGAAAGACAGAATGGGGTTAATCATCTCATATAGAAGAGACAAGGGATAATTGTTACAATGAAGGGGAAGAACAAGAAGGCAAAATGTAAAGGGTCAACCTTACTCTCCTTGAATTTGTTTTAGGGAAGAAATGACAGAAACTCTAAACTGGGTGTCTTACCACACAGGAGAGTAGGAGGGAATGGGATAACAGGTGGAATGATGGAGGAGATGGCAGGGTGAGGGGAGGGTTCCTGGAAGCACACATTTCTGTAAAGGGACAGGGACAAGGTAGAGAGTGGAATAAGGGGGTGGGACAGTATAGGAAGGAGGGACATATAATCAGTCTCTCAGAATATGTCCACTGTGGAGACGTTCTGTGTAATTACACTTGTTCAACCTGTATTGAATTGCTTGTCCTTCCAGTGGGGGTGGGTGATGGGGAGAAAATTTGTAACTCAAAATCTCGTTGAAATGAATGATGTAAACAAGAAAATAAATAAATTAATTTATTTTTTAAAATGACCTCTAAGGTTGAAAAAAAATTTTTCTATTAACATTTAATTGTCTTGCCAATTCTAAGGTTTTTAATTTTTTTATTATTATTATCAGAAGAGAAAACTGAAGTCACTTACCCAAGGTCATACAGGCACTTTATGTGACAGAACCTAAACTAGAAACTGGCTTCACACATCCAGTTAGACTATGTCACCTGAACTAAAATTAATGGCATTACACATAAACTATGGGCGTTCATTTGAATGTCACAGGGAAAAATCTGGTATTTTTTAATGTAAAGGATTCCTAGTATACTTCAGAGATAATTTTATTTAAACTAGTGTTTCCAAAGTGTACTAGAGTAATGTTCCCTGCAATATATATCTAGTCTGTATAATTAAAAAATAATAATAACTATAAGGGATTCTGTACAATGACAGTGAGGGAAGGTGCCATTATTACATTTTTTTTTACTTTTTCTAAGGCACTGTTGGAAAGAGGAGAATCTTTCAAGTTATATATTACATTTCAGATGTGTTACTATAAGCATGGCATTGAACAAGTCCATTAATCACAATAGGCCAAGGTTTTCTCATAGGTAAAATAAGGGCAGTAGAATAAGTTATCTCTAAGGCTCTTCTTAGTTCCAAAACCTTTGAAACTATGTTATACGTTTAATAAATACTTTGCTGTTTTTTAATATTATTTTCTTCCTTACAGTCTTTGATCAGTTGCTGTAGATTGTCAGAGATGAGGAGAAAGATGAATAAATGACACATTCAGATTTCTGGAGTTATCTAATATAGAAAATAATCTTTTAAAAATGTTAACTATGCAGCTTAAGATTTTCTTGATATTTTTGTTGAAGAAGAAGGAAAATATAAATGTGTACCACAATTATATAGTTTTGCAATTCAACTGACAGTATAGGGTATACAGTAGTAAACATATGTATGTATATGTATGTGTATATAGATATATACACATATATGTCACATACATTTTACATATATACATAATTTTGTATGTGTGCGTATATGTGTGTGTGATTAGGGAATTTTTCAACCATCTTTAAAAATGGAAATACTGCTCAGAAGAATGAACATATTTCACTTTTAAGCCTAGCAATTTAGAAAAAAATTGAGACAGTTAAGTTCCACTGAGGGGAAGGAAGAAGCATATTTCTGATCTGGTCTTCTGTCAATCAGTTGATCAGTCAACAATTATTTGTTAAACACATTTTGCATTAGGCACTGTGCTAAGTACTGGGACACAAAGAAAGGCAAAAAAGTAGTCATTGCTCTCAAGGTCATGGTCTAGATACCATGCAAATAAGTATGTACAATTGAGCTATATACAAGATAAAATGAAGATAATCTCAGAGAGAAAGCTGTAATGTTAAAGAGGTCTGGGAAAGCCTACATGCAGAAAGTAGGACTACAGTTGAAATTTAGAGGAAGTCAGGGAAGCCAGGAGGCAGAGAAAAGGAAAAAAAGAGTTCCAGACACAGATGACAGTGGATCAAAACATTTAAAACTATGGAGGAAGAGTGTTGCATGTGAGAAACCAGTGTTAACTATATTACAGAGTACAAGAAAGGGAGTAATGTGTAAGAAGACTAGAAAGGTAGGAAGGGGACAAGTTATGAAAGACTTTAAAAGCCAACAAAGGATTTTATATTTGATCCTGGAGGAGGCCACAGGTGTTGATTAAATCATTGTGACATGGTGAAACCAACCTACACTTTAGAAAAATCAATTTGACGCTAAATGGAGAATTGATTAGAGTGGGGTGAGACTTGAGGCAGAGAAACCAAGCAGTGGGCCATTACAATAGTACAGTTTTAAGGTTATGAGGGTCTTTATCATACTGGTGGCAATGTCAAAAGACAGAAAGAGGTATATATGAGTGATATCAAAAAGGTAGAAATTATTGGAGCTGGTGACTGATTGGATATAGAGGTATGAGAGAGTGAGTTGAATATTACAGCTAGGTTGCAAGCCTGTATGACCATGGTGATGGTGGTAACTGCAACAGTAAAAGGGAAGAGAATTTTGGGAAATATAAAAAGATGAGTTTTTGACATGATGAGTTTAAGACTGGACACACAGTATAAGGTGTCTAAAAGGTAGTGAAGATGCAAGATCTAATAATTTAAGTAAAAAACTAAACTCCCAGATGCTACTATTAGCATGACATTGAAGAATTCCAATAGTCTCTATATGCCTAGGGACTTTTTTTCATATATAGAATAAGGATGTGACCAAAATTAACTCTTAAGGCCCTCTCAGTTCCAAATTCACCTGGAAATTGGGAGAGGGGTATAATGCCAAGCAAAGTAGTACTTTGCACCTTGTTTCAGATAATTAAGTGCCTTTGAGCCTCGCCTTTGATTGTGTCAAGTCTTTGTTGGAAGCAGTGTACACTGTGTTGTCCTTAATAGGCCAAGGGAGTTTGGAGACCTTTCTTGTGCTTAATTGGCCTAAGGTCCTCACATGAAGCCCATGGTGGGAGGAGCTTGCCAAAGGGGTGGAACAGGAAGGAGCCAAGCACATAAAAGCTTGAGCATGAGCTGGGCCCAAGCAGAACTTGGAGGAATGGTGATTTCCGTGTCAGTACTCTGAGTGTCTGTTATGTTTGCTGATTGTGTCACTTTGTCAGACAGAAGCACTCTGTAAGACAGAAGCACTCTCTTTTGAATTATGTTATGTTGTCAGACAGAAGCATTCTTTCTGATGAATTATGTTACTTTGTCAGGCAGAAGCACTCTGTTCAATTGTGTTATTGATGGAATCCTAATAAACTGCCCCCAGCCCCAATATTCTAACTTCATTACAGGCCAGGTCCCACTGAACAGCAGGTCACTGTACCTACTTAGCTCTTCTCCCTTGTCAATATCTTAACTTCTTCAAATACTCCTCACTGCACACTGGAACAACAGGTGTGTCACTGAACACTTAGTTTCCACACAAACAGCAGGTGACTCCAAGTGTTGGGAACCCAGCTACTGCCTCTACCTAGTCACTGCCCCCAGACCCATTCCCACAGAAACAGGAGTGTTCTGGCACTCAAACATAATCACATCATCTATCTAATCCGAAACAAAATTACAATACCTATCTGAACCAGAGAGGACAATAACTAGACAATTGGAGGGCAATAAAAACAGAATGTTCAATCACTGAACCAGAGATGGGACCCCTCCTCCATTCCCTATTCCTTTAACTAACTACTCCTGCCTTTTTAATATTTTTTAAAATTGATTTGTTTATTTACTTTTAGTTTATAAAATTCAGTTCCACAATCACTTGAGTTTCAAATTTTCTCTCCTCTCTCTCCCCCTCCCCCACTCATGAAAGCATGCAATCAAGTATAGCATCTGCAAATACTTTCACATTGGACATTAGTCTGGTTGCATAGAAGAGTTGTAACCAATGGAGTGAACAAAAGGAAAAAAGAAATAAAACCAAACATGGAAAAGAATGATAGCATGTAGATTGCTTCAGTCTCAATTTGACCTCTGTTCTTTCTCTGAATGTAGATATCTCCTTCCATTCTGAGACCTGTAGAGTTGTCTTATAACTAAGTTGGTCATCACACATACAATGTGTCTGTGATTATGTACACATTTCTCCTGGTTCTGCTCTTCTCACTTAGCATCAGTTTGTATAAGCCTCTCCAGGTGAATATGAAGACCATCTCCTCCCTGTTTCTTATAGCACAAAATTCATATACCACAACTTGTTTAGACATTCGCCAATTGATTGACATCCCCTTAATTTCCAGTTTTTTGCCACCACAAAGAGAGCTGCAATAAATATTTTTGTATATATGGGTCTTCCTCCCACTTCTATTATCTCTTTGGGATACAACCGCAGAAGTGGGTTGTATGGGTATGTACTGGGTCAAAGGGTATGCAATTAATTATAGCCTTTTTGGGGCACAGTTCCAGATGGCTCTCTAGAATGATTGAATCAATTCACAGCTCCATCAACAATGTATTAGTGTTCCAATTTTTCCATATCCTCTCCAGGATTTGTCATTTTCCTGTTTCATCATCCTAGCCAATCTGACTGGTGAGATGCGGTACCTCAAAGTTGTTTTATTTGCATTTCTTGAATCAATAGTGATTTAGAGCATTTTTCATATGCTTATAGATATTGTTAATTTATATCTTTGAAAATTGCCTATTCATATTCTTTGACCATTTATCAACTGGAGAATGAGTTGTATTCTTATAGATTTTACTTAATTCACTGTATATTTTAGAAATGAGGCCTTTATCAGAGACCCTGGTTCGAAAAATTCTTTCCCAACTTCCCACTTCCCTTTTAATCTTGGTTAAATTGGCTTTGTTTGTACAGAAAGTTTTCAATTTAATGTAATCAGGATTATCCATTTTGCATTTTATAATGCTCTCCAACTCCTCTTTGATCATAAAGTCTTCCCTATTCCATAAATCTGAAAGGTAAACTATTCCTTGCTTCCTCAGGTTAGTTATAGTATCAGCCTTTATACCTAGATCATGCACCCATTTAGACTTGACTTTGGTGTACAGCATTTGGTGTATGTCTATGCCCAGTTTCTGCCATACTATATTCCAGTTTTCCAAGCAGTTTTTGTTAAATAGTGAGTTTTTATCCCCAAAACTGGGGTCTTTGGACTTATCAAACAGCATATTACTATAATCCTTGACTACTGTGTCTTTTGTATACAATCTCTTCCATTGATCCACTACTCTATTCCTCAGAGACTACCAAGCAGTTTTGATGACTGCTGCTTTATAACACAGATTCAAATCTGGTATGGCTAGGCCACTTTCCATAGCATTTCTTTACATTAATTGCCTTCATATTCTGGCCCTTTTGCTCTTCCAAATGAATTGTGTCATGTTTTCTAGGTCTATAAAGCAATTTTTTTGGTAGAGTGATTTGTATGACACTAAATATATAATTTTATTTAGTTAAAATTGTCATTTTTATTATATTAGCTTGAACCAGCCATGAGCAAATGATGTTTTTCCAATTGGTTACATCTGATTTCATTTGTGTGAAAAGTGTTTTGTGGTTGTGTTCATAAAGGTACTGGTTTTGTCTTGGCAGGGAGATTCCCAAATATTTTATGATGTATATAGTAACTTTACATGGGGTTTCTCTTACTATGTCTTGCTGTTGGACTTCATTGGAAATGTATAGGAATGCTGAGGATTTATGTGTATATATTTATTTATATTTATTTTATATCCTGCAAGTTCACAAAATTTATTTATTGTCTCAAGAAGTTTTTTACTTGATTTTGTAGGATTCTCCAAGTATATCATCATATGATCTGTAAAGAGTGATAGCTTAGTCTCTTCTTTGCCTAATTTGATTCCTTGGATTTCTTTTTCTTCTCTAATTGCTACTGCTAACATTTCTAGTACCAGATTGAATAAGAGGGGTGATAATGGACATCCTTGTTTCACCCCTGATCTTATTGAAAATGCTTCTAGTTTATCCCCATTACATGTAATCCTTGGTGATGCTTTAAGTAGATGCTGCCTATTATTCTAAGGAAAACTCCATTTATTGCTATAATTTCTAGTGTTTTTAATAGGAATGGATGTTATATTTTGTCGAAAGCTTTTTCTGCACTTATTGAGATAATCATATAGTTTCTGCTAGTTTTATTGTTGATATTATCAATCGTATTGATGGTTTTCCTAATATTGAACCATCCTTGCATTCCTGGAATAAATCCAACCTGATAAAAATGTAGTATTCTTGTGATAAGGTGCTGTAGTCTTTTTTGCTAATATTTTATTTAAAATTTTTGCATCTATATTCTTGAGGGAGATTGGTTTATAATTTTTTTTCTCCATTTTGTCCCTCCCTGATTTAGTTATCAATACCATATTTGTGTCATTAAAAGAATTTGGTAGGACTCCTTCCTCACAAATTTTCTCAAATAGTTTGTGGATTATTGGCATCAATTTATCTTTAAATGTTTGATAGCATTCATTAGTAAATCCATCTAGCCCTGGAGATTTTTTCCTAGGGGGTTCCGTGATAGCTAGTTTAATTTCTTTTTCTGAGATGGGGCTATTTAAGTAATTTACTTCCTCTTCAGTTAGTCTGGGCAAGTTATATTTTTGTATATATTCATCCATTTCCCTAAGATTGTCAAATTTATGTGCATACAATTGGGCAAAATAGTTCCTAATTATTGTTTTAATTTCTTCTTCATTGTAGGTATATTCAACCTTTTCATTTTTGATACTCGAAATTTGGTTTTTTTCTTTCTTTTTTTTTACTATATTGACTAAGGGTCTATCAATTTTTTTGGTTTTTTTTTTCATAAAACCAACTCAGTTTTATTTATAAATTCAATCATTTTCTTAATTTCAATTTTATTAATCTCTCTTTGGTTTTCATTTTTCTAATTTTGTATTTAATGGGGGATTTTCAATTTGTTCTTTTTCTAACTTTTTCAACTGCATGCCCAATTCATTCACCTCCATTTTCTCTCATTTCTTCATGTATGCATTTAGGGATATAAAACTTCCTCTAAGAACTGCCTTTGCTGCATACTATAAGTTTTGGTATGAGCTCTCATTATTTTCATTCTCTTGAATGAAGTTACTTATTGTTTCCATATTTCTTGTTTGACTAACTCATTCTTTAGGATTAAATTATTTAGTTTCCAATTAGTTTTTTGTCTAACTTTCCATGGCCCTTTATTGCATATAATTTTTATTGCATCATGATCTGAGAATGATGCATTTAATTTTTCTGCCTTTCTGCACTGAATTGTGAGGTTTTTATGCCCTAGTACATAATTGATTTTTAGTATGTGCAATATACCACTGAGAAGGTGGTATATTCCTTTTTATCCCCATTCAGTTTTCTGCAGAGATCTATCAAGTCTAGCCTCTCTAAAATTCTATTTTTCTCCTTAAATTCTTTTTTTTTTAATTTTGAAGTTAGATTTATCAAGTTCAAAGATGGGGAGATTGAAGTACTCCACAAGTACGGTTTTGCTGTCTATTTCTTCCTCTAATTCCCTTGACTTTTCCTCTAGGAATCTGGATGCTATACTGCTTGGTGCATACATGTTAAGTAATGATATTGCTTCATTCTCAATGGTGCATTTTAGCAGGATGTAGTTTCCTTCCTTATCTCTTTTAATTAGATTTATTTTTGCTTTTGCTTGGATTGCTACCCATGCTTTTTTTTTACTTTAGCTGAAGTATAATATATTCTACTCCATCTTTTTACCTTTGCCCTGTGCATATCCCCTTGTTTCAAATGTGTTTCTTGTAGACAGCATATTGTAGGATTGTGGTTTTTAATCCATTTTGTTATCCACTTCTTTTTTATGGGAGATTTCATCCCATTCATATTCACAGTTATGACTACTGTATGTGACTTTCCCTCTATCTTATTCCCTCCCGTTTATATCTCTGTATTTTCCTTTTCCCTTCTCCTCCTTAAGAGTTTTCCTTTTGACCACTTCCTCCTTCATCATTCCTTCCCTGTGTTCCCCCTATTTACCTACCCTTTCCCCTTACTATTCTTTCCCTCACTCCTGACCATCCTCCGTCTTCTTACCCCTCTCCCCTTATCCTTTCTACTGCCTGTAGGGCACAACAGATTTTTATTCTTAACAGAGTATGTTATTCCCTCCTTGAACCCAAGCCAATGCTAGTGAATTTCATACAGTGCTCCTCTCCCTCCCTCTCTTCCCTCTAATGTTATGAGTTTTTGTGTCTTTTCAAGTTAGAATCTAAACTTAACTGTTTGTATTGATCCCTCTTTCAAAGAGAAGCAATGAGAGTAATGATCATATGATGCTCATCTCCTTCCTTCTCTCCCCTCCACTTTAGTACATTTTTATGCCTGTTCTTGTGGCATAATTTACCATTTTCTGCCTCAACCTTTCTCCCATTATAATCCCTTTCTTCCCCTTAATGTTTTTTTTTAATCTTCATATTAGTTCAATTATACCCACATCCTCTATCTATGTATAACCCTTTTAAATGTCTCAATACTTATACAAATTTCAATATTGACAGGTATTTGCATCTCATATAGGCATGTAAACCATTTGCTCTTATTGAGTTCCAAGTTATGTGCATGTGTGAGCATCTGTGTCTGTGTCTGTATGTGTGAATGTGTGTTTTCCTTGTTTACATTTTTATGTCTTTCTTGGGTCTTGTAAGTGGAGATCACATTTTCCATTGAACTCTGGCTTTTTCATCAGCAATGTTTGGAAGTCCTTTATTTCATTAAATGACCATCTCCCTGCCTGAAAGATTATGCTCAGTCTTGCCAGGTAGTTGATCCTTGGTTGCAGTCCTATTTCTTTTGCTTTATGATATATCAAATTCCATTCCCTCTGATCTTTTAATGTAGCAGATGCTAAGTCCTGTGTAATCCTGACTGTAGTTCCACAATATTTGAATTGTTTCTTTTTGACTGCATTCAGTATTTTCTCCTTGATCTTGTTGCTCTGGAATTTGGCCTACTATTTCTTGGAGTTTTCAATTTGGAATCTCTTTCAGGAGGAGATAGGTGAATTCTTTCAATAACTATTTTACCTTCTGATTCTAGTACCTGAGGACAGTTCTCTTTGACAATCACTTGGAGGATGCTGTCCAGGCTGCTTTTTTCATCATGGCTTTCTGGTAGGCCAATAATTCTTGTATTATCTCTTCGGGATCTGTTTTCCAGGTCAGTTGTTATTCCAGTGAGATATTTTGCACTTACTTCTAATTTTTCAATCTTTATGTTTTGTTTGACTGACTCTTGCTGCATCATAGAGTCCTTAGCTTCAATTTGACTGATTCTAATTTTTAATGAATTATTTTCTTCAATTAGTTTTTGAAGCTCCTTTTCCATATGTTCAGTTTTCATTTATAGGGAGTCATTTTCTCCAGTTCTCCGCCTAGTTCCCCTTCTAGTTCTCCAATTTTATTTTTTAAAGATTTGTTTTCTTCAGTGAGATTTTTTTTCCAATTTGGTCACAGTAGACTTACATTTATCTCCTACCTCTCTTATATTGTTTTTAAAGTTCCTCTTGAAGTTCTCCAAGAATGGTTTTTGGGCTTGAGACCAATTCACATTTTCTTCTGTGGTCTCCAGTGTGAGTATAGAGTCTGTGTTGCCTTCTGAATTTGGTTTTTCTTGCTCAGTATAAAAAAGATACAATGGTCCTAGCCTTCGTATTTTCCCTCTTGCCTATTGTGATTGCCTATGTCTTGGATTTTTAAAGTGGCTATCTGCTTCTAGGTTGCAGGATGTATTGAGCTGGGAGTTAGGGTTATGGTTGTTAACTTTGTGAGCTGTTGTGTCCGAGTGACTTGACTGAGGCCAAGGTCAGGACTCTCAGTGTTTCCCCTGAGTTACCCTGAGGCTTACAGAGTAACCTATGGGGGATGGGTTATCTGGCTCCTTAAGGTTTCCACCTCCGTGTCTCAGGGCTATGGCTCCTGCAGGCTCAGTAGCAGGAGGCCAGTAGCAGGGCAGGGCTGCAGTCTGCTGATTGGCCAGGTGGTGCTAAAGGCCACCTGGGCTTATGTTGTTATTGTTTGCTGCCTCTACCCTCCTGGGCTTAGACTCCATAATGCCTCACTTCCCCCATCTTCAGTGACTCCCAAGCCTGAGGCTATTTCCACTAATTCAGGATTTTACTCTGAGTGGGGCAATTATCTCTGGACTTTTCTGCATCAGGGACCGGGGACCAGAGAAACTAGGTTTTATTCCTTCATCTTGATTTCTGGAAGTTTGGGTATGCAATTTTTATACATCCAGGCTGCAGGATGGTAGCCCCAGAAGAAGCTGCTGTCCCTGCTGTGGGCCTTGTGTTTTCTCTTATCCAGGTCTGACAATCCTTTGTCCTGGAGTGAGACTAAGGCTAAAAATCATCCTCAGGATGGTTGAGTCAGCCGGCTGGCTGAGGCTTCTTCTCAGTCTGCTGTATTCTGCTCTCAGATCCGCGCTGGTGAAGCTCCTGTGTGCTCCACTTTCTCCCTGCCCAGACCTAAGTAGGTAATTTCCTGGGCTGGGAATCTGCCATGCTCTGTCTTCCAGTGGGTTCTGTCATTCTTCAATCCATTCAAATTCACTTTTTAGCTTTTAGGGACACAATTGTTAGAGGAGCTTGGAAAAGTTACTGCTTCCTTTCCGCCATCTTCACTCTGCCCCCCTGCCTTTTTAATATTAATCATATTCTTATATTCTGTGTAAATTTTGATTATGTAATTGCATCTTTACCCTAAAACAAAAAACATCTTGCTTTGTCTGAAGATGCTGGTTCCTCTTGCAATTTAGCCCACTTCATGAGAGGTATCAATCTCAATAAATGCCTATACTGAGATTAGAGGTGGTCTGATGCTGAATTCTTTGAGATAGTTCCAACACAACACATCATAAAACACCAACATTTTTTGGGTGGGCAAAGCCCCCACTACAACATTACTTTGTCAGATGGAAGCACTCTGTTGATTTGTGTTGATTTTTCAGACAGAAAATGAATTGAGATGATAGTGCTAGCAATATGGGTAAATATTGCTGCAGTCCTGTTGAGCTTTTTTTTCCTAGAAATAGAAGCTGTGAAGAGCTTGAGGTGGAGTCATTTCAGTGTGCTGTGATATGGGAGAGGAGTGGAGCCCTGCCTACCTGTGAATCCAGGCAACAGTCAGGTGAATCCAGGCAAGAGCTGGTAGGAGCCAGGAAGTCAACATAGAGTTAAGTTTAGAGGTCCTTTATTTGGGTACTCAGTGCTGATTGATGGAGATTTGTGACTTACTTGTGTCCTAGGGGTAGATGGACCTTTGTATATTCTACTACAGCTTAAGAGGATACTTAGTAGTCATTGCTGATATTATAGCTTAATTGTGACCTATGGGTCTGAGGCCTTTGTACTTTCCACTGCCCCTTAAGGATGATTAGCTTAAGGATGATTGGAAGTAAGCCTCAAGTCAAGATGAAATAAGATTTTACTAGAGTACTCTGAATTGATTGAGGAGATTGTGACTTATTGAATGATATGTTTTCTTTAAAACTATGTGGCCACCTAAGAAACAAGTTGTTATGGTGTACTGTTATGAATGCTATATTTTGATTTCTGGAATATTTTGCTTATGTTTAATGCTGAATAAATAGAGAGTTCACCATACTATGTGACTGGAACCATAAAGTTATTCAAAGCAGCAGTCCTCAGAAGAACTTGCAATTGTGACTGTGATTGTGATTGACTTTACAGTAAATTCAACAGAAGTAAGAAATTTAGGAAGAAAGGAATATTTGGGATGGGAGAGTAGGATAAAAGAATGGCCAAGGTTGAGTTTATGATGTCTTTGGGATGATTTTTGAAGAATTCAGGAGCAAACTAGAAATATAGGACTAGAGTTTGGGAGAAATATTTTGTTAAATATAATAATCTGAGGATTGTATGAATAGAGATGAAATAAGACCCCATAGGATCTAAGGAGATTGACAGAAAGAGTATAGGTAGATCAACCAACTAGCATTGATTTAATACCTAGTATTTGTTAAGCACTGTACTTAGTGATATGGGTACAAGGAAATGCAAAAGAGAGTTGTTCCTCTTGGGCTTTTAGTCTTAAAGGGGAACTATAATAGAGCAGAGAAGCAGGCCGAGTACAGGGCTTTAACATATATTCAGTCATATGATATAAGGAATGACTGATGATCTAGTAAAGGAAGCTGAGAAGGTATAGCCATAGTCGTAGGGTATATGCCAGAAAAAAGCTGTGTCTTGAAAAGAGAGGAAGAAGTATCAGGAGACATTGGTCAACAATAATGTTAAATGCTATAGGAGGACTATGAAAAGGCTATGCGTTCTCGTTTGTTTCTTATTATTTGGTTTGATTCAGATTCTGCCATCTTTGACTCTATTTTTTTTTCCTTCCTGCATTCCTCCCTAACTTCCTGCCTGCCTGCCTTGCTTCCTCGGAAAACAAATAAAGCAAGACGGTTTTGACAAATGATACTTTTTATTATCATCTTTGAAAGTACACACACATGGGGCAGCTAGGTGGTGCAGCAAAGAGAGCACTGGTCCTGGAGTTAGGAGGACTTGAGTTCAAATCTCGCCTTGAGACATTTGACATTTAACTAGCTATATGACCTTGGGCAAGTTACTTAACCCCAACTGCCTTGCCTTCCCTCCTCAAACACACACACACACACCCCAGAATGCTTCAGTTATCAAAAGATTAACAGAAACATTTGGGAAAACTGATGAAGTTAAATAATTTTGCCACAATTACCCTCCTTAATATAATCTTGCCGAAGTCAAATGCATATATTCTGAGGGATATTCTAACTTGCTTTACTCATTTTTACTCAAAAATTATGCCCACCTATTAAAAATAGTTTAGTTATCCTTTTTTTATGTTAAAAATAAGCCCAGTTCCAATGATTAAATTAGTTAAATAGAAAGTTAACTTTTCTAATTTTAGTTTTATTTATTTCCAAGAAAAATCCCAATCAACCCCCATTCCCCACTATTTATTGTCAAATGATGAGTCCATTTTTTGTGAATCTTCTTCAAGAAACATTTTTCATGAAGGTTTTCTCTTTATCTGTCACAAAGAATTTCAGAATTTGAAGGGATATTACCAGCCAATTAGTTAAATTTATATCTTAAAAAGATTTCCCTCACAATATGCCTAAGAAATGGCCATCTACCTTTTGCTTGAAGACCTTCAGAGGTAGATGGGCTGTTCTATATTCAGACAGCTCTGATTATGACATTATTTTCTTTAAAGTCTAAATTTATATTTTTTTTTTGTAGCTTGCACTAATTTCTCTGACTTCTATTTCCTAGGGCCAACTAGAACCAGTCTAATTCATCTTCCAAATTATAACCCTTCAAATATTGAAGATAATTATTTGGATGTTATCATGTCTTTCTTTTTTCAAGGTTAAAACACTTCTGCTTTCTTCAATTAGACCTCTTAGGGAATGAACAAAACCATTCAGTATATGTTCTTTTCCTTTGGACACTTTAGTCCACCAAAGCCCTTCCTATCATGTCATCTCCTAAACTAAACTTCAGGTAAACTAAAAAAAGATCAAGTGGGAAACTAGGTGTCACAGTGGATAGAATATTAGGCCAAAATCAGGAAGACTCTGAGTTCAAATCCAGCCTGGGACACTTAATTATTGTGTGATCCTAAGCAAATTATTTAACCTGTTTGTCTCATTTTCCTCATCTATAAAATGACCCTGAAAAGGAAACATCAAACCACTTCATTATCTTTGCCAAGAAAACCCCAAATGGGTCATGAAGAATTAGACATGACTGAACAAAAACAGAAAACTCAACTGAGAATTCCAAAAGTAGTGTTATAACTGGGGTTATACTGCATGGTCCCACAAGCTCTGTCTTTCATAATTGTAATCTGTTCTTTTTGTTTGTTTGTTTCTTTTTTTTTTTTTTAATCTTGGAAGCTATATAGGCCTATTCACTTACATTGAGCTCATAATACACTGAAACACCCATATATTTCAGATAAAGTCTGATTTCTATCCACACATCCCTCAAAAGCTATTTAGATTTTATTATGCTTTATGGCATGAAATGCAATACTTTTTTGTGGTAATGTTGTAATCCATTTAAATGTCCTGATTCCTTCTACACAGAGGGTAATTAGATTATACATTTAGAATTGAAAGGGACACTTGAGATCACCTAGTCCAATGTCCTTATTATTAGGAAAACTCAGGCCCAGAGATGTTAAATAACCTTTCCAAGATCACACAGGTAGTATGTGTCAGAGATAAAAGTCAAACCAATGAATCCTGAATCTAAATCCAGTGAATTTTCCACTGTACCTTACTGCCTTTAAAAAATGAGCTGATTGATGAACTTCCTCTGTAACCACAACACATTAACATCCTGAGTTCTCATCTTTTATTGCCCTTGGACAATTTTCTTCACTTTTCTGAAGAATTCAATTCTTGTGACTTGCTAACTTGCTTTTGACCTAAGGTCTCTTCCTGAATATGAGACCATGAAGTTCTTCCTATCATTTTACTGAATACTTTCAAATGTATTCTCCCTCATATGTAGCGTAAAGTCTCTAAACTGTGCCCACAATTCCTTTTCCTTTTCTGTACTGAATTCTATTCAGGAGCATTCTGTCCACAATCTTGCATCATTTCTACTTAACAACAATTCCACTTTGCAGGTAAGAATTGGGTCTAGCATAGTGGTTTTACTTATACTGAGTTATACCTTTTGAAGAATGAAATTGTTACTTGGACAAGCGTGAAGTTATTAAATGTTCTGCTTTTGACAGAAAATGAGCTCCCAGAGATTTCTAGATAGTTGAAATCTTTTATTATGAAATAATATTTATTTGCAAAAAAAAAAAAAAATCCTTGTTCCAAGAAATGCCTCTTTCCCCCTTCTAAATTTGAGATCAAAGAAGCATTCACATATTTCTTTCATCTTCTTGGTGGCCAAAACCAATTTGCACTTTGTTAATATCTTACTGTTACTGGGAATGAGAGAAACACAGATAGAGAACACTTTTTTGCAGATCACTATAAAATCTTCCTTGCTTTTGATACATGTTGGAAATCATTCCCTTAGTCTTTTTTTTTTTTTTGGTGGCATTCTTGGCAATCCTTTATAGATTACTTCTGTTGAGAAATGTCTGCCAGGCCTGTTTGCTATTTCTGATAGAGTTATACTTTATTGAGGGTGGCTATCTGCTCACATGCCTTTAACTGGTTAGTTAGCACATTTCTGCCACATCCTCACAAAGATAGAAGAAAACAGAAACATATTTTAAAATCATAAATCCAAGTTTGTAATTAGATCAACATGCCCTGTCTTTTCACTTTCTTAGCCTGATTACTTGGATTACTCTACTATAGTGACAAAATGTTGAAAGAACACATTTCAGGAGAGTGATCGTTATGAGCTCTCTTTCTGGAAGTCTTCTTGTAGTGTTAGAGGCTGAGTTGGCTCTTAAAAGTTATAACAAGTATGGAATAAGGATCTCAGGCCAACTATTTTATTGTTCTTCTAAAAGCTTGATAATACTTAAAAAGACTAAAAGTAAGCTAGATATTGTTACCATGAAAAATATGAGAAATTTTCTTTCATGGGAAAATTTATCTTGCTTAACTTACTATAATCATATCTTGTTAATATGTTAGTTAATCTGGGGAATTTTTAAGTACATCATGATGCACATATGTAATAGATGTTTACTTTTTAAAAGAAACAATAAATTTGATGAATACAGAAAAAATGCATAATATTTACATGAACTGATATAGAATGATGTAAGTAAAACCAGGAAAATGATTGACGGATGATTATAACAGTACAGTAAAAACTCAATGCCATGAAATACAATGATCAAGCTTGTCTTCAAAGAGGATATACCAAAAGGGGCCACTTTCTGTTTCTTTGCAGAGGTGGGAGACTATCGGTGTTTAAAAAATATATGCTATACAAGACATTTTGTACATGTTTATTAATTATAGTGATTTTTTCTCTTATCTTTAAATTCTTATAAAATAATTATAATCTGAGAGGCAGAGAGGAAACAAAACATTTTAATAAAATTTATTTAAAACAAAACAAAAACCATTAATTGTTACCAGAATGTTGCAAGGGCACCTCTGTCTCAGAATTCTGTACCAACTCATTTGTCTTTTATTTTTTAAAACCTTTATTACAGTATTATAAATTACTTAGCTTTCCTCAGCTTGGCTTAAGGAAATGACTACAGAAACCATTACTATACTTGGTTCTTCTGTAAAAACTGTAGGAAATAATAAATGTCTTAGCCAAATAAGGGGGAAAAAAACTGAATAAATTCAACACAGGAAGAAAATAGGTAGAAGCACATAATAAAGTAGAAAAGAAAGAAGAAGGGGAGGTAGAAGGCTGACTTATAGTTAGAATAAAAGATCTAAATAGGAAATAATCACCCTTCCCAAGTTTTATTGAGCACTTACCAGGAACCCCTACACAATATGATCCCCTATGGGCAACACAAGTCTATAAAAATAATCAGAAATGCTAACACAAAGGATGTTATATTTGGTGTTTTGAAATGAGACAAACACTAAGAATTCTTAGAAACAATTAAGAAGTAAACTTGTTGGCATTTTCTACAAGAACAACAGTGATCAAAGAGGAGAGAAATCAGTGACCTTGGTGAGACTGGCATGATTGACGTTTATCCCAGAGATGAAAAAATAATACGAAATAATGCAAAACATTTTCTGGAGAAGGTATCAAGTTGAATTGCACATATTGTGTGTGTATATGTGTGTCAGGGGGAATGTAAGTGAGTTCAAGGAAACAAATACAAAGTAGTCTTCAGATTTCTACCATTCTTATTTATTAAGAACTACAAAGATGATAGAAATTTGTTTATTTTTAAATAAAGATTATATATGCCAACTGATATCAATGAGAAAAACAGAGTCAAGTTCCAAGAGTAAGTTTTCAGCTTGCATACTGATTGTTATCACTATTGATTATTGTTCAAAAAATGGTAGCTATAGAAATAAGACAAGGAAAAAACAAGTGAAGGACTTAAAATAGGCAATGAGGACAGAAAACCATCATTCTTTTCAGATGATATGATGGTATGCTTAAAGAATCAATTAAAAACTAGTTGAAAACTTAACAATTTCAGCAAAGTACCAGTATAAGAAATAAACCCACATAAAACATCAATATTTGTATATATTACCAACAAAGAACAGCAGGAAGAGATAGAAAGAGAAATTCAATTTAAAATAACTGCAGGCAACATAAAATACTTGAGAGTCTACCTGCCAAGAAAATCTAGGAATTATATGAATATAATTACAAAATATATTTACACAAATAAAGATATATCTAAATTAGTGAAGAAATATTAATTGCTCATGGTTACATTGTGCTAATATTTTTAACAACAATTTTACCTAATTTAATTTAGTTACTCTGTGCCAAACCCATCAAACTAACATTACTTTATATAAAAATAGAAACAAAATTCATCTGAAAGACCAAATGTTCAAGACTACCAAGGTAACCAATGAGGGGAAAACATGAAGGAAGGTGCTTTAGTAGTACCAGATGTCAAACTTTATACAAAGTGGTAATCTTTAAAATAATCTAGTACTCTCTAAGAAACAGAATGGTGGATCAGTATAATATATTAGATATATTATATGCATATACAATAGTAAATGACTATAGTAAGTTAGTGTTTGACAAACTCAAAGATCCAAGATTTTGGGACAAGAATTCACTGTTTGACAAAAACTGTTGGGAAAATTGGAAAGCAGAAACTATAGACCAACATCTTATAATGTATACCAAGTAAAGATCAAAATGGGTATGTGATTTAGACATAAACAGTTGATATCATAAGTAAATTTTGGAATTTTGGAATAGTTTATCTGGATAAGGGAAGAATTCATGACCAAACAAGAGACAGAGAGCATTATGGGACGTAAAATGGATCATTTTGATTGCACTAAATTAATTTTTTGTTTTTGCACAAACAAAACAAATACATCCAAGATTAGAAGGAAGACAGAAAATGGGAGGAAGAGGCTTCCTATAGCAAGTTTCTCAAAAAAAAACAAAAAAGATCCTTTCCTCAAATATAGAGAGAACTCAGTCAAATTTGTGAGAATACAACATTCCCCAATTGATAAATGGTCAAAGGATACAAATAGGATATTTTCACAAGAAGTAGTCAAAGTCATCTATAGTAATATAAAAAAACTTTTCTAATCACTATTGATTAGAGACATGCAAATCATAACAACCCTGAGGTTTTTCACAACCTTATATCTCTTGTATTGGCTAATATGACCAAAAAGGGAAATGTCAAACACCAGAGGGGATGTGGGAAAATTGGGACACTCAAGTATTGTTAGAGAGGAACTATATCCAAAGTGCTATAAAACTGTGCAAACCCTTTGACCCAGAAATATCAATACTAGGTCTGTATCCTGAGGAGATTTTTTAAAAAGTGAGAAGGACTTCAATGTACAAAACTATTTATACTAACTCTCTGTGGTGGTAAAGACCTGGAAATGGAGGGGAAGCCCATCAATTGGGGAATGGCTGAACAAGAACAAGTACTGGATTGTGACTGGGAGAAAATACTACTGTGGTATCAGAATTCAGGAGCAAGAAAGTTTCAGAAAAGCCTGGGAGGACTTACGTGGACTTTTGGAAAGTGAAATGAGCAGAACCAGGAGATGATTTTACACAGTAACAGCAATATTATACAATGATCAAATGTTAATAACTTAGCCATCCTCAACAAAACAGTGATCTAAAACAATTCTGGAGGACTCATGATGAAAAATTCTATCCACTTCAGGGCAGAGGGGGGGACTAATGTACTCTGAATGCAAATTGAAGTATGCATACATACATATGTGCATACACAAAATGATACATGACTGCATATGTATAATCTATACAAGATTGCTTGCTTTCTTAAGAAGGAGGGAGAGAAGGAAGTAAAAGAAAGTTAAGAATTCAAAATTGTTTTAAAAATGTTTATATAGAATAGAGAAAAATAAAATAAAAATTAAAAGGAAATATGGTTAAAAAAATATTCCTCCTTCAAACTTTATTTGACAAAGAATTTAATATGATGCACACAAAAATGCAGAAAATAGATGCAAATGCATCCATCTAAATAAAAGCAAAACAGACCCATGAATCCTATCCAGCAGATAGTCTGCTCTTTCATAAACCTGCTAGAACCCTGGACTTTTTATGATATTCTACTTAGGAGAATTTTTACAAAGATTCATGAGGCAGAATTTTGCATACCTGTTCTCTTATTAGGAACTTCTCAACTGAACAACAGAATATTTTAAAGGACTCCATAAAGAGGTTCAACAATTTTTTGATTAATTGATAGTAAACCAATACATCTCTCATTGTCATTGACATCATGTAATGCCATGCATGAGCAGCTTCCCAAAAGAATGCTACTGTGAACAGCTTTTAAGGTCCTGATTACACAGTATAGTAAACACTGCATTTATTCCAGAACAAATCAAGACAAACATTCACAACAAATCACAATATAATATTCACAACACTACATCTTATCACAGAAAATCACAATATAGTGTTCACAACAGGTTATCATTAGGATGGCCACATAGTTTTCACCAAAGTGCTTGTAACGATACTGGGATTTGAATATCTTCCACGCCCCTTGAACTTGCTGACACAGCAGGAAGCGGTGGAGCAAGAGAACCCCAGAACCAACCTAGTTTCCATGCAGTGCTGACTGGAAGTGGCGGCAGAGGCAGCCTCCTTTTGCTTTGAGTGGGCCAGAATCTCTGCTAAGGACTCCTGCTGAGGACTGCCAGGGATGGGAACTACAGGGGCCGGAGCTGCTGGGAACAAGCTGCCTGGATGCTGAGCAGTTGCGTGTGTGAAGAGAGGAGGATCTTTGCCTGAGGTAGCCTGTCCTGTTCTGAAGGCTTGAGAATGTGGGTCTTTACTACTTTAACTACATGTGTCAACTTCGTAACTTCTGTGTTGGCTTTGACTTTCTGGTTTGGGGACTCAGTTTTCTGGTATTTAAATGAGTGCTCTAGCCATATTTCTTATGTAGAGAGCCTGTTACATTTCGTGATTAATAATCATATCAGCATATTTATAGTTAGTATAGGCATTGTGAATACTGCATTGCTGATACATTTGCCGACGAGGGCGGGATCACAAAATGTCAGGGCTCTGTTTGGAAGCAGGAGGGCTTGTGGAGGGAGAAATGGCTATCCCAGGATGGGAGGATTTGCCCTATTCCTCTCTAGCCAGAGAATGGGCCAAAAGCACAGGGCCCTGTGAAAACTGGGAATCAAGGCTGAAAGGGGGAGAACCCAGAGATTTGGAAAGATATTTGCAAGGAATACTCATAGAACCAGGCAAAGAACTGGCAGGAGTGTACAGGAGAGGCTGGGTCCTGCTAACATGTTATCGCCTTAGGTATAAAAGTAGAGATAAGCTGCTGGAAGAAAAAGCTCAGATGGCTAGGAAGTCAGCTGGTTTGCCTGACAATTCTTCTGTGCCACCACATTCAGAAGAGCAAACTACCCAGGTGGAAGAGCAAGCTACTATTCATGTGGCTAAAAGGAAGCAAAAACCTAGCAGAAGGAATGTGCATGCAGCTTTTGCACAGGTTGGCCAGAGTTGCCCACACAGCTGCCAGGAGAATGTGAGTGAGGAGAATGGAACAGGGTTAGCTGAGGAGTCTTCTAATGTAGAAGCTCTCCCCATATGAAGAAGAAGACAGGAGAACCACCAGGGCCAAACAGAGTCCAAGGAGATAATTGAGGATTTCACTTAACAGGAGATTACTGATATATTTAGTAGATTCACCCAAAGAATGGGAGACTCTTTAGTGTCTTGGATGGTAAGAATTATGAATGAAGGTGCCAGAGGAATAACAGTGGACACTATAGATTACTTAAAATTCATAAGTATCAGTTAGAATCCTTTTGTACACCAAGCTTTTAGGGATCTCCATATGTGAGGAGGCATCCACAGAACTAATCTGTTAGTTTTAGCAGCAGAGGGATGCAAAAAGCAATATCCTACTGACTCTATGTGGCCTGGTAGAGACAGACCCTGGTACTCATTTACAGACTGTATGACAAAGCTAAAGGAGGAGGTAATGAAAACTGCTATCATGCTTGGAGGTGCAAATACATATCATGATACCCCCCCTAGAAGTTCCTCATAGAAATATCATAGTGAAGATGGCTCCTCCTGCGTACAAGCACCTAATTCTGACTCTATTAATTGCCGAAGTAGAGCACCCTCTTTCAGAGGTGAGGGATAAGATTTCACAATTAAGTGACTTAGGGGAATGGGGAAGAGATAAATTCCCTTGAGAGAGAAGAGTGAATAGCCAGAGGATTCAAAGACAAAGTGGATTGACAACTATTTGCTGCTCTACTGAGAGCAGGGGTCGATTTTAGAAGAATAGATGGTATTCCAACTGAAGAGCTGCATAAGATGTACCTAGAAAAAGTACTTAACATTATAATGAATAGGGAAGCAAGAACCACCCCTGCAGGTACTTCTGAAAGTTTGCCCCACCTTCAGAGAGAATTGGAATCATTGTATCCAAGTTTGCCCCATCTTCAAGGAGAATAGGAAATAGGCCAAGCCCCAGCCCAGACTAAAGAAATACACAGGGGAGATTGCAGACCCCATATTGGTTTCACAATATATTGGAAGAATGGATGAACTACTGTAACTACAGCATTGCTGGATACAGGGGTTAAGGCCACACTTATCTATGGAAATCCTGATAAGCTTAAACATGGAACTCCTATTACCATCACAGGGCTTGGAGGGGCTGAAATATCAGCCAGACAAGTTAAAATAACAATGAAAATTGGGCATTTACCTAAGAAAGAATATATTGTGGTTGTTGTACCCACTCCTGAATACATCTTTGGAATAGACATATTGAGAGGCATGACTCTGAATTTACCTGAAGGAAGATACCAATTTGCTGTAAGGAAGATAGGAATTAGTACAGTTTTAGTGGGAAAAATGAAAATGGACCCAATCACTTTACCTGAACCTTCTGAAGTAATTACTTTAAAGCAGTATCGTGTGCCAGGTGGGCAAGATGAAAT
>CM053588.1:157420924-157438501 GCA_028646515.1 Pseudochirops corinnae | reverse complement strand
ATATATATATATATATATATATATATATACGTATATACACAAAGAGAGAGAGCAATATGGCTTTATAACTGGTATGTGTGTGTATGACTGTGCATAGGCATATATAAGTATATGCATACACACAGATTTATTCTTTTTCCTCTTGAGCTCTAGCCCCTTATCACCAACTTCTTAGTAATATTTAGAATTATATATCCCACATGCATCTGAAATTCTATATGTCCAAAGCAAAACTCATTTATCCATCCCTCTTCCAAACCTCCAAATTATTGTGAAGAGAACCACCATCCTTCCCATCATATAGCTGGCAAAGTTATTTTCTGAAGCATAGATTTCACCAGCTCATCCTTCTCATCAAACTCCAATGGCTTCCTGCTAGCCCTAGGTTCAAATATTTAGTTGGCTCATAATCTTGAACCCTTCCTATCTTTCCATACTTTAAATACATTATTCTTTTCTATTGCTCGGTAGTATTGGCCTGCTTGCTGGACTACTCTGCTTTTGCAAAGATTCTTTCACATTTCTTGAAAACTTTCTATCCTGATCATTGTATCTTAGAATCATTGAGCTAAATTAAGATTTAGTTCAAGTGCTATCTACTTTATTAGGTTTTCAGTATCCCTCAAATTATTAGAACCTTCCCCCTCTAATTCTGCCTTACATCTGTTTTGCATCTATTTTGTATGTGTTTTTTTATGTACATGTTCACTATAATTAGGTTAGAAGGTCCTTAAGAGAAGAGATTGTTTTTGTTGCTTTTCTTGTTTTTTGTATCTCTACTGGCAAGCATAGTGCCTGGTACATAATAAGCACTCAATAAATGATTTTAAAATTAATTTATGAGTATAAATGATGCATAAATAATACATTTAATAATTTAATAAATGCATTTTATTCAATTAATTGTAATATATTAAGATTGAAATGTCAAGGAAGGTCAAAGCTACATGATGTAATTAAATGTTTTTTTTCAAAGGGACAGGGAACAAATATTACACAGATGATTGACAAGTCTCTCCAAGGGGATTGGACTGGGGACTACCCAGATTGATTATAAGTAAAATGTCCTTCTCTGTATGACAAGTGGTCAGAAATAGGTGGCAGTGTTATGGAGAATATATTTGAGTGTTAGAGGCTCTCAACTTTTCCTTCTAGTTTAAATGTTCATTTAGACAACATTTTGGAAAATCTATAGGGTCCTTCTCAATTGCATCAGAACCATGATTAGAGCCAGGGCAAAGAAGGGAAACAGGTTTCAAAGCATAGAGAAAACAGACCAGAAAGGGTATGGTGACAAGGAATTCACTTCACCAATGTGAGGAGCCCTTTGAGTGGCCTACCCATAACATCCATGGAAGTGCTGTTACAAGTGCTTGGGCCTTAGAAATTTGATCAATGGTGATGTACCTGACTTAACATTTTGAAAGAAAATGTGTGCACTTCTATTAAATCACTGACACTATCCTCTCCTTTTTGAAAAAGAGAAAAAAGCTATTCTCATGAGATGATGTGCCAGTATATACTATCATTCATATAGTTAAAATTATTTAGGATATTTGTTTTCTAATTTAGCAATCCCAGTCAGGTTTTTTATGGTCTTTAGAATAAAGGTTTCCTCTTAAACCCTGTTACTACTCTACCTATGCATCTCTTACTCTGATCTCTGCTGTCAACTCTTATACCCATTACCTCCCCTCCAATACATGCATAGGAGAATAAAACAAGGGGGGGGGGGAAGGGGGAAAGGGAAGGTAAAATAATGATTCTTTGGCCAGGATAGGAAGAGGGAATACAATCACCAATTCCTATATGTAGGTACAATTCTCCACTTCCCTTTTTCTTCTCAAACACTGTTTCTAACCCACAATTCTATGCCAAACATCATCTATGAATATCATAAGCACACAAAAGTCATTCTTCCCAAATCTTCTTTACTTAAGATGGGTAGGATTATAAATAGTGTAGGGATAGAAGGACCTATTTCTTATAATAAATTTGCCTTGCACATCAGAGGTAATTAAAAATGTTTGTTGAATTGAATTGAAATGACTTAAACATAGATATTATATTATAACATCAAGTACCATTTTTTTCATTAAACATCTTCTGAATCCAAAGCTTGGATGCTGAAAAATAAATTCTGTTAGTATCTCTTAGCAATCTAGACTTAGATTTAGGTACATCTAACTATGGAACATATATGCAAATATTATTATGATTTGGATATTAACCTTTTTCTAATTAACTTATTCCTATGAAAATACCAAACTGTTGTGTTGGGGCTAGAAGTACCTCTACTGAAGACAGATTTCTAATTTTGAGCCTGTTAGCTTGATAAACATACTTGTTGTTACCATGGATATGTGTGGGTATTTAACAAACTTCTCAGTGAGATCCATCAAATGAAAGTGGCTGAAGGCATTATGAGTTTTCAGGGAGGACATAGCAATGTCACTATCTTGTAGAACAATTTAATGATTGCTATTTACTCCACCAGACAGATGTATAATTAGTACAAGATAAATTACACTGGAACTTTAAAAATTACAGCTGATGTCAAGAACTGTGAGATTCATGTCTTTGAAAGATTCCACATACTCATAATGAGAAAAAAAAATCCTTTAGTGACATCCCTATTCTCTTTAATTATCAATAGTACCAAGTATTTTTTTTTCTGTTGATATGTTCATTCTCTTCAAATTTTAATTTGCTTCCATATGCCATCAGGATTCAAGCTAAAGATAAAAATCACCATTGTGGACACCTAAATTAATTTTATTTGAATGTCAAAAGCCCATCAGATATTCTCTTGAGAGAGAATGAAGGAGGGAAAGCAAAATAAACATCTTGGCCTAATCTTGACTTCACAGGTTCCCCACTTGCTTCTGTCTTAGGGAACATGTATTGTTTCCCTTTCTCTTAATTCTTCTGGCAAGCAGCTATTTAATGGCTAAAAGTAAGCTGTGTTTGGAGAATTGAGCACAGTTGTTAAGACTTTCAGAGAAGCCTTGGACTGTTTCCTTTGTTCTAAATCTCAGTTACAAAGAGGTAATTAATGAGTATGAAAGCTTCTAAAATATATTTCCATTATTTACTAGATGCTAAGGTGAGATAAAAGCCTGTGTCTGCCTATGATTGTGGCCTTGAACAAAAGAGACAGATCAGTATCACATATAACCAGAAGATGATTCCACCACTGTAGCTCTTCAGCTTCATGCCTCTCCAGAGAAACGATATTGAGAAATATGTTGTACTGAATCACTGAGGTAAATCTGGTGATTTAGTTGGCTTCCTACAAATGGGAGCAATAAGAGATTTCAATCTCTGATCTATATTTTACTTGAATTGCATTGTCGCACTTTGCAGAAATGAAAGTAGGAGGAAATGTATGAAATAAGATCAAGTATCTCATTTGTCTTCAAGCCAAAGGACAAATTAAAGATGGTTTGTCTAAACAGAGTGCCTTCTTCGGTACATTTTAAGCATTTGCTTCTCATTTTAGTGCTCATTTAAGGCTCTCTAGGAAGCCTTAACTCAAAGCCATTCCAATATTAGAATCTGGAGGCTGTACTTAAGCAGTAAATCATCAAATTACATAAAAGATCAATGCTAATGACCTTTGTGACTAATTTTAGAGTATTACAAGGTGAAGAAAATATTTCCTGGTAGTCTGTTGTTCACGTATTAGCTCCTTTTGAGATGCTAGATTATTATTTAATGCTCCCCCCCCCAAAAAAAAATAGCAGTTACTACTAGGCAGCTCAGACCAGATTTTATCTTATTCATTTATTCTGCTTGCTATCTTTTATTGTCCCTTGGACCTGAGAAAAATAAAGACTTTGTATTTCTAGTGAAAGCATCCTAGGAACATAATGTCCACAAACCTGTTACTTTTTACTCTTATATTTTTCAAATATGTGCTGGTTATATTAAATTTTTCCAGGGGTATTTCCTATTGGTCTTCCATCTTCCAAATTACTCTTTGAATTTTTAGAAATAAGGAGAGATTATCAGTGGGTATGTGTGCGATATTTTAATACTTCTCCACTTTCTTCCTATTGTGCAAATAATTACCAGCTTCTATAATATCTGTTTGTGTGAATGGGTGTATATATTCCAAGTCTCATATTCTAGAAATCTTATGTTATTGTGTAAATTTGCCTGACTTGTTGGCACTTTTCTTTTTGTTGTTGTTTAGTGATTTCAGAATTGGCCAACTTTTTGTGACCCCAAAGGGGTTTTTCTTGGCAAAAAATATTAGAGAGGTTTCTCATTTCCTTCTCCAGCTTATTTACACATGAGGGTTTGAGCCAAGCAGGATTAGGTAATTTGCCCACGGTCACTGAGTTAGTAAGAGTCTGAAGGAAGGATTTGAACTCAAGAAGATGAGTCTTCCTGACACCAGGCCTGGCACTCTATCCACTGTGCTACCTCGCTATATCTTTTAGTGTGTTTATTAATGTGCATGCCTTATCTTCCCAATTAGATGGTAGATTCCTCCAGAGAAGGTAGCCTGTCTTAAACTTTGAATGCCCCCAGTCCTGAATTCTATGCCTTGCCTGGGGTAATCACTCAAATATGTTTTCTGGAGATGATTCAAATACAAGTTGATATTTATCTTCTCTTCCTTAAAAAAAAAATGACTATACCTTATAAGAACATATAAACATGGCAACATGCCATAATAGAGCTAGGAAAACTTGAGTTAATTCCTATCTCTGACACAGAGGTACTGTGTAGTCCTGAGCAACTCACTTAATTTCGCAGACAATTCTTTAAGACTCTAAAATCTTAGAAAAGGTATGGACCTGCATTTGGCAGAGAAAATTCCTCAACAGAACATTCATCTATACACCATTGAAATTTCATTGTTGTTCAATTGTTTCAGTTGTGTTTGACTCTTTGTGAACCCATTTGGGTTTTCCTCAGCAAAGGAACTGGAGTGGTGGCCATTTCCTTCTCTAGTTCATTTCATAGGTAAGGAAACTGAGGCAAACAGGGATAAGTAACATGCCCAGGATCACATAGATATTAAGTGTCTGAGGCCAGATTTGAACTCACTAAGATGAGTCTTCCTGATTCTAGGCCTGGTACCCTACTGTGTTGCCTAGCTGAAATTTCAGATCTGGTACTTATTTTCTGAGAGATCCTTGAAATGACCACAGTCAACTTAATCCACTTCAAAAAAAGAAAGAAACATTTTATGAATTAAAATCTTGTTTGTTCTTTTTAACACAAATAAATACATAGTGAACTTTACAAAAAAATATTGTTTAGGCTTAAAATATTTCAAGAAATGTGTTTAATTACTTCTTTTTGTTGTATTGATAAGGAGAAATGTGTCAAATCAATCTTAGTCAAGTATATAGTCACACTTTTCATCTAGGCACTAAAATCTTTTTTTAGATAATAAATCATTTTTGTTTGATTGAATGTTGATCATGGTTGTGCTTCATCATACTCATTTGATCTTAGCATTTCTTTACTCCTTATGTGTATATGTATGTGAGTATGAGTGTGCATGTACTGGAGGAAGGGAAAGAGAAGAAGTTTTTTGAAATTGCCATTTCTCAGTCTCTAACAGAAATGGGAAGTGATGACATGCTGTAACTGATAACAAATGGAATGAAAGTGTATCTTTACATTGTTTCCTACTCATTTCATATGTTATAATTTATTTCTTCATTGATATTGATCACAATGTTTTCAGTGGTGAAGATTTGGGTCTTAGTGACATTTTTATTGAGTACACAAAAATTTAACATATACTTTTTATTTTTAAAAAAAGTAGCTTTAGCATTTAGAAGTATTTAAAATGTAGTTGTATGCATTTATGCACAGAGAAACTTATACATTTTATATCAATTAAAACTTTACAAGCATTTTAAGTGCCTACCACATACAAAGAAATATTCAAGCAGTGATAATGTTAAAAATATAATGTGATCTCTGCCCTCATGAAAGATAGTATAGAATAATGGATAATGAGATCACCTTGGAATAAGGAAGACTTCAGTCTGACATACACTGGCTATGACCCAGATTTGTCAGTTCTCCACAGAACTCAAGTTTCTAAGTTATTAAGAAGCTGTCACCCTTTAAGGGTTTCCTCATCTAAGAGTTGCTAGGGAAATCATTGTTCCATACCCCATCCCTATCCCCTGCCCTTGAGGAAGCTAGTAAGGAAGAGATAGCACTATGCACAAATGTCTATATATTAGATAAAGACTAAGACTTGACAAAGATGGAAGAAAGAGGAATCACACAGGCACACATTCCATTCAAGACAAAAATAAAGTCTTGGATCACTTATGTTCCTCAGGTATAAACTATGAAAACATATTCCCTTTGATGGCTAATAAGTACTGCCTGAAATAAATTACCAGAAAGTAATAGAAACCTAATTTCTAGAGAATAAAAGAGGGGAAAAATATATAATCTAAAATGGCACTATACTTAATGTATCAGCAGCATGTAGAAATACAATTCCCTAAGAGAAGACAGGAATTCTAGGCAGCCCTAGAGCAAAGAAAAGCTATGAAATCATTCCAACTGGCCATCTCACCCCTATGACTCCTTTCATCTCCCCAAATTTCATACCTTCTCACATTGGCCCCATTAGACAACCATTGTCTTCATGTTACCCCTCAGTGGCCAGACATGTTGACTCCGGAAGAGAGAAGTGATATTGACAACTTTTGCACAGTGCTATCTCACTTAAATCCAATTCATGTGCAAGTCTCAAGTCACTGGTACTCTTTGAGTGCAAAAGATAGATAAGAACAACAGGGGCTAAGACTCCACATTCTTTCCTCTAAGGTCAAGGACCTTATAGATAGGACCTTTCCTCAATTTTCTCTGGATCTCCCTCTGCTAATGACAACTGGCTTATATACACATATATACATATATATACACACACACATACATACATACAAACACACATATGTACACGTGCACACACACACATATATATACACATACATATATATACACATTCTCATATCTATATACATAAACTCATATGTGTGTGTGTGTGTGTGTGTGTTTTCATATATTACCATAAAACTAGATGGAGAGACATTTGTTTTTTACTAGGCCAAGAAGAGTTGAGTTAAGAACTAAACTATACTGGTATGGCAGTAAATGGTAGATAAAAAAGGACCATATTTTGTCTTAATTTTTGTTTTGTTTTTTCCCTTCTATTTAACTTTGGCCAAATCATTTGACCTCATAAGGTCTCTGTCAAATGAGAATGTTGGACTAAATGATCTTTAAGGTCTTTTTCAGTTCTAACATTTTTTTTTAATCTAAAATTTTAATGATGTGTCACTCTTTTTTAAGATGATTTCTTTGTCTAATTTATATACCCAATTTCAAGAAGCTCCTCGAAAGGAGTTGTTCCTATGGTCATAATTTCAGGCAGAGTAACAGACTGATGAGGAATATATTGTAGTTTTTGTCAGAGGAGGCCTTTCTTGACTCTTCTCATAATACTACATATTTTAGAGACTTTGGCTTCTTCCGTAACTACCCTTTGTCTTTTACGTCATCATGATATGTAGTTTCCCCATCTTTTTTTTTTCCCCCTGACTGCTCTAAATTGCTGGTTTGTTTTTAATCATTCTTATCATTGTTGCTTTAGTGAATCCTTCTTGGAGGTCAGGTTTCTTATTGGGTCAACCTAGCAAGTGAAAATCAATATTTTCCCTCTCTTTAGGAGAATGTGTTTCATATATACTTTAGATGAAAGAGAAATGTCTTTTGTTATTCTGCCAAATCTTTCAGGTCTCCCATTACTCCAGGTTAAATTCCCTGTATTATGAATTTAATTTTGGTTTCTAATATTGATTTATTTTTCAAAAAGGACTCGTTGACTTCAAAACTTCAATAAAGGCTTCCATTTCAAGTGTTCTACTTTTGCTCAATCTGAGATGCATGCCTCAGTAAATAGGTTTCTATTTTAGGACTTTTAGTGATCAGTGAAATAGATATCTGAGGATTATGCTATATTTGTACAGAGAAGTGGTAGAAATATGAAACTGGAATTTAAAATAAATAAATAAGTTCATTAATGAATCAATAAATGAATGAATGAGTACGTTGATAGGTAATACATAGACAAGGATAGCCATAAAGATAAGAGAGAGAGAAAGAGAGAGAGAGCTTTAAATGCACACCCACACACACACACACACACACACACACACGCATTATAGTTGTCAGTAGGATATGGAGGAGTTACAATGTGGTACATAGATGACTGCCCTAGATATTAGTAAAAGCATCTAAACTCTTAATGTCAGAAATCTACATTAGGAAGGAATCCTAGAGGCCTTTAACACTCTCCCACTTTACCTTCATATTTCTCTTTTCATCCATCTATCACTGAAATAAATGAATGACAGCAACAGGGCTTTCTTACAAAGGAAGAAATTCTCATAGTAAAATATGAATCTGTGGGTCAGAAAGGTGAAAGTAATTTTGGAGGCAGGAAGGTGCCTCCTAGTATCCTTCAAATCATATCACCTATGAGATACCCCCTCATTCAATCTATGAGTAGTTGCAGTACTTTGGCATTCTTATATTACCATATTGTTATTTTTTAATTTAATAATATGGCATATTTTCACTTTCTGTGAGATGAGTGAATGATGAAAGAAAAGGAGAGCAGCAACTTTAACATTCTGAAAACATCTGCCCGTTAATCAAGATTGACTTTGAATTTAGAACCCTGTATAACTGCAAAGATAATAATAACCTCAGACAGAAATCTGTAAATCTGGAGATATAATGCATTTAGGAGGAAGATGATGAGTTCTATTTTATATACTGAGTTTCAAAACCCTATGTAGTATCCAGAGAAAGATGTGATACTGAGGTTAAAAAGAGTGAAGAGATTTGGTTGTATAGATTTTGGAATAATCTTCCTAAATACAACAATGGATCCTGTGTGAGAAGATGATAAGAACTCCAAGAGACAGATGGCCAAGAACAAAATACCTAGGTGAAGTATTGGAGAGATATTCAGGCTTAGAGAATAGGAAATGGATGTTGAACTAGCAAAGGAAACCAAAAAGGAACTGTCAAATATGTGAGAAAGCCAAGTAAAAAGGTGAAAGTTTACAAGACTACACAGAAATAGGGAATCAATCTAATTCACTTTGAAGTCATGGCATCATCTTTCTGATATCACAGTCCTTTCTGAGAATGAAGGAGAAACCACAGCTTGTAAGTAGTCCAAGTTGCCCTACTGTGGACAAAGTTGGTCAGTTCCAGTTGGTGAGCTCAGCTACCTCACTCCTCTCTTCTCTTTCTCCATATGCTAGTGATAATATGAAAAGATACAAGAAAGTCCAAGAGGAAAAGAAACAAGTAAAGGCCAGTGGATTTAGCTGTGAAAAGATAGTGTAATGGAGTGCTAAATCCCATGGAGCATTTGCAAAAGTGCCACAACTACTTTTAGCAGGTAATACGTGCAAGCTCAGTGTATCAGCAAGCACCCTAGCATACCTAGGGCAGCTACTAGCACAAGTTCTTAGATCTGCTTTTCTAAAGGAAAGCAACTCAAAATGGGTTAACGATCTTACTTTAATCAAACATATCATTTACCTAGTTCAGGGGAAAAGTCAGCACCCTGAACTGCAGAGAATACAAATAGAAGTTACAAACAAACAGAAAAAGAGATCAGCAGACGGCTTCCAGTGTCTGACCATTACATCAGTTACCTATTCAGTTACCAGAGAGGGAGGCACCAACATCTGGGTTTTTCACAGCCGGGGGGGCTCAACGGCTGCACAGAGTCTCTTCTGGCCAAATCACACAACTCTTCTCAAAGTGAGCCCCAAACCAAAATGTCACATCAGGGAGTATATATAGCCTTCTCCTGGCTTGGAGAATGTCACTGCCTTCTAGACCCACTGCCCAAACACAAAGCTACAAGGCACCGGCATTCCTGGAAAACAAGCCTGGCACCACAGGCTCCATTTGACCACATTGAGCCTATTAGGGAACAGAGTATACTTTCAAATATCCAAAGGTCCTCAGAGGCACGTAGCCACTTTAGCAAAGGGCCTAGGGGCAGGGAAGATCTTCAGATTCCCATAACACTCAGCACTGAAAAACTCAGATTTTGGAATAATCTTCCTAAATACTTACTAAATACTAATGAAGCAATCTCCTTATTTGGCTCATATGCTCATGTTGCAGATAGGTGAATAATTGCATAAGTTTGAAAAAGGAGACACCCTCCTTCTTCAACTCTTGTATGTGACAAAAGACTTTTCATTCTCAGAGTTCTTTGGAAGGGGATAGAGAGAAATGAAGCTTCTCCCACCTCAAGAAAAACCAAAAAAAGGTAAACTTTCAGTAACATATTACTGAAGGCATATGTATGGGAATAGGCAAGTCTTAAACTGGGCTTCAGGCCCCAAACTGCCTTTATTGCTTTGGCTTTGATTTTTCAAGGATATAGGATCAACCAGTAAGCTCAAGATGATCATATATAGATTTGAAGATCTTAAAAATTCAAGAATTCCAGAGTTCCTGGGTAGCTTGGACAAATAATTAGCAGCAAGTAGTTTCGACATTAGAAAGGATGACCACAAATGAAGAAAGGATCTCAACCCCAGACCAGACTTGCCAAAAGTCATGAACTGGACAAAATTAAAATGGTATAGTATTACAGTGAAATCCCTCAAACTTCATGATATCTTGATTTTTAAATAGTATCAGCCTTCTAGAAGAATACAATGTAATTTCAAATTTCTGTATGTTTTAAGTTTTTGCTAATGTACATTTCTGAAAAGCTTTTTGTGAATAACATCACTTTTATGTGAAACAAATAAATATCTGTCTATCTGATTCATACTATACATTGAATCTTTCTATTCCTCCTTTTTTATGGAGACCCTAGACTTAAGCAAAACTGAAACTTAATGATGTTTTCCTTGATGTGATATGAAGAGTATGAGAAAAGTTGCCCAAACCTTCTCAGTATAGACCAGGACTGCTCAAAATTGAGAACATGCACCCCTTGGTACAGAGGGATAAGGTATATTACCACCTCACCTTGTTGCCAAGCTCAAGTTATTATTAGAATAATAACCTTAGAGCACTTGTAGATGAGTGGCAGAATTGACAGTCTAGTGGTGCAGAGAAGAAAGAAGTTGTGAAAACAGGCAAAAGAAACAGAAAATGACAATTCACATCTCTAAGGTTCTGTTACTCCAGTTAATTTTCTTTCACCATCTACTACTCTAAATTCTTCAGCTACTCTTCTCTCTCTCTCTCTTTCTCTCTTTCTCTCTCTCTCTCTCCATATATATATGGAAAATAAGTGTAGCAAATTTTTTGCATTATTGAAGTGCAAAATAATGCTTTAGGAGTTCAAAGGGAGGACAAATCATTTCTTTGTGGGGAGAATAGAGAAGATTTCATAGTGTAGATAGCTTTTAAAGAGAGAATTTTTATAAAATTATCAGGGGTTGAGGATAAAACGGAGAGGGAGCAGAATATTTCAATAAAAGAGAACTACATGAAAAATATCTTAGAGACAGGAGAACAAAATGTGTTTAGGGAACAGAGACTGGTTCATTTTCCTTAGAATATAGGACATATGAATAATATTAGTGGAGAGTTCAAAGAAATTAGGGTTGAGAATAGATTGCAATTGATATTAAAAGAGAACTGGATTTAAAAGTCAGGCGGTCTGCATTCATATTCTAGTCCTGATAATAGTGCTATGAATTTGAACAAACTGTATCACTTCTCTGAGGCTCAGTTTCTTCATTTCTTAAATGAAGCACCTGACAATTTCTAAATTCCATTCCAGCTTAACATTTCTCTGATGCTATGACATTTTCTAATAAGCAACTGGAAACTATTAAAGGTTTTTGAGCAGGTAATAAAACCTTTGTTTTAGGAAGACTAAGGAAGACGTATGTATGGATAAAATGGAAGAAGGAGAAATTCACAGGAAGATTATTCTAATACAGAATATCCTAAAAGTGTTTGTGCAGTTTTAAAATTTAATAACTTAAAACTGCATTAAAACTTTTGTAAGACGCTGTATTTTAAGTGAGAATGTTTACTTTCTGCTGTCCATGTGCAGACATGCTCATGTAGAATCTGTGAATAGCTAGGCATAAAAGTAATCTCAAGAATATCCACTACACAAGCCTGCAAATTAATATGCTAGACGTAATGTGTGTATACATATAAATATATGTATGTATATGTGCCCCATTTTGGCAGGGCTGTATGAAAATTTTTATCATTTGTTTTCTTAGTTTCTCTTTGATTTTTTAGACTTTCTCCCTCTTTTGCTCTTCTCTCCCCCATCTCTCTCTCTCCCTTCTACGTCTCTCCTTCCTTCCTTCTTCCTCTCCCTTTGTCTCATTCAGTCTCTTTCTGCCTCTCTCTTTTGAGTGGCCTTTACCCTTTTGACACTAATTTTTTCTCCCTTAGGAAATATGCTACTAGAGAAAGGCCATAAAACAGGGTACTGAAACAAAGATTGGTAAACAGAAGATGTACTGGAAAGAGAATAGGCAGGTTCCAACAAATGATTTGGTATAAGAATTATCAGAGTTGAAGGAACCATATTTGACTAAAATATTTTATGTTATGGGAAACTGGTTGACTGTTGATGCAATTGGCAAAAATTGTATACAACATGGCATTATAAAAAATAGTAATTGACTTAAAATCTTATATCTTTTCTAAGCATTTATTGCTTACATCTATAAGTCTTAGGAATACAAATAAGATATTTAAATAATATTTTTTAATACTTCACACAAGAGTTTCTTTAGTTCCATAAGTCATTTTTTTTCACATTTACAAACATCTAGCTTTAGACTGAAATCAAAGTCAGCATCAATTTTCTCAAGAGAGCTCTGAAAAAATTTATGAACATGAGAACAGTGATATGGCATAACTTCATTATCCATTTTACTTTATTTATTTTATTGGTTTTATCTAACACCTTTCCTCTCAAAAAATTTACACACTATTGGTTATAGATTTTCCTTTTCCAATTGATGTAATTGCAAATAAACTTACAGCTTCATAACCATTTTATACAAGGATTTGAGTGAAGTACAATAAAGGATTTTTTTTCCTTGATGTTAACAATAAATTTGCCAGCATAAGAAAATTCTTCTTTTTTCATGATTCATCCTCCTAGTTTTTTCTTGGGTTTTTCTCATAAATTTTTGCAAATATATAATTGTGGTCTGGGATCCATGACAGTTTTTCTAAGTTCCAAGCCCTTAATACTCAATCTAATACACTGGTTGTTTAATCATTTTATTAAATTTAAATGTATAATTCTTTAAGATTCACATTGATCATTCAACATTTTGTATTCAGCTCCATCCCTACTCTGTGTCTGAGTGTGTATCTATCTGTCTGTCAGTCTGTCTATCAGTCTATCTATCTAAACTTTGGTTAGGATAGGTATGGCTCTTCATCCAAGGAAAACCACTTAGTTCAAAGCAACAGGTGTTATTTAGATAGCTATTTCAGACTTTGGACTACATACTCAATCAGAATAAGCTATGAATTTAATAGCTCTGGAATTTGGCTTGTGTATGAAATGTCTCTTGCTCACAGGTGCCAAGAGAAATTTTCATTTTTTTTTCATTGCTGTGGTAGAAGAGAGGAATGGGTATATCCTTCACATATTCTTTAGCTTGTTATCCCTCTCTCATATACATTCCACCCAAGAAACTATTACAAGTATGAAGGTTTTTTTTTTTTCAAAAGTGTGATAAAATTAGGAGAATTTATGGTCAGGCAGCTTACTCTGTTGCTTCCTTCCACATATGTGTTTCACATATGTGAAATGTTCTAGAAGTTGGAAATATGCATAGGAAGGAAGGAAGGAAGGAAGGAAGGAACAAAGGAAGGAAAGAAGGAAGGAAAAAAGGAAGGAAAGAAGGAAGAAAGGAAGGAAGGAAGAAAAAATAAAGGTAATAGAGGAGAGACTAAGAGAAGATAACATATATAAGGGAACTGGAAAGGGGGAAGTATATGTAAGGATAAATGTTTGGGATTGTACCATGATTCCCCTAAAATCTAAGGAAAGCTCATCTATTTGAGCTACTAACATGTATAAGCCAAGAATCCAGAAAAATAATGAGAAAAGCTTGGTCTAGATACAGGAGCAGAGTCCAAGGTCCCACTTGTTCCACTGGAAGGAAAATAATGTTGATGGCTAGAGATATTATAGCCTGATGGAAAAACATAGAAATTGGAGTTTTCTTCAATTGCACATCTAGTTCTAGACCGCTTACCAGGTGAGGCAGTGGGGGATTATGGGGACACTTTTCTCTTCTGCCAAACCAATGAAACTCTGAATTATCATTTGTGTTAACAATTTATGGGACTTAGCATGAAACAAATGCTTCAAGAAAGCAAACAATGTAATAATGCCTCAAATGAATAATATAAGTGTTTTGTTACAAAAATTATCAAAGCAAGAACTTCCCAAGACAGATAGAAGGTTTTAGAATATAGAAAACACTCAGCTGAGCTCTCCCAATAATTCCCTCCAAATGAAATTAAAATAATTCCTCAAATAGAATTCCAGAATGGTAGAGCAAACAAAAAGTCAGAGTAAGACATTGTACCAGCCCAAAGCAACTTAGAATGTTTGAATGAGAGATCTATGACACAAGGATGAAGGCAGATATGGAGCCCACATGGATGAAATATGAGTAATCAGACTGGGGGGTGACAACAGAACCACCAACAGCTTTGAGAGCTGTCAAGACAATGATATTAAGGGGCCGAGCAGTTGGTTAAAAAGAGATTACAAGAGATGTCTGTGCCAAAACTAGATGAAGGATCAGATGCTTTTTGGCAAATTAACTGGCTATAACCACTTCTTATATAAGGGCAAAGAGGACTAATTTCTGTCAGAAGGAGTCGAAGCCCTGAGGGACAGCACTATTTTTTGTTAATGAGAGATCAGGGACCCTGAGGAACATAATAATTTCCAGCCAAAAGAAGACAAAGTAGTTAGCAGCAGTATTAATTGCAATCCCAAGGGAACAGAGACCCTCCTGGATAAGAACTAGTGTGCAGAATAAGTGAGAAGTAACCACACTTCTGCCAAGATCACATAACCTTTAAAGCACCCAAAGATGTCCAAACCCCCAGAACTATCTATGAAAATGGCAATGCAAACAAACAAACAAACAAATTAACTAAAGATTGAAACAGCACTATTTCCCCATCCTCCCCCCATACTTGGAAGAAAACCCAACTTTAAAATAAAGTTTAAAATAAAAAAATAGAGTGAAAAAGTAAGCAAACAACAAAAAGAATACTGGTCATAAAATGTGGTTATGATGTCAGAGAAGATCAGGACAAAACTAAAAAAAAAAATACAATAAAATCAAAGTAGTTACAAGACAAGCTTAAAAGAAAAACAAATGTGAATAGAACACAAGGCCAAAAATAATTCCTAGAAGAGTGAAAAATAATAATTTTTAAAGACCAAATAAGAATAGTAGAGAAAAAAATTAGGTAAAGAAATGAAAGCAAAGGAAGAAAATTGGGGAAAGAGAGGAAAAATTAGAAAAATAACTTGGTAAAAGAGGCACAAAAATACTAAAGAAAATAACACCTTAACAATTAGAATTGACAAAATGGCAAAGAGGTGCAAAAGCTCAATGAAGAAAATAAGTGTATAAAAGGGAGAATTCAGCAAGTTGAAACTAATTCCTCCATGAGACATAAAGAAACAAAGAAAAAAATCAAAAGAATGAAAAAAAGGAAAACTTGAATTTTTTTCATCAGAAAAAAACAACTGACCTGGAGAATAGATGAAGGAAAGATAATCTAATAATAATTGGACTGCTGAAAGACAATAATCAAAGAAAGACATCATATTTAAAATGAAAATTATAAAAGAAAACTGCCCCCAATATTTGCAAGAGGGCAAAGTAAAAATATAAAGAATACACCTCCTTGTTTGAAATGAGTTATGTGAAAATGTTTTGCATGATTGAACATGTATAACCTACATTAGATTTATTACCATCATACACAGGGGGAAAGACAGGGAGGGATACAATTTGGGACTCAAAAAACTTTGTTTTTAATGTTAAAAAATTTTGACATGTATTTAGAGGGAAATAAAATATTATTTAACAAAAAGAATCCACCTCTTGAAAAAGATACCAAAAGGAAAATTCCCAGGAATATTATAGTTAAATTCTAGAGCTCTCAGGTTGATGGGAAAATAAATGAAACAGCTGGAGAGAAAACATTCAAATACTATGGAAAAACAGTATCACACAAGATTTATCAGCTACCATGTTAAAGAGGAAGAAGGTTTGGAATGTGACATTCTGGAAGACAAAAGAGCTGTTATTAAAACCAAGAGTATCAGACCCAGAAAAAATTGCACATAATGTTTCAAGGGCAGAAATAGATATTTAATGAAATATAGGAATTTGAAACATTCCTGATGAAAGGATTAGGTATGAATAGAAAATTTAACTTTCAAACAAAAGACTGAGGAGAAGTATAAAGAGATAAATATGAAAGAGAAATCATAAGGGACTTAATAAGGTTAAATTGTAAACCTTTCTATATGGGAAGAATTATGTATCTTCTAAGAAATTCATCATTTTTAGAGCAATTAGAGTTCTAAATGGAAAAAGGGTGTAGAATTGAGTTGATATTGTTGGGATGATGTAAAAAAAATGGATAGGAGAGTAAGAGGGATGACATGGGAGAACAGGGAAGGGAAAGGAACAATGGGGAAAATCACCCCCCCCAAAAAAAAAGAGTGAAAAGAAGAGCTTTTAAAGTAGAAGGGAAAAAATGGTGATGGGGACTCAGTGGGCAATGCTTGAATGCCACTCACATCTCAATTGGTTCAAAGACAGAATGTATGTGTGTATGTATGTATTCAATTGGTAATGAAAATCTGTCCCACTCAACAGGGGACTAAGATGAGAAGGTAATAAGACAAAGGTGAGGGGGTAAAAAAGGGGGGCAGAGCAAAAAAAAAAAAAGCAGTGGTCCAAAACAAAAGAGACTTTAAAAGGTGGACAGGATAAAACAAGAGAGAAGGATAAACTGAAGAAATAAGATTAAGGGAAATGCAGACTTAGCAATCTTAAGTGTGAATATGAGTGAGATGCACTCATCCACAAAATTGAAGGAGATAGCAGAATGGATGATAAACTAGAATCCAATAATGTGTTCTTTATAAAAAACATACTTGATAAAAGAAGACACAAAGAGAGTTAAAATAAGGGGCTGGAAAAGATTCTATTATACTTCAGCTGAAGTAAAAACAACAACAAAACAGAAGTAGTGATTATGATGTCAGACAAAGCAAAATCAACAACAGACCTAATTAAATGAGGATAAGTAAGGAAGCTACATTTTGCTAAAAGACACAATAGGCAAACATAATATCAGTACTAAACATATATGCACCTAATGGCATATCCTAAATTCTTAGAGAAAAAGTTAAATGAATTATAGGAAAAAATAGCAAATCTATATTAGCAGGGAATCTCAAATTTCTTCTCTCAGAGGTAGAAGTCT
>CM053588.1:157395695-157420424 GCA_028646515.1 Pseudochirops corinnae | reverse complement strand
CATCCAGCCTTACTGAAAAGTGACATAGGAGAGAATAGACTGGGGGAGGGTGGACACACTGGTATGGCTGTTTTGGGGCGGTGGGTGGGGGAAAGAGTGGGAGAAAATATGTAACTCAAAATCTTGTGGAAATGAATGATGCAAACTATAATAAAATTTAAAAAAAAAGAAAATAATTTTCTAAAAGATGTAAAATAGTTATCCTTTTCATGAAGGATGTGCAATTATATATGGACATCTACATACGTACCTACCCATACACACATACATATGTAAATTCACATATAGAGATATGATTACATCATACACATAGATTTGTGCATATATAAACAAATTATAATAAATATAGAAATTACTAATATCTAATATATAAATATATCTTATAACTATGTTAAATATATATATGTATATACATAAACCAGTGGACAAAGTAAGCTATGTACCTATCGAGATCTGTACCAATCTTTTTATCTATATGTGTATCTCAGTTATAAAACATCCTTTTATTCCCCCCCATATGCCTTAGAAGGTCAATAGTCAAGCAATATTTCTGGAGTGTACACACCATCCCAGGCCCTGTGCTGGGGATACAAGTAAGAAAAAGAGTAGATAATCCCTGAACTCCAAAGGGACACAATCTTTGGGAGAGTGCAATAAAGAAAAGAAAGTTGAAAGGGAAGGAATGCCACTGGGGCCTGAGGTTCATGAGTTAAAAACAAGTAGAGCAGCTTTTGGGAATAAAATTAGCTGGAAAATTCTCAGCCAGATATAAAGGGAGGTTTGGGGGAGTTTAATAATATTTCGGAGATGGAACAGTATCTGCTCCTGGGATGTCACATATGACAATTGTGGACAGAATAGCAATAGTGAAGTCAGAGAATCTGGTTTCAAATCCCAGCTTTTCTACCTTCTAGCTTGTAATTCTGGGCAAATAGGTCTCTATATGTGCTTTGGTTTCCCTGATTTGGAAAAACAAAAAAAAGATTTGGCTAATGATAATTGCTTAAGAAACATTTCATTCATGTAATGCTGCTGACACATTCAAATTCATAATTTACGTTTTTAGACAGTCTAAATCCTAGGACTCTCATTATATAAGCATTTTAATAGAAGAGTTACTATGGCCTAATCCATTAAAATGATTTTCTTTTCTAGATTATCACTTTCAATATACATATGAATGGAAACTTCCAGAGAAGACAGCAGTTTAACTATTGGATCAGACGAAGTAGTAGCTAGAAAAGCTAAGATTCAATTGCACAGCTACTCAAGGGTGAACATTTTGCTGTCACAATTGATGAACATGCATTAAGATATTAACAAATTCAATTATTGACACAGAAAACCAAATTGAATTTAAAAAATGAAGCAATGGGAAAGACACAAACTGCCTTTAATTCATTTCTTCAAGGTCTAACATATAATTCAAAGAAATGTCAAGAAAATTACTTCCAAATAAACAAAAATGAAATTATTTGCATCATACTATGACCATAAGACATAACATCTTATTGTCAAGAAAATAGCAGACTTTGGGGGTTATTTCATGTATGTTTGCAGACCCTATGAAGTTATACATGTATATGCATATATAACATATTCATATACTATACACATATATGATTTTATTGTCATTATTTAATCACTAGATATCACTATGAATATATATATACATATGCATATGTATATATATGTAGTGTGTGGTGGTAGATATATACATGCATACATACATATATATACACACATACATGAATGTCCACATATCTCTCTCTCCACATTCTCTCCATATTTATGTATGTACATGCATACATACATATGTATGTATGTATGTATGCATACATATATGTGTGTGGCGATCTATTTATCTATTCATCTATTACACATAACTAGATAGACAATTCTTGCTTTTAAATACAATTTAATTTAATTACAGGGAGACCATTGACATAAGAAAGTTCAGTTAGAGGGCAGATGGAAAATCCCTGAATTCCTCAGGACACAGCAGAGTCACTTGGAGAGGTCTAGAGGACCTTAGGTTATACTATATCTGTTGGTCAGATGAGGGCTGTGATTGTGGGGGTAGATTTCAGTGGAGAAGCAGGAGAGATGCTACAATGGCTCTTCATCTCACCAGAAAATGTAGAGAATGATTCACATATCATTCAAAGTACACAAGTCTTTATGGCTTATGAGCAGCTCTAGTCCAAAGAATGGGATAAAGGGGAGAGGAAAGAGGCAGATATCTATGAGATGGTGATTCTTGCTATTGTCTAGTCATCTTAGATGGATTCTCTGACTCTCCAGGGTCAGGGGAAGGATGTATTCTTTGATGAACTAGGGTCAGAAGAAGGTGTAAGAGAGGAAAGGATACATTTAAACTTACTATTGATATAAAATTCCTCTTAGCCACAACTAAATCTACCAATTAAAATAGATTCCCAAACAGGTTTTAGATGCTTATACAATTGAAAAAAGAAGTGATTTAAGAACCATTTCATTCATGTAATGCTGCTGCCACATTTAATTGCATAATTTACATTTTAAGACAGATTAAAAGTAGATGTCTCATATCTTATAAGAATCGTAATAACTCAGATGTAAATAAATATAGGATTGGGTTCCATTTGTACTTTCTTTGTCATGTTGTATATTAATATTAGTTTCCTTTAATGTTGTCTAGATTTTGTGACATCTATAACAACCAGAAGCAAATTAATTCTGTAAAGATGCAAAAAAGCTCACCAAAGGAATATTGCACACACACCTATTTGCATTTGTCATACACACCCCCAACATATAAAATTATTAAGGGGAAAATTCATGAAAGCAAAAGAATGGGTCCTTTTGTTTTCATGGCTTTTTCTCCTTGATAGTGACTTACAAAGAATCAATGACCTCCTTGAGTTGTGAAATTCACATGGTACAAAGAGAAAAACCTTGATATTCTTCAAATTTAAATTAATTACCATTACACTTGGCTACTTAATAAGGGGGTTCTTGGGCAAAATACTTAGCCTTCTAGACTTCAAGTGCCTCCTCAATAAAATAAGTGAATTAGATTACATATTTTACATCCTTAGAAGTTCAAAATCAGTGACCCTATAATCTTATTATCCTAACATAGAACCCGCCAGAGGAGCAAGTGATTTCAGACAGTAAACAGTTATTAGCTGAACATGACATATGGGATCACTGTAGATTTTTTTTTTTGGAAAGTGCCACGACTAATTACAGGTTTTGAAGCAGCATGGCTATAGATTGACAAGACCTCTAGAGGACAAAAACAGAGACATCACCTACTACCCTGATTCTAGGTCCCAGATGACAAAGTAATCAATAGAGCACATCCCAGAATCTCCACCATTCGTCCACTGCTTAGTGACACCAAAAATTCCTCCTGGTTACAAACCTTTTTCTTCTCTTGACCTCCTTTTCTGCAATGAAGAGCATTAAATTGAGAAGTACCTCAAATTGGAGACGTGCTTTAAAAAAATAAGATAGTGAGCCAAAGTAAGTAGTGAAGACCTAGATTCAAGTACTAAGTAATAGAAGGTCATAGTTTTGTATATATAGGACAAATACACCTTCAATTCCCTATACTGATTAAATCAGAGTTATTTTGTGTATCTCAAAATAAAGTATCATTGTTCTCAATGGTTATTTTAAATTACTTGGTTAATGAAACTCTAGGGAAAAAAAGCTGGTCCAAAGACATGGGACCTCTTGATAGCTGTTCTCATACAAGTTATTCCACCACATTTTAAACCCATTTTTCTCTCTCACTCTCTGTCTGTCTGTCTGTCTATCTGTCCGTCCATTCATCCATCCGTCCGCTGTCCCGTCCATCCATCTGTCCAACTGTTCATCCATCTGTTCATCCATCTGTCTGTCTATCTATCTATCTATCTCTCTATCTCTCTATTTATCTATCTATCTCTATCTATAGATAGATATATCTATGTATAGATATGTAGACATAGATATATTCCATTTCTGTATTAGATTCTTTTTTATCTTATTCAACTCACATAAAGAAAAACCAATTCTCTGTCAATTTAATTTAATTATCATTGAAGTTAATAAGTTATATCATTGATTATATTATGAATAACATTATTAATAAGAAAACTATTTTTTTCCAATTCTGTTCTTTGGCCATTAGTATTAGTTCTATTCAAGATGTAATACATTAAGAAAAGCTTTCCTTAACTCATGTGCTTCAGTTCAACTTAAGTATTTCTCAATACTTACTATATCAAAGGAGGAAGACTTAAATTGGGACCAAGCTTCAGCCATATACTTTAGTTTCTAATATAAATTTTGGCTTGCTTGTTTTTGCTTGAATGTTATGGGGTTACATGATAACTCCATGTATATTTTGATAAATCTCTTCAACAACATGAAAAAAAAGGAAATATTCAACATCAATTCAGATGTTCCTGATCTAGAATCAGTCATATGGGTATAAACAAATTAGGTTGGGATATTAAGTTTCTGTTTACTATATTTTCCCAATATTGGATTCAGTTTTAACTACCTCATTTAAGGAGTCTGTGAATGGTTGCAGAAAAAAAATTAGGAAAGGTATAAAAATACAGTATAGAGTTGGATATCAAAGGAAAAAAACATGGATTTGAAATTAGTGCAAGGATTTCACAGGACTTGAAGAGGTTGTGATCTACATTGTTAGAGATAGTAGCCACATCAAATTAATTATAGATCCATCAAAACCCATGGTTGCATGGAATTAAAAATACAAAGAAATATTATTTTAAACTTATTAGATAATATTATTAACTTGTTCCTTGACAGAATTAAATACTTTTACATACATAGGCTAAGAAGGAAAAGTGTGGTAAAATAGAAGTACTATATCAACAGGGGGGGAAATTTATCTGTATTTTCTCAGAGAATTGTTGAATATTGATTTAATAAGTGTAATAAAGTAGGAAAGTATGCCAATGACTTTTTGATTTCTGATATTATGAAAAAAATGCCACCAGTTAAGTTTCTAAAATGATACTCAATTTCACAAAATGTACCCTGGATAGAAAGTATCTACTTCTGTGTCCAGTGGGAAATAACACACACTAAATTAACCACACTGTTATTTTTTTAAACAAACATCATTGAAACAAGAATTCCTACAGTTCTAGAGCTGCAAGGGACCTTAAAAGCCATATAATCTAGACTGTACTTGAAACATTAATCTTAGTGTACTACCCCAATAGGTATGCATCTAGCCAATACTTGCCCACCTCAAGTCTTCCCAATAAGGAGGATCCGTACTCCAGTTAAAAAAAAAATACATGGTTTGCATTGAGAAGAAATACTGAGCTACTGCAACAATGACGAAAATCTGAGGACATGCATAATTTCCTCTTGGTTCATTGTTATAAAAGAAAATGTCTGTGTGTGGCATGACCACAAAGCAAGGGTTTTGATGTTCAGATATTCAAATGCATTGCTTATGGAAATAACTTTCATTGCTTTAGAGTCACACTTGATATTTAATAGAAATTCAATTTTCCTAGCTTTCTTTTCAGGCTAAAGAAAATGATATTTCTGACATGAAGGTGGTTTGATTATGTGTACTATATGTTGCTTTATGAATAAGAAATTTATGTGAAAGGGGTGAAATAAGACATTTAGTAGAAGTAAGAAATAAAGGGGTACTGTGAAAAACAGCATGTTACCTGGAAATCTTCCCTTAAAGACATCTTAGAAGTTACTATATGTGTGCTATGACTTTACAAACCACTAGCAAGGAAGATGGAAAGACTATTATAAAGATGAGCTACAATGCAGTTTCAAGAAAATATCCTAATCACTGATTGTTGGGAAGATGTAGGAGCAGCAGTCAGTTCCATTTGATGTGTTTTGGAATGATAACAGGTCCTTTTTTTTTTTTTTTCTCTTTTTTTCTTTTTTTAGCATAAGTGCCAGGCAGTAAAACAATAAAGGAGTAACCTATGATAAGATCTGAAAAGGGTATCCACACACACTAAGTGGAGTACAGACTCTATGTTTTGATAGCAGGGAAAGTCCTGCAGAGTCTTGGCCTTTTAAGTTGCCACTTTTCTAAGGGTAGTGGTACTATGCAAAGATAAATGATGACGTGTATAGAACAGGAGATGATATCTTTTCTCAGTGAGTACTGTTTCTTGGAGCCTCAATATTTAGAATTATGAAACTCTCTTTCTTAATTCAGTGAAAGCCCACAGTTTTGCTATTTCATATACTGCCTATCTTGGGAACATTGAGAGATGAAATCTCAATGATACAGCATGGGACAGTAGAGAGCTAGATTCAGAATGAGAGAAAATTAGTTTTGAATCTCAGTTCTGTGACTTAATCGTATGATATGGGTGAAGTCATACTTATGCTTTCTAGGGCTCACTTTCATTATCTGTGCAATGAGGAGGTTGGATTAGATGCCACTTAAAGTCCTGTGGGTAGACTTCAACCAAATCTTTAGTAAATCTCACTAAGCTATGATTGTTGTATTTAAATCAGGGATAAGGACTCACAAGGCAGTGAATAGAGTAAGAATTAACCAAATGGAAACAAGGGGAAAAATACTGAAATACAGAAAATTTCTGAAAATGAAGTTTTATAATAGAGATAGAAGACTAATTCATGTGTACTTTATTTATAGTTCATATCTAGTTCAAATAGTTCATTTGGGACCCAAATCCCAAAGGATGATTTACCATTTGCCTGGTATGCATGTTGAGGCATCCAGATGTGGGAGATAAAAACACCAAAGGGGCTGAGGGTCATGGCTTCTCTGACCTCATGATACCCTCACAAGCTACTATCAAAAGGAACTGTAATGAGTCTTACTGTGGGAGACAGAGAAAGATAAGGGATGCAACTGTTATTGGGCCCAATTTTATATCATATTCTTGATTCTTGCATCCTTCAATAGTCCTCAGTAAAGGTAAGATGAACACTTTTGTTGCTAAAAATGGTCATTTCAAGTCATATTCAGATCTTGAATGCCCTTAGGGCTAATTCAAATCAATGATTCTACATCCAAAAATATCCTGAAAACTGGTTTTTGTTTTTTAAATACCAACATCATATATGTAGTTTTCCATGCTCCTAATGAACCATAGGAGGCATTTTAAATAGTGAGGCAAACCAACGAAACATTTTATGGGGGTAAATATCCAATTTATATATAAGAACATATTCTTATATTATTTTACATTAGAGTACACAATGTCAACACTCCTCTCCACTGAATTCCATGAGTTCAATAAATATTTATTCAAGATATTTTAAGTGCAATGACTTCTCCTATGACTCTTTGTAGATGACACCCTCTATTTTTAACTTCACCTCTGATGCCCAGTCCCACATATCTATAACACTAAGCCTGTAAATCTGGGTCAAAAGAACAGTGACGCTCTTCACAGTAACAGCAAATGTGAGAAGAGCAGAAGATTTTTTGGGGAAAGATATTAAGTTCACAGTTTGGGACATGTACAAGTCATTTAAACTCTCTGAACTTTACTGTACTTATTTATAAAGTAAGGTTGAGGGGGTATGAACTTGATCAATTTTAATGTTCCTTCTATTCATTAAATCTATGATCTTAAGGCAAAATCTGAACACATCATGCCTTCCTCTCAGAAGCAGCTAAATTTCTAACTTCTTTTTTTTTGTAATAACTTTTGTTTATTTTTAGTTTATATCATTCATTTCCACAAAATTTTGAGTTACAAATTTTCTCCCCGTCTTTCCCCTACCCAGCACGCCAAAACAGTGATCACACTGTATACCCCCTCCCCCAATCTGCTTTCTCCTATATTCTCCCCCATCATGACTACAACTTTCTGGGAGGGCAAGGTGGATCTCCCTATCCCAGTGCCTGTATATCTTATTTCCCAGTTGTACGTAAATAACATTGATAACTATTATATATATATATATATATATATATATATATATATATATATATACATATACATGTATATGTGTGTGAATTAACATATGAATTTAGAACTTTAAATTCTAGATTCCTTCCCCTCCTCCCTTGTCACCCAACCCACTGGAAAGACAAGCAATTCCATAAAGACCGTATATGTGTAGTTACACAGAACATTTCTGCAATGGACATATTATGAAACACTGACTATATGTCCCTCCTTCCTATCCACCCTGCACTCGTTCTATTCTCTACTTTGTCCTTGTCCCTTTACAGAAGTGTGTGATTGCAACAACCCTCCCCCCCCAGCCCGCCTTTCCTCCATCATCCCCCCTCTCATCTCCTACCCCTCTACTCTCCTGTAGGGCAAGATACCCAGTTTAGAGTGTATGTCATTCTTTCACTAAGCCAAATTCAAATGAAACCCATTGTGTTTTGCCTTCCTGTCCTTCCCCTACATTTTAACAGTCATCCCTTGCGTTTTCTATATGAGATGATTAACCCCATTCTGTCTCTCCCTGTCTCCTCTCATTATATTCATCTTCCACTTCTCAATTTCACCTTTTAAAATATCATTCCTTCTTATTCAATTGACCCTGTGCCCTCTGTTGATGTACACATATATACAGAGACCAACATATATATTCATACGCATATGTACCCTCTTATACAGACACATGTGTATGTATACAAATATACATATACAAAATATACATATGTACATAAATGTACACAAATATGTGTGTATATATGTGTGTGTGTGTGTATACACACACACACACACACACATTTATATACCCTTCAACTACCCTCATACTGAGAAAAGTTTCATAAGTTACAATGATCATTTTTCCCTGTTGGCATGTAAATAATTCAACTCTGATAAGTTCCTTATCATTTCTTTTCTGTGTTCACCTTCTCGTGCTTCTTGTGTTTGAATGTCAAATTTTCTATTCAGTTCTGGTTTTTTCCTCATGAATGCTTGAAAGTCCTCCGCCTCACTGAATGACCATATTTCCCCCTGAAATATTATACTCAGTTTTGCTTGGTACGTGATTCTTGGTTTTAATCCTAGCTCTCTTGATCTCTGGAACATTATATTCCAGGCCCTTTTGTCCCTTAATGCAGAAGCTGCTAGATCCTGGGTTATACTGATTGTGTTTCCACAGTATTCAAATTGTTTCTTCTTGGCAGCTTGTAATATTTTCTCCTTGATCTGGGAACTCCAAAACCTGGTTATAACATTCCTAGGAGTTTTCTTTTGGGGATCTTTTTGCAGAGGTGATCAGTGAATTCTTTCAAGTTCTATTTTGCCCTTTGTTTCTAAAATATTGGGGCAATTTTCCTTGAGAATTTCTTGTAGGATGATTTCTAGGTTCTCTTTGTGATTGTGGTTTTCAGGTGGTCCAATAATTTTTAAATTGTCTGTCATGCATTTATTTTCCAGGTCAGTGGCTTTTCCAAGGAGATATTTCACATTGCCTTCTATTTTTTCATTTGTTTGGATATGTTTAATAGTATCTTGATTTCTCATAAAGTCATTTGCTTCCATTTGCTCCACTCTAATTCTGAAGGAATTATTCTCTTCAGTGAGCTTTTGACATTCTTTTTCCATCTGGCAAATTCAGCTTCTTCTCCTCCTTGGCTTTTTGGGTCTCTTTTGCCATTTGAGTTAGTCTGTTTTTTAAGGTGTTATTTTCTTCAGCCTGGTTGTTGACTTTGTTTTCATGATTATCTTGCATCATTCTCATTTCTCTCCCCAATTTTTCCTCCACTTCCCTCATTTGGTTTTCAAAATCCTTCTTAAGCTCCTCTATGGTCAGTAACCATTTTGTATTTTTCTTGGAAGCTTTTGGTGCAGGAATTCTGCCTATGTTGTCTTCCTCCTATTCCATGCTTTCATCCTTTTTGTCCCCAAAAAAGGAATCTAAAGTTGGATTGCTGTGCTTGTTTTGCTTCCTTTGCCTGCTCATATTGCCAGTCAATTACTTGGCTTTTGGGCTCCGTACAACTCTGCTTTCTGAGGGCAGAGCTTTGTCCCAAATTGCTGGGTTTTTTGCAACTGCTGGAGCTATTGGGGGCTGTTGTCTCTGCAGCCCCTAACAGCTTTTACTCACTGGTCACACACATCAGGACCAACCCCCAAGACTGCGATCCTGATCCAGGCAGGTTAAAGCAAGAGCACTTAGCCTCTGAATGTTGGCTTGGCCTCCCTTCAATCTTCAGGCTGGGTGCTCTGAAGCAGACCCATGGAGGAGGCTACACGGCAAACCACTTCTACCTCTGGAGCCAGAGGCCAGACCATCTCCTCTCCCCCAAATTTAGCTGAGATTCACTGACTTTTCCCTCTGTCTTTGGCTCTTATGGATTAATAATTCTTGAACCCTCCACAGCTGCTGGTGATCTACTCTCCTGAAAGTTCCAGCTGCAGCTTTTCCTGGACCCCCTGTGTCTAAAACCCCATGAGACTGGGCTCTGATCCCAGTGCACTGCCAGGCTGCCTTCAGTGGGCGCTTCGTTACTCTGTCATTTTTTGGTTTCTGGACCTCTAAAATTTGTTTAGAGCAGTGGTTCTCAACTTTCCTAATGCTGCGACTCTTTGATACTCTGCATGTGGGCCGACTCACCTGGAGACAGATGGAAGAGTGGTGTCTCGGTCGCTAAGACCATTGAAAATACATGTTTTCTGATGGTCTTAGGCAACTCCTATGACTCCTGTGAAAGTGTCATTCAACCCCCAAAGGGGTCACAACCCACAGGTTGAGAACCGCTGATTTAGAGTCATATTTTATATGTATTTGAGGTGGTTATGGGAGGAGCTCCCAGAGTTATCCTGCTTTTACGCCTCCATCTTGACTCCCTAAATCTTCTAACTTCCATATTGCTATTAATGGGACCACCATTCTCAAGGTAACTCAGATCCAACATTTATTTTAATGTTTTATTTACCTTTATACTACCTAGTGGCATATTTCTATATCCAATCAGTTGTGATACTCTCTAGGCCAGGAGTCAGGGATCCAAAGACCTCAAGGCCACATGTGTGGCCCTCTAGGTCCTCAAGTGTGACACTTTGACTGAATCTAAACTTCACAGAAAAATTGTGAAGTTTGGATTCAGTCAAAGGCCTGCACTTCAGTAACTAGAGGGCCACATGTGGCTGTGAGGTCACAGGTTCCTGACGCTTGCTCTGGGTTCTATATCCATAGTGTCTCATGCAGCTTTCCACTCCATTAAAATAATATATTGATGTGATTTACTTTTATTTCAAATTAATTTCTGAATATATCTCTCCCCCTTTCCTAACCAGAGATGCATTGTATGTTAGATTTTTAAAGAGTAAAAAATAGTAGTTGAGCAAAATAGAGAAACATATTTACTGTGTCTTACAGAATGAGCAATATTTCACATCTACAGTTCCCCAACTCTGCAATAAAGGGAGGGAGGAGAAATTCCTCTCTAGGGATATGTGGCTACTATAACTGCGGAGTTCAGATTAATTTTACTGCCTTTCTGCTTGATGTTGTTGCACTTGTTATTGAGTTGCTTCAGTAACATCTAACTCTCTGTGACCCCAGTGGTGTTTTCTTGGCAGAGATACTGGAGTGGTTGGCCATTTTCTTCTCGAAATCATTTTACAGATAAGGTACTGAGGTAAACTGAGGTAAACAATTTGCCCAGAGACATGTAGCTAGTAAGTATCTAAGGTGAAATTTAAAATCAGGTCCCCTTAACTGTAGGCCTTGGTGCTTCATTCGCTGTGCAGGCTCTATCTACTGCACCACTTAGCTAGCCATGATGTTCTTTTTCTTTTTCTTATTGATTATATTCTTTTACTAGTTCTACTTACCTCTCTCTGCATGCATTCTTATATTCACCTATTACTCTAAATTTTACATATTTGTTCTTCCTTAAAGCATAATGGTATATCCTTTGGTAAATATCTTAGATTTTTGCCTTCACATTCCCCAACCAACGAACATCTACTTTGTTTTCATTTTCTTTCTAAAATACAATTATTTACTATCATAACTTTAGCATGTATGAGGGCTCTATATTTTTAACCTCCTTGTTTTAGATACCTAGAAATGTGACATGTAGGTAAAAAGGAATAGACACTTTAGTCATTTTCAGTTAGAATTCTAATTATTAGAATGTTTGGAAAAATTCATAGATACATGAAAAGATTTCTAATATTGACTATTTCTTCTTTTGTGATCTTTGCCATTTTACAAAGTATAAGGCTTATTCTCAGAGTCATAATGACATATTTCTCTTATTGTTCTAGAGTAGCCTTAATGTAATTTTAATCAATTCGTAGTTATTCTAAAAATAGCCATTTCTTCTTCTCTACCAATGTGGGACTCGTTCTTGATTTTTATTGTTGTCAGTTACAGACACAGAAATAGGCATAATATTGGGTATTTATCAGATATTTATTGCAAGATTTTTCCCAATCAATCATTTACTTTCTTTTACAAGCTTTAATGATTTTATTCATGCAGAAGATTTTCATATTTTAATACAAAATCCTCTTTTCTATTGGGATCTCCTCTAACTGTTATTTGATTATGAATTAACCTCTTTCATAGGAATAAAGGCAGTATATCTTAGTATTTTATGTATTCTTCACAAAACTTAGAAAAACAACTCACCCATTTTAACAGATCAATGGAATAAAGTTATAAATGCATGAATATATTCTTAATCTGACTAATTTAGGATTAACTTGTGAAATATCTATGAGGAAGGAAGAGAAGTGCTATATTAAGAATGAATAGAGTGCTTTTCTTCCACATTATCGAAAATCAGCATTATATCAACAATATCATATAAAATATTTTTGAGGAAAAATAAATAATTAGTTTTTCTGTAACATTATAATCAAGTCTATTTTTCATGAGAATTTTTTGCTGTGTGTATGAAATGTAAAAATGTTTAAAATTAGTTTGTTTTCCTTTCTGCTTATGTAGTGAAATATTAATTTTACAGTCTCTCCATCCAACTAAATGTCATAAATTGCATTTTCATCTATTTTTCATGTATTTCTTTTCCTTCATATTGCTATAGGGGAAGCTTTTTCTTATCTTTGGGTATTAGACAATTAGTTCAAAATCATTTGGAAACAAGATAATTTGGAAACTGAGCATTCACGAGATATTTTTCTTTAGTTTGGTGTTGATATAATTTATGTTGGCTTAGTTAGGAGTATTTTGCCACATTCCTCAAGGTTTTTCTTTTCTTTATTCCTAAAGGATGTTGATGAATAATATCTGATTTCATGATACTATATTTGATTATGTTCAACATGAGTAATGTCAGGCAATATGAAAGTAATTAGTGAATTTTTGTGGTTGTCTTCATGTGCATGATTAAAGTACTTCCTCCAACTCCTTTATTTGTTACTCCAAGGAGAATTTTTCAACGATTTTTCTATTTTGCTTCATCTTTTATATAGATTATACTTTCATTTATGGTGAGAAAGTCAAAGTGTTTTGTTTGCATTCCAGCAGTAGTGTGCCTGTTTAAGTATACACTTATACAAGCACTTTCTGTCTCCTTCTCCATCCTTTTAACACCAAGATCATAAGAGTAGAATGGTGTGACATAGAACTTTAATATTAGCTGCAATGAAAAATAATTAGAAAGTCATAAAGCATTTCAAAAACGTTTTCTTAAAAGCCAAATTAATCAAGTGGGAGAATGAAATTTCCAAGATATGGAAACTTAAAAATCATTTTTCATATGCCTTTTGAAACCACATAATTATTTTCAGGAGACTTAACTTCTTAATTATATGGGGACATTGTTTAATATTAAAATAATTTAATCTCTTTGAATATATAATGAGTTAATAGCAGGGGAGGGAGGCTGGTGTCCTAACTCATAGCTATAGAAAGGGTGAGCAATGTTTCCAGAGATAAATAAATATACATATGTCTATCTGTCTATCTATCTATCTATCTATCTATCTATCAATCTATGTATCCAAATCTCACAATAAGCTTTGCCATAGGTAATCCTCAACTGTAACTGACTTTATTTTTACAATAGCATAGACATTTTCTCTTCACAAATTTATAATCATATCTGGTTTTCATAAAGAACTGACCAAGATAATTAATGAAATTAAATCAAATCATTTATTTCAAGAAAAAATGATCACCAAGTTTCCACAGTCTGTACCAGGTCAATTACATAGCATTCCAGGGGACATAAAAACCTAGCAATGGCAATGCAGAAAGTTAATCTTAATTCAGCTATAAATGGCTGTGCCTTTTGCTCACAGTCACTCAGTACATATGATGCCTATAACAACCATAAACTTACATTACATTCATGATGAGCCAGAATGGGGCACCTCAGATACATCACCCATAGAGATTTGTAGGGCAGCTAGGTAGAGTGTTAGGTCTGTAGTCATCAAGACACATCTTCATGATTTCATATCTGGCCTCAGATACTTAACTTCTGGGCAAGTCACTTAAGCCTGTTTGTCTGAGTTTCCACATGTATAAAATAAACTGGAGAAGGAAATGCCAAACCACTCCAGTATTTTTCCCAAGAAAACTTCAAATGGGGTTAAAAAGAGTTAGACATGACTAAAAACTGACTGAACAGCATTACAGAGATTTGTGTATTGTATTGGTTTTTAATTGTTGGTAATTAGTTCCTTACAAGAGTAAGGAAGTAAATGAAAATGATGACACTGGCAGTAAAGCGTTTCAGGGGGAGAGACATCAGTTAATACTGCTGCATCTGGGCTTACAGCCCCACTACCCTTACCACTGCCAGTTTTTTGGGTTGCCTGGTTACATGGTGGGAGTGGCATATGCTGTCTGACTAGGACTTTGTTTTTTGTTCTTCCTCCCATTCTGTCAGAATATTTCTCTTGACATCTTCTAGTGAGGAATAACACCTCTCAACAAGTAGAACCATTTAGTGCATCCTAACTGTGATGCACATTTTGCTGTTTTTCGTTACGATGGTGAGATTATAAGATTGTATTCTAGAGTTTCTATTGTCAGTGGTGATGAAAACAATATGAATCTCGATATACATGTGACCTATAGAAATTCAGTATTTGTAAGGATATACTGACGACTTTGAACTTTTAAATTTAATTGCTTTGATGTATGATAATGACTTTTAGAATTACACATGGCAGAGATGACTAGATTAAAACAAAACCAAATAAACCTTTAAAACAATTCATCTTTGTTTCCATGGAAAATGTAGAAACATATAACCACATAGCTATTCAGAATGTTCTCATACTCAGTACAATGCATTCTAATAAGTAAATTAAACTATATCCACAGTCAATTTCTCTCTCTCTCTCTCTCTCTCTCTCTCTCTCTCTCTCTCTCTCTCTTTCTCTGTCTCTCTCTGTCTCTCTCTCTCTCTCACACACACACACACACACACACACAACACCATACACATACACCACATACACATTTCATTCTCTTTTCCTCATATTGGTGACTTTTTGACACAACTGTGACTATTTTTTTTTTAATTACAACAATAGGTATTCAATTTCAAATAGAAAGTGGTTATTAAATGCATGTGGATTGACTGATACTGATAAAAGTATCAGAGAATTACAAAACAAAGGGCTATTCACATTCTGAAGTATTAACATATTGCCAATCAAGAAGGATAGAGAAGGCTTTGTGTAGGTAGCATTTCAGTGGAGTTTAAAAGAATGACTGTAAAGTCAATGGCATAAATGGAAGAGTAGAATATTTCTGGTACTGGGAATAATGCAGGAAAAGGGACCAGGGTAAAAGACAAGAGGACGTGTTCAGGGATCACTGAGAGGTTTTTTTATAGCTGGAGTATAGAACACATGCAGGGTTGTGATAAGAGATAAGTATGAAAAGGGCTTTAGTTTTACTTAGTAGGCAACAAAGAAACACCGGATATTTGTGACATGACCAAATCTACTACAAATCACAAAGATTATTATGGTAGTGGTATGAAGAATGCACTGGAGAGGACACCTTTTGGCAACAATATAATGAAAACATGGAAGAGGGTATCTATCATTCATTCGATGAATGCTCCTAAGAATGATACCATAAAGCTTTTTTTGTAGTAGACAAATTTTCAGTAGTAGACCCATTTTCAGGTCCTGTGAGCTATGCAAATTTCATCTATTTAGTCTTTCTGATCCTCACTTTCCTTATCTGTAAAATAAGGATAATAATTCTATCCATTTAAAAAGTTTTTTGGGAAGAAAGCACTCTGGAACTTTAAATTCCTATATTATCATGAGCTGTCATAATTCCACTCATGATGTTATATGACTATTGATCTTGGAATAACATGATCATGGAAAATTGGTTAAAAATTGCAGGCAACATAGAGAGTAATTGAGGGGCAGAGCCAAGATGGCGGCATAGAAGTAACAAGATTCCACAGCTCCCACATAGCCACCTGAAATACCTATAAAATATAACTCTAAACAAATTGTAAGGCTTCAAAACTCAAAAAAATACAGAAAAACACAACTCCCGCTAAAGGCAGCTTGGCAGGAAGGGCTCATCACAGCAAACTGAGAGATGAAACCAGCCCAGCCTGAAACAGTGGCTTGGCCCTGGGAATGGCCAGGACAAGTCTCAGCTAGAACAATCAGGAGAGTGGATCAGCAGCAGCTGTGGCATTTTCCAGAATTATCAAGCCATAAGAAACAAGGACAAAGTGAAAGTTCGATGGCACTCAGCTAAATTTAGGGGAGAAAAGAGGTCCAGCCAAACTGGCTTCAGGGCAAGAAAGCTGCAGGAGTGGCAGCCCTGCAGGTACCTCCACATAGCTTCTTCAGAGCTCCCAGCCTGCAGACTGTAGGGGGCTAAGCAATCGTTCAGAGGATAAGTGCTCTTGCATTGAGCATGCTGGATCCAGACTGTGGTCTTGGGTGGTGGTCCTGGGGTTCATTTTCAGTGAGCCAAACCTGATGGGGATGGGAGGGGCCTCCCAATAGCCCTGGCAGCTGCAAAAAGACCAGCAATTTGGGACAGAGCTTTCCACTCTGGAAGCAGAGTTCCACAGAGCTAAAAAGTCAAGTAATTGACCGGCAATAATATGAGCAGACAAAGGAAGCAAAGAAAGAACAGAAATCGACCTCTAGATTGCTTCTTTGGGGACAAAAAGGATCAAAGCATGGAATGGGAGGAAGACAACACAGTCAGAAATCCCACACCAAAAGCTTCCAAGCATTATGTAGACTTCCTACAAGCCATAGATGAGCTTAAGAAGGATTTTGAAAACCAAATAAGAGAGGTGGAAGAAAAATTGGGAGGAGAAATGAGACTGATGCAAGAAAATCAAGAAAAGAGAGTCAACAAACTGATTGAAGAAAATTACTCCTTAAAAAATAGAATAACTCAAATGGCAAAAGAGTCCCAAAAAGCCAAGGAGGAGAAAAATGCTTTACAAAGTTGAATTTGCTGGAAGGAAAAAGAATCTCAAAAGCTTTCTGAAGAGAATAATTCCTTCAGAATTAGAGTGGAGCAAATGGAAGCAAATGACTTTATGAGAAATCTAGATACTACCAAAAAGATCCAAAACAAATGAAAAAATAGAAGGCAATGTGAAATATCTCCTTGAAAAAACCACAGACCTGGAAAATAGATCCAGGAGAGACAATTTAATAATTATGGGACTACCTGAAAGCCATGATGAAAAAAAGAACTTCGAAAGAATCCTTCAAGAAATTCTCAAGGAAAATCGCCCTGATATTTTAGAATCGTAGGGCAAAACAGGACATGAAAGAATTCACTGACCACCTGTTGAAAAAGATCCCCAAAAGAAAACTCCTAGGAATGTTATAGCCGAGTTCTGGACTCCCCAGATCAAGGAGAAAATATTACAAGCTGCCAAGAAGAAACAGTTTGAATACAGTGGAAATACAACTAGGATAACCCTGGATCTAGCAGCTTCTACATTAAGGGATCCAAGGGCCTGGAATATGATATTCTGGAGATCAAGGGGGCTAAGATTAAAACCAAGAATCACCTACCCAGCAAAATTGTGTATAATGTCTCAGGGAAAAATATGGTCATTCAGTGAGGTGGAGGAATTTCAAACTTTCTTGCTGAAAAAATCCAGAACTGAAAAGAAAATTTAACACTCAATTATAAGTAACCTGAGAAGGGAAACATGGAAAAGAAATGTTAAGAAACTTATCAAAGTTCAACTATTTATATGCCAACATGGAAAAATGATAATTGTAACTTTGAAACTTTTCTCAGTATGAGGATAGGTGAAAGGAATACAAATGTATAAATACGTATACATACATATATGTCTATATAGGAAGTTTTATATATGTGTACAAACACGTATCTGAGTCTGTGTATATATGAGCACATAGAGGGCACAGGATCAATTGAATAGGAATGGACGATACTCTAAAAGGTGAAATTCTGAGGCAGGAGAAAATTAGAATGAGAGGAAACAGGGAGAGACAAAATGGGTTTAATCATCTCATATAGAAGAGGCTAGGGACAATTGTTACAATGGAGGGGAAGAACAGGAAGGCAAAATGGAAAGGGCTGACCTTACTCTCATTATATTGGGCTTAGGGAAGGAATGATATAAACTCTAAACTGGGTATCTTGCCACTCTGTAGAGTAGGGGGGTTAGGGATGAGAGGTAGCATGATGGAGGGAAGGGCAGGGTGGAGGGGAGGGTTGCTGGAAGTACACACTTATGTAAAGGGACAGGGACAGTGTAGAGGATAGAACAAGGACGGGGGGCCAATAGGAAGAAGGGACATATAATCAGTCTCTTACAATATGCCCATTGTGGAGATGTTCTGCGTAATTACACATGTACAAACTATATTTAATTGTTTGTCCTTCCAGTGAGGGTGGGTCGACGAGGGAGGAAGGGAAAGAATCTAGAATTTAAAGTTCTGTAATCAATAGATTATACATATATGTGTGTGTATAATTATTATAATAATAATTATTATTATTAACTACATCCAAGTGGGAATTGAAATACACAGGCACTGTGATAGCGAGATCCATCCTGCCCTACTGGTAAGTGAGAGGCATGAGGGGGAGGAAATAGGAGAGAACAAACTGGGGGAGTAGTTGCACAGTGTGATGTTCATTTTGAGGTGTTGGGTACGGGAAAGATGGGGAGAAAATTTGTAACTCAAAATGTAGTGGAAATGAGCGATGTAAACAAGAAAATAAATAAATTAATTTATCTAAAAATAAAACATTAGGAGTAATTGAAAGACATATGATAGGCATCAGTAAGTTGAAGCTTGTCACCAGCTTGTACACAAGAATGTTGAGTTAAAATATAATTGAATGCATGTGTGGCTAGGAAATAAAGATTTATATGGTAGGATTGAAAATCTACACTTATTAACTGCAAGATAGTAAAGTAAGCAGAAAAAGGCACATTGAGTATATTCTATATAAGGATTTACAAGAATGCATGAATTAACACCACACAGTCTGAGATGGATTGTGTTGGGGAACTGAACAAAATTTGCTGTCTATATCAGTGGAAGAAATACCCATACAGAAGAGCTCACTGATCTAAGCCTCATTACTACTGCTTTTATTTTAAAATAATAACCTTATCTCCCTAAGAGAATTTCAGCATCTTCATCTTTCTGATGTGTTTCTATGGTGCTTTTCTCCTGCTTCCTAAAAAAGTCTATCACAATACATTAAAAAACATGATTGCTAAGAAACACAAACCCAGGAAGTAAAAACATGTCTATAAGCAATAAGATCTGGCATCTTTTAAATAAAACTTGCTGTACAAATGTAATTATGCTGTGAATGCTGTTATATTACTTTTACTATCAGAGCATAATCCAAATATTACTCAGCAATGAACCGAGATTAGTCATTTTGAGCATTTTCTTTGCTGCATTGCTACTAGAACTGGCAGGGACACAACTGCAAATTTATTCTTAGCTGCACTGAAAATCCCTCATGTTGTCGAAATGAAAAGGAAATAGCATGATCAAGAAAAGCCTATTAAAGGCATTGTTATAAATACTAAAGGTTGGGGTATTGATAACCTAATTTTTAAAGCATCCATTCCATATTCAGTGTAAATAAGTATCTATATCTGTGTATGGTGATACATAGAAGTTTCAATTGCTATATTTCAGAGTTGAGTATGTTTAAACAAACAAAAGAGTAGATAAAACAGATTAAATGGAGTTACTTCTGTTCCATTCAGAAATGATGATTATTCAAGAAATGCTCAATAATCCTGTTAGGTTGCATTTTTTCCTGTCCTTTGTTCATAATGAACATGTTAGTTTAAAGTAATTTTCTATTAGTAAAGAAAGACAGATCAATAGATGTATGGTATATAACCTGCAGTCCAGACAGTTAGGCTTTGATCTTATCAGACTAGAAAGTCTGATTGCTACATAAATAAGAAACTTCCATGGGATGTCTCTGTAATTGTACTATGTGACCTATGGAGAAAAACTATTTATGCCCAGAAAATCCAGAAAATAGGTCAAACAATGAGGCAGCCTGAGGTTTTTTTTTTTCTTTTAAACTACATTCTTTAAAAAATTAATATCTTTGCCCATATTCAACCCAACAAATATAAATAAAGGGTCTGTTGTGTGTATAGAATCGTGGAATAACTTTAGGAAATATATAAAGGGTAAATATAGCATCATCTTTGCCCTTAAGGATACTATTATCCAGTAATCTAATAATGGGATAAAATATTTTTTAAAAGATCAAATCAAAGGGCAATGTGGCATACAAATTTAGTTTAAAGGGATGCATAGGTACTTAATGGCGGTGAAGGGAAGGGCATTCCATCCAAAGAATTGTATGGCTAAACACAGAGAAAAGGGAGTTCAAGCTATGCATCAATGCAGGGAGAAGATGTGTTGTCTTTTTTTTTTTTTTTTTTTTTTTAGCTTAAACACATAGTGTTTAAGTGACATTAAGGGAAACCTTGAATGACAAATTAAGGACTTTGGAATTTATTTCATAGTTAGTAGGGAGCTATAGAAGGCTTTTGAGCAAAGGTTGGATATAACTACATCTACCAATGAGGAAGATTGCCTGGCATCAATGATAATGGTTTATAGGGAATAGTAAGCAGAAACAGAAAGAACTATTAGTAGGTAATGATATTAAACCAAATGACTGATAAGAAGGCATGTACTAGGATAGTAATAGTCAAAACAGAGAAGGGAGTGATAGACATTATACAGATTGCTGAGATGGAATCAGTAGGATATAGTAACTAACTGAATGAGAGATAAAAGAGGAGGAAAACATAAAAGATAATATAATTATTTCTAATATGAGAGACTATAAAAATGTTACTTTTGATTTCAAAAATAATGAATTCAAAAGGAGGGCCAGGTGTTGAAGAAAGAGAATAAGCTTAGTTCGTGACAAATTGGGTTTGAGGTTCCAAGCAAATCTGTTCTGTAAAAAATTGACAATTTAGAGCTGGAATTTTAGGGAGTGGTTAGGATTGTAAACATTGATTTGCGAATCCAATAAAGGTGAGAATTAAAACCACGGATGCAGATGACATTGTTAAAGGAAGGAGCACAGAGAAAAGACTATAGGGTCAAGTATAGAGAAACTCAGGAGGCCTTGATCTTAAGTAACCTGGAAGGGAAAGAAGAGAGACAAAGAAGGAACTATAGTATTAGGAGAAGAGTCAGGATAGTGTGGAATCACAAAAGTCATAGTAAGTGTCAAAATCCAGTTGGGGGAAAGAGGGGAGAATGCAAAACACAGCAGAATTATGAATGAGGATGAGGAACCAAAGTAGCTGGGCACATAATGAATGCTTGTTGAACCTGAGAAGTTACCTTGAAGGGAATTTCCTGTGACCCTCCTCACTCTGAGGTAGGCTCTCTATCTAATACAGTATATTGTATATCTCTGTCTAGTAGTATACTATTTTTAATAAGGAAGTAAGCGTATAAACTATCATGCTTCAGACACCTGTAAATTGTATGACCACTGAGAAGTCATTAAATCTCTCTAAGGTTTATTTTTTATTTCTGAAAAATGACTATTTTCTAGCTTTATTGAATGGGAGACCTTTATAAACCAGAAGGCACAAAATAAAGATGAATTATTATTATCATTCTGAAATCATTTCCATCAATGATGGCTAATATTTGAATCACTCAAACGTTTGACACTTGAAATGCTAACTTCAATTAGTGCAAAAATTTACTCAAGTATAACAGCTTCTTATTAAAAATACTATATTATAATTACTCTGTATATTTACATAGAAAGTACAGAATTTCCTGAAACTAAAATTTAACTAAAACTCAGCAACTACAGTTCATCTACTGATCTTTGAATGTGGATGAAAATGAATCAGCCACTGAATACTGTTTCATTTTCTTTATTATATGAACTTTCATCATGTCATTTGTGTAGGTACTTTTGTAACTGGTACAGATTTCCATTCTCAGAAATTTAGTGGAAGGATTTCATAAGTTTCTGACACCAAGGAAAATTGTTAGCTGATAGAACAGCCTAAGGAAATGATTCTCCTATAACGTAGCAAAGGTAATCCTTGACAACAAACTCACGGACAGACTTATAAGAATTTCAGGTTGGTATAAAATAGTTAAAGTATATGATTCACTGCCACAATCTTCTAGATTCCATGATCATTTGTACAATACAATGAAACATTAGAGCATGACTTTGATGAGGCCAGTTTGTCCCCATTTGTGAAAAAGGATAAAAGCAGGAATCAAGTTACAGAGTATATTACTACAGAGGGTTATTTTATACGCCTTTAAAATGTCTTAGAAGACTATTTTCTACACAACAGCTCTTGAAGATATCAAAAATATTTTGCCAATCTTCGAATGAGACTGCCTTTTTGAGGGAGTGATTGGTAACTTCTGTGATTTCAGGAAAGGAGCAATATAGTGACTCTCCATAATTTTATGGATCAGAGAAAGGCTGAGTATTGAGATCACAAGAAGTTAGACAAGAAAAAAAAAACTAAGCCCTGGGTTTCTGTGATTTATGTTAAAAAAAACCCTTTGAATTATTAAAGGACTTTTCTTTCAAAGAACTTAAAGAATGTCAGTTAGGGTACTCACAAAATGACTGTGGAAAAAGAATGGTCAAGATACTGTCTTTATTTTATAGAAATTGATACTAAAGGCCTAGACACAGCATGTTAGTGGTAGAAATAGAGTTATGTCTTCAATGATGTTGGCAAAGACACAAAACATATCAACTGAATAGCTATAGTTAGTTGTTCCATAACCAATCCATATTTTTTTTTAGAAAGTTTATGTTTCCTATATAAACATATAAGATATTTTGAAATGTTTTATGATCATACCATTCTGTTCATATTTGTGATGCATGCATGATGACACTCTACAACTATTCTGAAAGAGTAATAAGAATGAATGTGTTCCCTTTGTATAAGTCGATCTTGATAGCAACAGCCCTGGTTGTTGTTTGTGCCCTTTTCTTCTTCATTGGGAACATTAGATTTGAAATAAAAGGAACTAAGCCACAGTTGCAACTCTGGAATCCAGAAAGTGGAATGACCTGGGTCAAATTGCTCAACCTCTCCAGATTGCAGTTTCCTCCTATGAAAAATAAAAATGGACAAGTTGGGCTCAAAATCGTGTTTCATCTTTTGATGCTTTTGGGGTTGGAGATCATGAAGAGAAAAGGCAGATAGCAGGGTCTGAGGTATACTCCTTTTTTTTTTTTGGTAGTTTCTGGTATGCATGGAAGTATATTTGCCCAAATTAAGGAAGATGGCTCATGTCTGGCACATAGCTTCTGTTGCTTCAAACTTTGGGCAACACTCACATCACACTTAGAGGAAAGTTTGGAATGTTAACCACAAGGTAAGAGTTGGGGGCTCCATCTTGTCTGTAATAATTTATCTACCACTTACTGAAGTATTGCTATAAACCAGGTGAATGAAATTTGCTTTTCTCTTCACTCACGGCTAATTCTACTTGCTCCATGCTGCCAAGTTAGTGAGTTATTTCCAAGACTGTTAAAACCTTTTTGATCTATGGAAAAATTGGTCCCACTGATTTGATGTTCCAACCTAATTTTCACTTTTAAAGACTAATCATCATTATTGTAATGAAAATACTGTTTTGAAATGTTCATATTTTCACCTATACACCATGGACTATATGCCTCTCCCTGTCACAGATATCAAATTGCCAGGATAACTGTTCAGATATAATCACAAAATACCACAGAACAACAATCATTCTCAAGCCAGCCATCTCAGTTTGAAATGTTTAATGCAAAGAACACTCCCTTACAGAAAGATGAAATAACAATCTAAGAAACCAATTACAGTTTAATATATCTGTTATTAAAAACTAAAGCAACTTGTGAAAAAGTAATAGGAATCCCAAAAATCAACCAAATATTGAAACATTACCTCAGTAAATGCATACTATATTCAAGACTAATGCATACAGAAAGGGAAGTGCTAATTTAGAAAGAGAAGTGAGGAAAGAACATGTTTCTGGAAATGAGCCTTAAAATGTAATTTACTACTTTATGAAGTGTAAGCAAACAGACCAAAAGTCTTCACTTAGTAACAGGTATTTTGATTAAAAAAAATCTCGACATTACATATTTAATAGATTCATGCAGAAGACAAATGAATTCACATATGTACTCATTTATCCACCATATATATTTTTAGTTGTGTCCATTAGTAAATTGCATATTGTTCAGCTGAACAAACTGATAATTTTGAAAGAATGCTATGTTTTATTCCTGAGAGAG
>CM053588.1:157374206-157395195 GCA_028646515.1 Pseudochirops corinnae | reverse complement strand
ATAGAGAAACAGAAGGGTATAAATTAAATACCTCTTGTTTAGGATTTTAAAATATTTTGAAGAACCATCCAATCTTATTTAGATTATTCAGCATTATTGGGCTGTCAAGTCAGAAGTGTAAAATTGAATTGTGTTTAATATAATTACCTTTTCATTGACTTAAGGGGATTATTGACTCCAATATGAATGCTATTTCTAAATTAAATTACTTGGATTTAGTACTTTAAGGTATACTTGACAAGATCAGTTGTATTACATGCTGTATACATAACCAACAGTATCTGATGTGTTTCTTCTGTTTTAGCTCCACTGACAGATAAACCACCAAAACTTTTGTACCCTTTGGAAAGCAAACTGACAATTCAAGAGACCCAGTTAGGTGAGTAACTTTTGTTTTACTAAGTATATATATTTTTTCTACTCTCATTCTAGTTGGTCTTGTATGCTAACCAGCTGTGGATCCCATGAAAGACTAAATATGGACTTAAGGTTTTGCATATCTGTTGGAAAGAGACTCAAGACAGACCCTAAAACATGACCCATCGCACCCAACAGAGCTCATTGGCAAGCCTAACCATGATATGAAGGTGTAGAAATAATGTTCTTTTCTCGTATGTTTCATTTTAACTATTTTGTGTAGGTTCTGCTATATCTATGCTCACATGATTTAAATTTATTGAAACACAAAAACATTTTCAATTGAACATGAATTGGTCCAACATAGGCATTAGTGTAGTATAGTAACATTTTAAAACAAAATTAGGTGTAAGAAGAAAGGTGATAAGGTATATAGTTTCTGTATAGGTCCATAATTATAATTTAGTAATTGTGCACTTCCTGCCCTAATCAGTTACAATGGTCCTTCTTACAAAACCACACAAAATATATATTGACAAAGTTGCTCAAAATCAAATGAATTATAATTGGAAATATTCTAATAAGTATTTTTAAATAAGTCTTTACATTGTAACTTGTAATGGGGTAAAAGAAGACCAAGATCAAATTGCTGGATAAGTTTGGCCCAGTTTCTTATCTGATCAAATGATAAGTTTTCTGATTCTCTGCTATTTGACATGACCTTAGAGGCAAGTAAAATGTATTGAATGGTTCATTGATTCTGATCTTAGTCTGTTGTTGCTACACTCACATACAGTCAAGCTATATTGATAATTTATTCATCTCTTTATAAATTGATAAATGGATTAATACTCTCCTGGGTTTTCTTTTTAATTTGAAAGTTATTCAGTGTATATAAATTTTGTAGTACGTTTAGCAGAAAACCATTTGGAACTGTGGTTGGATATACAAGTTAAAACAATTTTATACACACATACATAAATACACATATTTATACATACATATATACACACATATATACATACAAACATTTAAATTTGATGCCTTTGGAAAATTCATTTTATTTGTTGAGATATGAAATTCAATAACTTGCCCTTATAGATTACTTAAATATGTCATGCAATTTGAAATTATAATCGCACTTTAGAATTCATTATTCTGGTTTACAAGTGAGTATAGAAGTTCTCACCATCCTGATCCAATATGATGTAATAAAAAAGATCATAGTGGTATCTTAAGATCAATAAACTGCTTGTATTGGATGGAATTCAAATATAAAAGTTATCATTCACAAAATAATGACCTTAACTTTAAGGAAGAAATCTTATGTAAAATTTATTTAAGGCCATGTTAAAACACATTGCTGTGATGCAGGATTCTCATTTCATTTTTGAAGTTTGCTTCTTGGTCACATAATGTCATATAAATTTAAGATATCATCATTAGTAGAGCTAGCTCGAAGCTTGTGTGTAATACTGATGAGGAGGTATATGGGAAACTGTAATCTGATCTACGCAAAGATTTACCTGTTTAAATCAAGCTGTCCACGGTTTAATTTTTTTAATGGTTTTTTATTGTTTTGTTGTTGCTACTGCTGCTGTTGTTGAATTTGGGGGAATTACTTAATGACTATTTTCTTTTTTAAAACAGTGTGTATAAATTTGCAGAAATGACCATATGAAAATAAAGTTAAGTTGAAACTTGGGAAAATTATCTCTGGATTAATTGTACAAAATTAGCAATGTTCTAGGTGGTGTTCGTGAATCTTCTATCCATAATTTCTTCCCAAAAAATCAAATTCATTTTTTAGATTTTTGATGTCATAATCAAAAGAATCTTGTGATTAATCAACACATTAATTGTTTTTGTTTCTCAACGTAAAATGTCATACTGCACTTTTAACTCCTAATACAGTGTTTCATAAAGTGAGTTGAATAATTTGTAAGATGCTTTCTATGAATAGAAATAATTTTTCTCAAAATTATTGATGAGTAAGAAAAACAAGTTGGAAATATGACAATTTCATATGCAAATTTGAAAGTATGACAAGAATTATGGAACTATCTGTTAGTAAAATGCTATAGTAAATACATTTATTAACTTATTGTCACTGGCAAAAAGCATGTGAATACTAGATAAACTTTAATTAACTAGATTAATTCAGACTAGATCAACCCATTTTGAAACTTAGCCCTTTCTAAATATTCAAATAATAACTGGTCTTTGAAAAAGAACAGAAATATTTAGCAATTTCAGTGTATGTCTTGCTAGAAACTTATTCAACCAAACTTCATTTATTAATATTTTTATAAATTATTGAGATTCTCAGATTAGTAATTTTAGGCATTGGGGTGGAGGATAATTCTGTATATAATCTAATCCAACTGTGTAAATCAATCTCTTTTATAACTGTCAGGCATTTAGAAGATCTTTATGAATAATAATAAGTAGTTAGTCCACTACAATATAGAGTTCAATGTCATGCTCCCATGCAAACTGCATATATACTGTTGCGAAAGAAAAATTCAAAGGAAAACTCCATCAGGACTGATGCTAGGAAAAAATTTGGAGATTGTTACCTACCCTTTCCTATTCTCTTTTTCCACTCATTGGAGATATTTCCTTATCTTTTTAAACCTCGTGCCCTTTTGTTCTCCAAATTTTGCATTTCTCTCCAAAGAGAAAAGCAGCCAAAAGCAGTCTTTTACTTTTGTTTAGGTCAGCCCTTTAAACCTTGAATTTTGTCCCCTTTTTCTTAATCATCAATTCAACAGACATTTATTGAACACCTACTATGTGGAAATAATATATACTAAGGACTGAGAAACCTAAAAAGATAAATAAAATATCATCTTTGAAATCACAAAACTGGATTTAGTAGCAGAAAATGCAAAAAGCGTATGAACAGATGATGGCATCCATCCCCTACTAACCCTTTGTAATGTCACATAAAATGTGTACATTTTTTTTGTTTAGAAAATGGAAAAATCTTCCCTTCTTCTCCCTGGAATAAAAATATTCATAGAAGAGGTGACATTTGAACTGAACTTTGAAAGATAAATAGACCATCAAGGAGTAGAAATGGTGAGGAGGGCAGTTGCTAAGAACAGCTGGTAAAGTCATTGATATGGGAAACCATGAAAAATTGAGAGTGCTCCAGTTTGACTGTGTTGCAGAACAAGCCAACGTCAGTGTATGAAAAAAGGCTGACAAGATAGACTGAAGTCACAGGTTTCACAAATTTGGAATACATACCATAACCAGTGGTCATTTTAAAGACATATGGTTGTTATGCGAATCTGAAGATCTTCCCTGTCCCTAGGCCCTTTGCTAAAGTGGCTACGTGACTCTGAGGACCCTTGGATATCTGAAAGTATACTCTGTTCCCTAATAGGCTGAATGTGGTCACGTGGAGCCTGTGGTACCACACTTGTTTTCCAGGAATGCCCGTGCCTTGTAGCTTTGTGATTGGGCAGTGGGTCCAGAGGGCTGTGACATTCTCCAAGCCAGGAGAAGGCTATATATGCCCTGATGTGACGTTTTGGTTTGGGGCTCACTTTGAGAAGAGTTGTGTGATTTGGCCAGAAGAGACTCTGGGCAGCTGTTGAGCCCCCCCGACTGTGAAAAACCCAGACGTTGGTACTTCTCTCTCTGGTAACTGAATAGGTAACTGATGTAATGGTCAGATGCTGGAAGCTGTATGCTGATCTGTTTTTCTCTTTGTTTGTAACTTCTGTTTGTATTCTCTGAAGTTCAGGGTGCTGACTTTTCCCCTGGAACTGGGTAAATGATATGCTTGATTAAAGTAAGATTGTTAACCCATTTTGAGTTGCTTTCCTTTAGAAAAGCAGATCTAAGAAACTGTGCTAGTAGCCGCCCTAGGTATGCTAGGGTGCTTGCTGATACAATGGTTGCATGATCATAGTTATAAATTATAAATATTTCAGATTAATCTATCTGGAAAGCAGTATGTAAAACAGATTGGACGAGGGAGGGACTCCAGGTAGAGAGACTAATTATCAGGTTATTATGGTATTCCAAGTTCAAGGTTTTGATGGAATGAATAATGGGGAATGAGCCAAGTGGTTAGCAGATTGGAAACAGTTATCAAATGTCTTTTCATGATTCAATATTTCTGGAAGGCACTTCATCATGACACTTCCAGAAACCAGCTGCCTATCCTCTTGCCTTTAAGAAGTTGCATCAGTCACGTTCTTCACATGCTCAAAAATACTACAGTGGCCAGTTCCATGTGACTGCATGGTATATGTTTCCTTCTGCCATCTACCCAAATAGACTAAAATCTCCCTAAAAGCAGAGGTGATGTTGCTTTCATCTTTGTGTTCCCAGTGTCCAACACCTTAAAAAACAATTTAGATGGAACAAGAAAATGAAAAGAAAGGTAAAAACTTTAAGCATTTACTAAATGTCAGTCACTCCACTAAGTTTTGGAGATAAAAATACAAAAGAAAGATAGTCCATGTCTTCAAGGATCTTAAATTCTAATAGAAAGAAACAAAACATATAAAAGAAAGGTGGCCAGAGAAGGGTGAAGTCACAAGGATTTTGCATGGGGCAATATGGTCCTCATATGTTGTGCCTTCAACCTTCTCTGGCCAATCTGAATGCAGATTGAAGCGTACTATTTTTCATTTCTTCTTTTTTTTCCCCCTATGACTTTTTATTTTGATTTGTGTTTTCTTTCACAAAATGACTAATATGGAAATATGTTTTATATGATTTCACATGTGTAACCAATATTAACTTGCTTGTTGTCTCAGGAAAAAGGAAGAGGAAACAGCTGAGGAAAGAACTTGGAACTCAAAATTTTAAAAATAAGTGCTAAAATTGTTTTTATGTGTAATTGGCAAAAATAAAATATTCGAGAAAAAGAAGCAGTTTAATGAGGAAAAGGAGCAGTTTTATAGAATGTTTAATTTGATGTACTAGCAGATCTAAATACCTTTCAAATCCCCAGGCAAAAACAAGTAAGGACTTGCCTTGCAGTGTTATCTAGAAGCTTATTCTGAGACACTGTCTGCAGTTTCTTCAGTCATAGAATGGTTGAGCTTGAAGAAGTCTCAGTCCTTCTGGTAGGGCATAGTATAAAAGAAATAGTCTTCTGTAAGGGCCCGCTCCCCTATTCCTTCCCTCTGTAAAGAATTCTCACACTGTTCACTACTTCAAAAAACTTTGCCTAAGAATCCAAATTGTGTATTTTATGGCCTCTGGTTTTTTGATGCTCTTTTTTTGTTATTATTTCATGACATTTAAACTATATATCTCTTTTATGATTTAATTTGGGTTTACATAAGCTTTGTGTTATTTCTATTTTTGTTAATGGATTTTCTTTTAAAAATCTGTCATTTTATACTATTTTCTTTATTAATCAAGTTTTTGCTCTATCTAGAGAATGCACTTTCATATGTTTAGAAACCAAACTTCTTGTGGTAGTTATTGTTATGTAAGACCTCACACTATACATTTAACACTTGGATACTCTTTCATAAAAAATTATACCTTGCTTTAAAATAATGAAAATAAAAAAAATATTTTCTTCTATATCTTAGAAGTATGTATATGTTTTCAATAGTCTTATATGTATATGCTTTTGTGTGTATGTTCTACCCCATAGGAATGTAAATTATTTGAGGGCAGGAGCAATTTTATTTTTGGCCATATCCACTGGCTTCTTACACTGCCTGGAAAATAAGTGCTTGTAGGTTGATTGCCTAAATAATACTTAGACAAATTCAGGGATATATGATTTCACGATGGTACATCTTTATTCTTCCAAGCCTGAGTAATTGGGCTTCAGTGAATTTGCTGTGGCTTAAAACAAAAAGTGTGAAATGATTGCCATCTGGCAATAAGGCTTTCTTAACTTAGCTAGGCTGATTCTCAGATAACAAGTGCGTATAGAATTCATTGTATAATCCATACAGACACACACATATACAACTTTATAAGTCCTGGTAGAACTCGTATCCCAACAGAAGGAGCCCAGGGTCACTAATAACATCATATGAAAAAAAGGATAGATGGATTTCAGTAGAGGTATTAGACTATATTAAAATATTGTTCTCAGATTAAGCCAAAAAAGTAAAATTTTGAAGTACTAAATCATCCTTCTATAAGTCCAATTTGTCTGTTTAAAATTGAGATTGTTTTTTCTTCCTTTTACTGAGACAAACACACACACACACACACACACACACACACACGTGTAAATATCAATCTCATCTAATGAGCAATGCAACAATGCTTTTAAGACCAAAACCTTAGCATAAAGGAGAATGGTCTCAAAATGAGTGCTACTGAATAATTGAGTAAATGACTTCATATATAATGAACTTCCTGTAACTTGAAGTACTCAATCCAAACTTAATCATCTATCAGGAATGTTGTTTAATAGATTCTTATTTTGGAAGGAAGGTAAGCAAAGATGAACTCCAAGATTCTTTCCTACTTGAAGATTCTATGAATGTAATAAAATAAATTCACGTCATCTTAATCATTTTAATACTTAAAATATTATTGGATTTCTAAACATCAATAATCTTTTTTAACAAATCTGAAATAGTACAACAGTAAAGTGTTTATTTTTTCTGTCCACTTTAGTCTTTGATTTAAAAAAAAATCATTGATACCAGCACACATACTGTAATAGGAATATTTTAAAGTAATAACACTGCAACGTAAATTGAGTGTTCTGTTTCATTTTTGTCAATATGTGTATATGAAATGATGAGATCACAATTTTAATATAAATTTTCCAGTTAGAATGCAATTATTTTATTTATAAGAAGATATAAACTTTAGATTACACTGAAAATGGCATAAGAACTCAATAACATACCAGCTATAGATGGTCCTTAAAAACAATGAGTTTCCAAATTTTGATGACTTTGAACCAATCTGAGACACTCCAAGTAAATCCCATAGGATCTCAAAAAAAAAAAAGTACATATAAAAAAATCCAAGTACTCAAACGACCCTTTCTAGATTAGTCTTTGCATTTAATTTTCCTCAGTTTCCTCATCTATAAAATGAGCTAAAGAAGGAAATGGAAAAACACTCCAGTGTTTTTGCCAAGAAATCCCCAATTAGGGTAACAAAGAGTCAGACATGACTGAAAAGAATGAACAATAAAAAAATTCTATACCCATGGCAGTAGTGATGTGTATATATGGGCAGGAAGGCTGGAGATTTCTTTAACACTCCCCTAAGCATGCTTAAGAGTTAAGTGCAGTTCTATCTTGTAATTGTTTGTTGTGGTTCAGTGATTCAGTGAGATCCAAATTTTTGCCACCCTGTGGATCTATGGGTTTATTTTGGCAAATATATTCCTATTTTCTTTTCAAGTGCATAAAGACAAACAGAAGTTAAATGATTTGCCCATTATAATACAGCTACTAAATGTCTGAGGGTGGATTTGAACTCAGGTCTTGCTGACTCCTTGCCCAACTCTCTATCTACTGAGCATCTATGTGCCCTGAAGTTCTATCTTAGTGAATATGCTACTAAAGATCACTGAATGTAGAAGGGAGAGTAGAAGACTTAGGTATACCACAATTATACTACTACCAACCATGTAACCCACTCTTCCATCTCCCCAACACTGGTGGATCCCACATTATATCCACAAGGGAAAGAACAGTGTCATCCATAGTTCTACAACTTTGCCCTTCCCTTCTGACCATAGGATTACTTCTCTTACTTTCTAACCAGGCAAAATAAATGTTCAGTTAAATTATGGTGTTAGGTGACACTTAAATAATGATGTAGCATTTGTAGTGTTTAAAAATATTTTCTTAATTTATCCTCACAACAATGCTAGCAGGTAGGTGCTATTGTTATTGTTCTTTTACCTATAAGGAAAGTGAGGGAGGAAGAAGTTAAGTGACATGTCCAGGGTCACATAAGTGTATGAGACAGGATTTGGACTCAGGTCTTGCTGACTCAAGGTCCAATGCACTTTTTACTTTGCCACTTGTGTCTTCATCTTCTTGATAGCAGGAAAATTACCCACATTGGACTTTCACCTTGTTCCTCTTATCATCACGGCTGATCGTATCCCTACAATTCCAGGGCTGCTTGGAAAGCCTTGAGGCATCTCCAATTCATCAGATTGCTGCTTGATTAATCTCTCTCCTCTCTCCATATTATTCTGTTTTACTTATCTGTTGACAATGGGAACTGATTTTATTATTTTTCTAAAAATAAGTATGCTACACCATAATTCTCCCATCTTTCTGTAGGGCCCTAATTTCTGAAACATGAGGTCTCAGAGTACTCTATATCATTAGGTTTGAATATATCTACAGCTCCTCGACTTACCATTTGATATTAAATTTGGAACTTCCTAACGCAATCCAGAGGAGCAAGGCACAAGAAGGCAACAAAGTGTCCTGCCAATGTCAGGGAAGGAAAATTGATTGAGGATAAGAAGTCATTGTTTATTACAGGCAGAGGGACTTTCCCTATTTTGCTATGATGAAAAGACAAAATAACATGCAGTATTGTTCATGGCAAAAAAATATTCTTTCATTTCCCCTCTTCATCGTTAGTCTCACTATAGCATAAAGATAATGGTTCTTAGGCCTTTAATAATATATAGTTACATAATATTTTGGAAGGATTACTTGGATAGGTTTATATCCATACATATTTGGGCACAAGGCTATAGTTATATTCACCTCAAGATCAAATGATCCATATTTTATATATGATATATGCATTAAACTAAATAGTTAATGCTTGCAGTTTAGCTCTGACTGAAAAAAAAATGTGTGTAGTAGAATCAATGAGACTCAGTGGCACCAGTATAAAAGTTCTATAGGAATTCTAAATTATGGTGAAATCAAACTTTGGTCAAACTCATAATCTTTTGTTTTGAATTGCTTCTGTGACAGCCACCTAGCGTATTTATGGAGGGAGCCAAGGAAGCTCATATTGAACATTTTCTGTTTCAGAAATGAAAAAAAAATTGATGTAACCGACAACACAAAGTTTTGTTGTTGTTGTTGTTGAGTTGTGTCCAACTCTTTGTGACCCCATTTGAGATTTTCTTGGCAAAGACACTGGTATGGTTTGCCATTTCCTTTTCCAACTCATTTTAGAGATGAAGAAACTGAGACAAAGAGGGTTAAGTGATTTGCCCAGGATCACAAAACTAGTAGGTGTTTGAAGTTGGATTTGAACTCAGGTCTTCCTGATTCCAGGTTCACACTGCTATCTACTGTGTCAGCTTCTCTGACAAAACAAAAATAAGTAAGCCAAGATCATTCTTTAGGGGAAATAAATTGATTTCGTAAGAAGAAATCAGTTTTTTGGGAAGTTAACAATTCTTAGTACTATAGAGCATTAAGTTTTACATAGCCCTTTCCTCTTTGCAACCCTGTGTAGCAGAATTATTATTATTACACTAATTTTATGTTTGTAAGGTGCAGTTCTACATTTACCCTAATTAATTTAATCAAAGAAGGCCCAGAAACCTTAGTTGAATCCATCAACATATAAACTAGTAGTGAATAACTCTTAATTTGAGAGGATTATAAGCTTTTATGCATTCAATGATAAACATAACATACATGAAATTTCTTGTGTTTTCCTGAGAAGATCACATTGTATCTCATGTGATATGTATAGAAGAGACAAGTCAATTTGGAGTCAGCCATTAATGTCTTGCAATAGGAGAGTACTAAGTCCTCTGAGGATTCTAGTTCAGGAGTTGGAACCAGGAATGGGGAACCTATGGTCTCAAGGATACATGTTGCCTTCAAGGTTTTTGGGTGTGATCTTTTGACTGAGTCCCAAGTTTCACAGAACAAATCTTTTTATTAAGGGGATTTGTTCCGTGAAGTGTGGATTCAGTCGAAGGGGTACACTTGAGGACCTAGAAGGCCACATATGACCTCAAGACCCAAATTCCCTACCCAGAGGCAAGTTCCTGAGAAGGAAACACTTTGGGGAGAAAAAAAAAATGACTGTGAGAAAGCTTCTTTCTCCCCCAACCCACTGACAATATAATCATAGTGATATTCTAAATATCAAATAATATTTTATATATATATATGCATATGTATGTATGTATCTATGCACCATGTAAGCCATAATGAAGTAGAGAATTTTCAGATATTATTAATATCTTTGGGCTAAACCACTGAATCCTGTGGAAATAATTTTGTAAACTGAAGAAATGTTTTATTGCATAATTGATGTCTAAAACTATTTTTTCATCTATTGAGTTTTCTTCAAGTGCTTATGTAACATTAACACAGAAAACTTTCAGTGAAAAGATGAAATTTTCTTTTCTTTTTCATAAAAGGAAAATAAAAGAGTGAGGGCTTTAGCTGAAGATACAAGTTCTTCGATGGCATTGTAAATGTCCTGACTCTTCCAACGCTATTAAGTTGATCTGGGGAATAAAAACACTCTGTTTTGTGAATAATATATTTTTTACTGGGCTTGATTTCTCCACTAAGCCTGTTAGGTTCATTAAAATTCTGGACCGGTGAGGAAATGCATCAGAACTCTATCACATTAAAAAAAAAAATCCTAGAGGAAGTAACACAAAAAATACCATATTTAGTAACACAAATATAATTCCTTAGTTGTATTTTTTAATTGTCATTTTTATTTTCCATGAAAGGCAAGTTTTTATCCCACTTTTCCCCTTCAAAATATGCTGCTATAACCCAAAATGTAGGTGTGTCATCATAATATAAGTGGGATAGAGACCTTGTTAGTTTCTTGTATCTTTGGAATAAGTTAACTTTTATCTCAGGAGTGAAGTAGCATGTAGTTAGCTCTCATATGCAAAATAAATTTGAATATCAGACCATTTTATAGACTTGATTTTTGTTGACTATAGCTATTTACACACAAGGTGTAATGAAGTAAGGTGATTAGTCAAATAATTTGGGATAAAAAGTGCATGCACTTTTGCCCAAATTATATGGCTTAGAGACAAAGAAGAATTGGGAGGAAGGGTTTATACTTGAATTAACTGCATAATTCAAATGTTCATTTCTGCAAAGACAAAACTTACTCTATAAATTCTAGTTAATTTCATATAGGAAGAAAATGAAGGAAATATTTTACTCCAGCAACTGTTGTCCTGGACTTATTATAAATATGTTTCATAGATTAATAGTCACAACCTCTATTGATTCTCGTTAGTGGTACAACTAGGAGAAGACTGACTGGGCTATTGCCCTGATGAGCACAAGTACTCTATTCTTAATGCCAGCAACTGGAAGTCAATCAATATATAGTGCCTTTTCTGCAGAGTGTCCCACTTTCCATTTCCTGATACCCCTGATCCTAATATACCTATGACCTCCCTTGCTTGAACGACATCTTTTCTGCAAGGCTATTGGAAAACCTAATGAACAATGCTCCAGAATGACTGAGACTCTGGGCAATCTAGTCCCCATAGAAATGAACAAATTTTACTGAGAGGCTTACTTCAGTCTTTAAGAGATCTGGGAAATAAGCAGTGGAGATACTCCTTCCGCAGATATAAATTCTAACCTCTGTATGACTTAGTAAATGATGTCCATAAATTTGTTTGAGCGTCTCTGAATATTTCCAGGTTGATTTTCACACTGAAACATATAGCCCACTCTCAAACTCAAAGTAGAAACTTTTACTGTATCACTCACTCAGTCAACATGTAGTGATTAAGTGCTTCCTAGAAATAGCTAAGATGGCACAGGCTATAAAGCCCTGGTGTCAGGAATCCTTAGTTTCTGACTCTCTATGCAACCCTGAGCAAGTCACTTAAATTCTGTCTGCCTCAGTTTTCTAATCTATAAATTTAGGATAGTAATAGTACTTGCCTTCCAGGGTTGTTATAAGATTACTTTTAAAGTATTTTGCAAACTTTAAAGCTTCATATAAATGCTCATTATTACTGTTGTTGTGTTGTATGTGCCAGGCACTGTGTTAGACACTGGAGAAACAAGTAAAAAGAATGGAAAAATCCCTACTCTCAAAGAGGCCTCATCCTCAAGGGGAAGATGACAAAATTTTACATAGAAAATTAAGAAATTTATATAAGAAATATAAATTTAATGAATATAAATATATAAAGGAGAGTATGGAAAGGAAGGAATAAAAAACTGGGAAGACTGGAAGAAGCTTCATGTAGAAGTTGATGGCTGAGCTACATCTTAACAAGAGAGAGAATCTACAAAGCAGGGGCAAGGACAATTTGGTAAAAATCTAATAATGTTTAAACTCTATTACATTGGTTTTTCTTCCAAAGTTTAGTCACCTCTAAGTGATGATGAAGCACTATAGTGATTCTTGTTTAAATGAATATGAATTGATCATTGGGGTGTCCAAATCAGTAGTGGTGTCAGGTAGCAAAATCCATGAATTATTGCACTCAAATTTAAGAGTGGAAGTTCCTTGGCCTAAACAGTTTTGTTTAGTGTGCAAGTTAGCAATTTCAGCAAAAGATTGAAGAAATAGATATTTTAAAGTTGCATTACTTTCATTGAGTGATTATAATTGCATAATTAATTTAAATCAAAACAAATGGGTAAGCTAGCATTAATAATCTATCCATTCCCCAAACTATGCCAAATAGTCCTGTCTATCTACAAAACTATTCCTTGGATAAAATAGGAATAAAGACTAGAACAGGAATTAGTGATATAGGGAAATCCCAGATGAGGAAACTCCCTCTTCTTATGCAAGCTGGAATTTTCTTTGCAAATTAGTGTAAAAGAGTTGCTCAGAACAATGAGACATAAAATGATTTGCACAGGGTCAGTCATTTGAGGTCAGAGATAAAAGCTTTGCATCCTTTTTACCACACTACCTCTCTCTGTTTTGTTAATAAAAGTAAAGAGAGGGGCAGCTAGGTGGCACAGTGAATAGACCACTGGCCCTGGAGTCAGGAGGACCTGGGGTTCAAGTAGAGCCTCAGAAACTTGACACATTTACTAGCGGTGTGACCTTGGGTAAGTCACTTTGACCCAATTGCCCTGCCTTCCCCCCTCAAAAAAATTTAAAAATTAAAAAGAAAGTAAAAAGTGACAATATATCTCAACAGAGATGTTATTACACATTCCACATTTTAATTAATCCAAATTTTAAATGAATCCTTACCACAGATATTTCATACCTTAAAAATTGGAACCACCTAGTTTATGTGATGTCACCATGGATATATTCACAGAATCAAAACATTAGCAGATTTCAACTTTGAAAGGGAGATCAGAGACCATCAATTCCAATGCATTCCTGAAAAAGGAATGCATTATAAGCCTGATAGTGTAGCTTTTCCTTATAGCATTTTATTAAGCAGGAAAGCCAGTGTCACAAGAGTAGTCTATTACAAGCACACATTTGGATAAGTTTTGTTGTTGTTGTTAAGAAGATTTATGTTATATTAAGTCAAAATTTACTATTTTACTCCTTATACAAATTACTTTCTAGTTCTGCCCTCTAGGACTAAACAGAGCTAGCGTAACCCTTCTTTCTAGGTAACAGCCTGTCAGAACTTGAAGAAAACTGCCACACTCCTCCCCTTGGATTTTCTTTTCTCCAGGCTAAAGCATAGGAGGCTATATGACATGAACTTGAGAGCCATCACTATCCTGGTTTCCCCCTCTCTGTACAATGAGCAGCTTATTGATCTCTTACCTAAAAAGTGTTGCTGAGAGCTAAACATAGGCTAGATAGCTGATAACAATAATATCACATTGTTGTCCATAAAAACCATACTTCTCAATGGAGTCTTACTTTAGATCTCTTGGATTCCACAGAAAACTATTGAATCATACTGAGTTTGTAATCCATTAAAGTCTCTAGATAGTTTTACTTTATCACTGGGCTATACTCCTTCTGTGACTTCTCCATCATGCCACTAGAAATCTCATCTTTGGGAAATATCATCATCCTGCATGATCAAATAATCCTTGATACTCACACCTCTGTCAGCACCCTTTGATTGAAAAGCAGAGGCATGGACTTTAATACTTCCATTTAAGGAAGGGGAGCCAAGAGAGCGATCTTATTTCATAATCAAATGCATTTTTTTTATTTCTTTGATTTTCCCAGTCTGGCACCTTCTTCTTCCCACCTTTGCAACTATCTAAGCTTTCTCTTGTATGTCATCTTCTTCAGTTAGATTATAATCTCCTTGAAGATAAGGACTGTCTTTTTTTCACATTTGTAGTACCAGCAATTAGCACAGTACCTGAAATACAGTCAGTGCTTAAAAAATTGTTATTGACTGACAGATGAATTATACTTCACCTATCCCTCCATATCTGGTACTTTTGTTTTTACATTTTTTAAACCCAAGTATAAAACTTTGCACATATTCCTGTTAAATTTTATCTTGTTGAATTTGGCTCAATATTCTAGCTTGTCCAAACCTTTTGGAATCCTAGTAAAATGTTATTCGGTGTTAGCTATTTCTTCTAGCTTTATACAATTATTTACAAAATGTGCCATCTATAACTTAATTCAAATAATTGATTAACAAGTTACAAACCTCTAGGACAAGGACAGATATTTGGAGTAGCTACTCTGTTGAAGATCTCTTGATAAGATAATGCAGAACCATTGATAACAACTCCTTTTTATGTGTATTTAATTAATACTCCTGATTGTACCATCATCTAGCCCTAAATTCTTCATCAGCTTTACAAAGAATAACATGAGAAATTTTCATTAAATATGTTGTGAACATTTAGACCAGCCATATTATAGCATTCCCCTGTTCTACCAATATTCTTCTAGGGGATATAAATAAGGGGCCATTGAATCAGTGATTTCATTGGTATTTCATTTCAACCCCTAGATGAGAAAACTCACTCTCAAAAAGCAGGTTGGCATTTTCCCTGCAAACTATAATTTTAGAGAGTAGCCTACAGCATCTTTGTGACTTGCATAAAATGCCATAGATATCATGTACCAGAGGTGGGACTTCAACCCAGGTCTTCCTGCCTTTCATACCATATTTTCACTCATGACATTGCCAGTCTTGTAACTTTCTAAAAAAGTGGAAGTATGTTTTTTCTGGCATGACTCTTGCTGGCTTTTTGTGATCACTACTTCCTTTAATAGATGTTCACTAACTGACCTCTAATATTATATTATCAAATGTTGTTGTGAGAGAGTTGGACTTTTGAGAACAAATTTCCCTCACCCATTTAATTGTAGCCTAAGTACAATATGCCTTGGTAGCCTAGCATATTTTTCAATCCTCTGAGAATAATCAATAGAATCAATAGGCTGTAGGACAGAGAAAGAGGATATGAAATTCTTTCTTGGATCTGTGCATACCATAAATTTAGTTCAATTGAATAATGCTTTATTAAGGAGCTACTAAGTGCCTGACAATATGCTATATGTTGAGAATCCAAAAACAAAAATGGGAGCAATCTGTACCATCAAAGGATTTCTACTGAAGATGGAGTAAAGGCACTCAACTGAGCCCTCCTAAACTGCACCTCCAAGCAACTTTTTAATAATTCTTCAACTTGAATTTTGAAGCAGCAGATCAAACAAAAGGTCAGAATGAGACATTCTGCTAACCCAAAACTACAGTGGAGGGTAGAAAGAGATCTGTGACATGGGTGAAGAGGCTGTTCCATGCACCACGTAGATGAAATAACAGTTCTGAGAATAGGGGGTGGTTACAGAAACAGTGGCAGCTTTGGGACTGCTCAAATCAAAAATGGTAAGAAGACTTGACAGCTAGTCAGAAAGAGATTATAGCAGTGGTTCTCAACCTTCCTAATGCTGTGACCCTTTAATACAGTTTCTTAGGTTGTGGTGACCCCCAAACATAAAATTTTTTTTGTTGCTACTTCATAACTGTAATTTTGGAAGTTATGGATTGTAATTTAAATATCTGATATGCAGGATGTATTTAAATTGAACATAAACCACAGGTTGAGAACCACTGGATTATAGGGTATTAGCATTAGGCAAAGGACCAGAGGCTTTTTGGAAAATGCATTGTCTATACCCACTTCTAGGCCATAGCTCAAAGACAGAGAAGAGCACTTTCATTCAAAAGGCAGTAGAAGCCCTGGGGGAAGTGTTACTTCTGGCCTCAAGTAATCAAGGATCTTGAAGAATAGCATCATTTCTAGTGCCAAGGGAAGAGGGAACCTAAAGAGCAGTATTGATTGCAATACGAAGGGATTAGGGGCCTTTTTGGATAAGAATCAGAGTGTAGATCAAGAAAGTATGACCAAACCTCTCTCAAGACCAGGCCATCTTAGAAGCACTAAAAACTTACAAATCCCCAGAACTCTGAAAACAGCAGTGCGAAAAAAGACTGAAACTTGTGACAGTTCTCATTCTTCCATGTGGGGAAGAAACCAATATTAATGTAAAATTCTAAATCAAGAAAAGGGGTGGAAAAATGAGCAAACAAACTGAAAGAAACTGACGTTTTTATAAAAAGGAAATATGGTGACAGGGAAGATCAAGAAGCAAATGAAGAAGACAATGAAGTAAAAACAGCTACAAACAAAATCTCAAGGAGAAAAAAAAGTGAACTAGACACAAGCTGAAAAAGAATCCATGGAAGAATTTTAAATATACATACATACATGCATACATAATACATACATATATATGTGTGTATATATATTCAAAATCAAATAAGTGTTGTAGAGGAAAAATTAGGGAAAGAAATGAGAGCAAAGGAAGAAAATAATGAAAAGACAATTAACAACTTTGGGGACTGGTTCCATTTCATAGGTAGAGAGAAGTGCTACAAGGCAGTTGCAGGAGAGCAGGGAACCTTGTCACAGTTCCAGGACCAAGACAAGTGCTAAAGCTTAAGACTGTAAGGCAGCAGTTACCCTACATGGGAAAACATCATTGTGCAAGTAACCACACCTCTCCATGGATCATACCACCTTGGAGTCATCAAAAAATTTGCAGAACCCTGAACAAGCTCTGAAAACAAAAGGAAAAAAATTGTGAAGTTTGAGATAGCCTTTCCCCCCTGCCCCAGGTGAACACAATCCATCTTTAGCATAAAATTCAAGGTCAAGAAATATATTAGAAAATTTGGGAAACAACAGTAAAAGAAGTTAACATAAAAACTATGGTGGCAAGAAAGACCAAAAAAAAAAAAAATACAGTGATAACAATGTGAAAATATTTATAAATGAAGGCTGAAAAGAAAAATGCTAATTGGATCCAATCCCAACAAGAATTCCTGGTAAAGTCAAAGAATGTGATAAGTGTGATAGAGGAAAAATTGGGGAAAGAAAAGAGGGTTATTCAAAAACCTTATGAAAAGACAATTAACAGCTTAGTAAAAGAGGCATACACACACAAAAGAAAAAGGAAGAAAATGAGACCTTAAAAAAACAGAATTGGCTTAATGGCAAATGATCAACAAAAATTCCCTAAAGAAAAAACTCTTGAAAAGTAGAATAAGCCAAATAAAAAAGAGGTACAAAAATTCACTGAAGAAAATAATTTCTAAAAAAAACATAATTGGTAAAATGGAAAAAGAGATAGAAAAGGTAACTGAAGAAAATAATTGCTTAAAAATTAAAATTGGGTGAATAGAAGCTAATGATTTGGTGAGACATCAAAAAACAATAAATGAAAGTCAAAGGAATTTTTTTAAATAGAAAAAATATTTAATATATTTCATTGGAAAAATGGCTGACCTGAAAAATAGACTGAGGAGAGAGAATTTAAGAATTAATGATCTACCTGAAAGTCATGATCAAATAAGTAGTCTAGATATCATATTTTAAGAAATTATCAAAGAAAACTACCATTATATCTTAAATCTAGATGATAAAAATAGAATACCAAAAAAAGATCCCAAAATGAAAACTCCCACATATAGAAGAGCTAAATTCTAGAGCTCCCAGACAAAGAAGAAAAATTTCAAAGCAGCCAGGAAAAAAAAAAGACTCAAATATTATGGAGCCAGAGTCAGAATCAAACGAGATTCAGAAATTTCTATATTGAAAGAACAGAAAGAACATAATATTACACAAAAAACAAGGAGTTAGCGTTGAAACCAAGAATAACCTGGCCAGCAAAACAGAGTGGAAAAAAAAATTCAGTGGGGCAAAACATTTAATGAAATATAGAACATTCAAGCATTCCTGAAGAAAAGACCAGAGCTCAATAGAAAATTTGACTTTCAAACTCAACTCAAAAGAAGCATAAAAAGATAAACATGAAGCAGAAATCATGAGGAACTCAATAAGGTTAAATTGTTGAACTTTTCATATGGGAAGATGATACATGTGTCTTCTAAGAATTTTATTATTATTAGGGAAATTAGGATTCTATATAGAGGGTGTAGGATTGAGTTGATCATGTTGGAATGATGTTTATAAAAAAGGACAAATGAGAAAGAAGATGACTTGGGAGAAGAGGGAAGAGACAAGAAGAATGGGGGAAATTGTTATAAAAAAGAGGAAGAAAAGGATTAAGGAAGAAAGGAAGGTGATAGAAAGGAGGGAGAAGAAGACAACAGTCAGAAGCAAAGCAGACCTGAGAGGATAAAAAGAGACAGGGAATACTTTTATACAGATAGAAAAAAATGGTAACAAAATTCATCTGGAAAAAAAAATTCCAGAAATTCCAGGGAATCAATTTTTTAAAAACGATAAGGAAGTTGGCAAAGTAATTCCAGATTTCAATCTATATTGCAAAGTATTAATTATCAAGAAAATCTTATACTGGTTAAGAAATAGAGTGGTTGACGGTGGAGCTAAGATGGTGGCATAGGAGCAGCAAGGTATCACAGTTCCCACATAGCCACCTTAAATACCCATAAAATATGACTCTAAACAAACTTAAGGGCTGTAAAACTCACACAAATACACCTCCAGCTGAAGGCAGCTCAGCAGGAAGAGATCATCTCAGTGCTGGGAGCCAAAAGCAGCCAGTCTGAAACCAAGGCTTGGCCCTGGGGCAGGGTGGCAGGATGAGCTGCAGCTGTAGCTTCAGGACAGTGGATCAATGGCACCTGTGGCAGTTTCCAGAATTTTCAAGCCATAAGAAACAAGGACAAAGCGAAAGGTCAATGCAACTCAGGTAAATTTAGGGGAGAAAAGAGGTCCAGCCAAACTGGCTCCAGGGAAAGGAAGCTGAAGAGGTGGCACCCCTGCAGCTGCCTCCACATAGCTGCTTCAGAGCTCCCAGCATGCAGACTGAAGGGGGACAAGTGATCGTTCAGAGGCCAAGTGCTCTTGCATAGAGCATCCTGGATTCAGATCGTGGTCTTGGCTGGTAGTCCTGGGATGTGTTTTAAGTCAGCCAAAGCTGGTGGGGGCTACAAAAAAACGACAGCCCCCCAATAGCTTCAGGAGATGAGAAAACTCCAGTGATTTGGAACAGAAGTTTCTCCTCTGGAAGCAGAGTTCCACAGAGCTAAAAAAAAATCATTGACTGGCCAACATGAACAGGCAAAGGAAACAAAGTAAGAACAGCAACCAATTGCTAGATTCCTTCTTTGGGAACAAGAAGGATCAAAGCAGAGAAGGAGAGGAAGACCACACAGTCAGAACTCCTGCACCAAAAGCTTCCAAGAAACAGGAAGATTGCCTAAAAGCCACAGATCAACTTAAAAAGGATTTTGAAAACCAAATGAGAGAAGTGGAGAAGAAATTGGGAAGAGAAATAAGAATGATGCAAGAAAATCATGAAAAGAGAGTCTACAACCTGACTGAAGAAAATAACACCTTAAAAAATAGATTAACTCCAATGGCACAAGAGGCCCAAAAAGCCAGTGAGTAGAAGGATGCCTTAAAAAAACACGAATTTGCCAGATGGAAAAAGAATCTGAAAAGTTTCCTGAAGAGAATAATTCCTTCAGAATGAGAGTGGAGCAAATGGAAGCAAATGACTTTATGAGAAATCAACATACTATTAAACAGATCCAAACAAATGAAAAAATAGAAGGCAATGTGAAATATCTCCTTGAAAAAACCACTGACCTTGAAAACAGATCCAGGAGAGACAATTTAAAATTTGTTGGACTACCTGAAAGCCATGATCAATAAAAGAACTTAGAAAGCATTCTTCAAGAAATTCTCAAGGAAAATTGCCCTGATGTTTCAGAATCAGAGGGCAAAATAGGACTTGAAAGAATTCACTGACCACCTCTTGAAAAAGATTCCCAAAAGAAAAATCCTAGGAATATTATAGCCAGGTACTGGAGTCCCCAGACCAAAAAGAAAATATTACAATCTGTCAAGAAGAAAAAATTTGAGTACTCTGGAAACACTATTAGAATAACCCAGGATCTAGCAGCTTCTACATTAAGGGATCAAAAGTCCTGGAATATGATATTCCAGAGATCAAGGGAGCTAGGATGAAAACAAAGAATCACCTACCCAGCAAAATTAAGTATAGTGTTCCAGAGGAAGATATGGTCATTCAGTGAGGTGGAGGACTTTCAAACATTCTTGCTGAAAAAACCAGAACTGAAAAGAAAGTTTGACACTCAAATACAAGAAACATGAGAAGGTAAACAGGGAAAAGAAATCATAAGGAAGTTATCAAAGTTGAAGTATTTACATGCCAACATGGAAAACGGATAATTGTGACTTATGAATCTTTTCTCAGTATGAGGATAGGTGAAGGGAATACAAATGTATATATA